>CM063501.1:25469402-25566902 GCA_032207245.1 Pardosa pseudoannulata
TTATTTTGTAAAATGGTTCTAAAATACTTCTATTCTCCCCCCCCCTTAATTTCTGATGTTTGTCAGTACATGAATACAATCATTTGTTTTAAATTTCTACATAGGATTTAAAAATAGGTTCTTTTCTGAGCTTCTTGCAGGTTATAATTATTTTAGAATGACGAAGACAAACAAATTTAATGAAAGTAAACATGATGTGTAAATATTGTTTGTTTTTGTATAGTCAAAATTTTAACTTTTTTACTTGGTTTGTAAGGTTTAGTGTACATAAGTTAAGCGTATACTCAGTTGCTATTGACAATAAAAAATGAAATGTATCAAAATTCGACAACGATTTCAAACATGTTACCTACAGCTATAGTCCCTTTCTGATTCTTTTAGTCTGTTTGTCTCTTAGTCGGAATACAAAATTTCAGAAATTTGATAACTTTTTTCAAAGAAAGTCTAACGATTATATAGCAATTTATCTTTTTTTCTAAATGTAAGTGTTTCATAGAGTTACACTAATAATGAATTATACTTCAAGTATTTCGAATTAAACCTGTACTCTATAGAAGCAAGCCCACTCCTCATTTTTGTATCAATATCAGGAAATATTGATATATGTTTCAATATCTGTAAGGAAATACAGTGCATATATTTATGCTTTATTCTATTCTTTTAACTCACAACTTGATAGTGACACAAACAATACTTTTTGCTCTCCACTAGCTCATGATCACTTACACTGCTGCCACAATCATTTACACCATTTCATCTTCAAAATTGGGGACATTTGACATAAATCACCATTAACCGTGACCGTTGATGAGATTAAACTACCAGAACGAATTACTTTTGTTTGTTAGGCATTTTAAAACCAATGTAATGGCCAATTGAGCATTAATATAAAAACATGAATAGATTAGATAATGAGGTGCAAGATGTTTTATTTTCCCTCAACAACATCTGCGAAGAGAGGAAAGTATTATGATAGTTTTATTACACCCAAGATACATTCTTTTTTGTTTCTTAAAAAACTGCATTATAATAATGAAATTGTGCACCTTTTATAAATACGTATTTCTTTTAGGAAACTAGAAAAGACATAAAGTCATTGTTGGTCTATCATAATTTTTCACTTCCTGTAGAATATCATTTAACAGGATATAGTTAAGGTGTTAAGCCTATGAAAGAAATTACAAGGTTGTTTATGTAGAACTGTGGTTTGATTTGTTTTCTTCTCGAAACCAAATTAACTTTGAGAATAATCCAGACACTTTTATAGATAATATGTTATAAAACAATTTTTACATTTTCAACTTATTTTTGCAAAATACTAGATTATTGGGCCAGATTTTTTAAAACGAGATAAAATAATTTAGGGAAAATTATCAAATTCAAACTATTTTTGTTCAGAAATTCTAAAATAAGTTTTGTACTTTTGTAAAGCCAAATATTCAGTTAAGTAACACACCTTCTTTTAATTTGCATAGATGGTTTTATACCTTACTCATTTTTAGGAATTAATACTTAAAAATTACATATTCTTTCAATTACTTTATCGTCCACCCTACGCAAATTAAAGCACTGATATAACAGTTATATATAGTTTTTACAAAATTTTATTTCTACAGAAGATATTTTTAATATTTTGTTGCTAGAAGGTAAGAAAAAATTAAAAATTTATCTATTATTTTACATTATTTCTAATTGAATATAGACATGTCTGTTAGTTTTTAGTCCTTAAAAAACCTATTTTCAAAATACTTTCACTGTATCCGTTGTCATCACGTTGATATTAAGAGTAAAAAGATATACATATAATTAACGAAAATACAAAGAATTATGCATTAAGAGTAAAATATACTATAAACTTTTCCAACTTAGTATATAGATTATTGCTCAAAATAATATCCTTTATTTAAATTGCTTTGTAAAAACTTCAGTGAATTTCTAATTTTATTTCGTGCTTCAGCATTTGTTTTTTTAACACTGTCATGTTTGTAACATAAAAAATAATTCATTTATTTCTAAAAACTTTTTTATATTTCTTGTTTTTCAGAAAATTGCGAAAATCATGTTACTTACAAAGCAGCTGAAAAGGCCATCTTCACTGCTACAGTTATTTATTTTATCATTTCAGAATAATATGTGAAATACTGTTATATTTAAATCATTTTAGTTGTTGTAGATTCTATAAATAAAGGTTATCATTTATATGTTTATTCTTTTTTCATACTGGTTTGTAGTGGATAATTAGTACATTTGAAAATGTTAATGGAAAATTTATTTACAGAAATAACAATTCTGACAATAATTTTATACAGTTTTAGTTTTTATTTTCTTAACCTACGATTGTAGAGTCAAAATTTTATATTACTCTATCAATAGTATTTAACGATACTCCTTATTTCAAACTTTCTCTCAGATTTTTATAAAATATCGTCATTAAATTCATATGTGTAGTACCTCATAGAACCTTATGTGATTTGAATTATGTCTTCAGACCATCAATATATTGTATAAAAAATACAACATAAAATACGCCTTTCATTTCAGTAAGAGTTAGTGGTTTGAACAGAAAAAAATATATTGAGATACTTAGGGCCGGCCTCACCAGAGTCATTTAACAGCTAACCACAATTAATCTCTGTTTAAAGGGAGATTTGAGTTCCACCATTATTTGGCGTCATGTGTTAATCTCGGTTAGCCGTTAAACGATTGTGGTGAAGCCGGTCCATAAACTCTTTACTCATCTAAATCTTCATTGTAGTAATACATTGATAAACGAAGCTTTTAAACAGAACAGTCAAATTTATTTTGTAATGCATATTTAGTTGCGTGTTCTAGTTTAGGCAATCTTTAATGTCTTAAAAGATACTTTAAACTCCTTCCCTGTTTTTCCCGTGCGCCGTATGGGCACAGCTTTCGGGCCTTTACTGATTTGCCCGTACGGCGTACGGGCAATCTGATTTCTATTTCGCTTGCACTGTTTTAGGTCGTATTTTTTCCAAATTTAGTAACAAATTAGTCAATAGTTGTCCAGTAAATGATAGTTTGCAGTTTATTGTATTTTCTACTCTGATTGGTTCAAAATCGCGGGTATTTTCGCATATTTTGTATCAGAAGACGAATTGTTATCTTTTAGTGTATAGCTTTCTGGTTATATTTTACTAACCGTCTGATAATTTTATTGATGTTGAATAATATATTTTTACTTTTAAATAATGAATAACTCAGAGCGCATATAGCTAATTTCTTGTGATTCAAACTGTAACTCGGAATGAGAAACTGAATTATCTGTAACTGAGAGTAGTGAATGTTTACTAGATGATCTGGATAGTAGTCACTCTGATAGTAGTACAAATGGAATCAGTCAAGCAAGACAATTTTTTTTAATTAATTGTGATAATTCTTTGGATGCAAGTCATAGATTCCAAAAATTAACTTGGATATCGACGAGACTAAAGGTAAACTTCAGTTCTATGATGCTTCATAGAAAGAAAAAAAGTTGTAATAAATGCTTAAAAATATTAGAAATGTTAATTTTAATAACATATCTTTACTTAAAAATGTAAAATGAACAAAAAATTGCAATAAAAAAAATGTGACATTTTTTGACCGAATTCTGGAAAAAAAATGAAACTGTCAAAGGGTTAAAAGTCAAAATTCTAAAATTTTATTTCTTATATATATTTTTATTACTAAGTAGCTTCTGAGTATTTTATTCCACACTGTATATTTTCTGATAGATGTTAATCTTACAGATATATTCTAAAAGGTGTTATGAAATTTAATCTCTCTGACACTTATTCTATGAACATAAAAAAATTATTTATTATTTCGTACGCTTAAAAACAGTATTATCGATTGATTAAATAAGAAAATAATTTTTCCATCAGGACTAAGCAAAATTCAAAGAGCCTTACTAAACACTTATATTGTTATTTATATATCTAATACAAATTTTAACCCTATATGAATCCTATGTGTAAAATGTGTTTAAAAATAGTTTAATAAAAAATATATATTAAGCTACTTTTATGATTTAAATTAAGTTAAAAATGCTGAAAAGAGCTTTTGAGCTAAAATGTGCTCCGTATTACAGCCTTTTTACATTCAATAAAAAGTAATACCTTACAACAAATTATCGGTTTTTTAGAGAATCAAATATTTCTACATTATTAAACAGGGTCTATTTTATAAAAATTATTTAGTTTTGTAATATAAAGCATTGACGATTTTAAGATACATAAAATATATACAATAAACAAAAAAATTGAGACAAACAGAGGTATCAGTTATCATGCCTAATCGTACTTACGTACTAACCGTATACACACTAACTATTTAATGTGAATATCAGCTTATAAACATATAGCCTGAAAGCTTGAACCTCGAGATGTATAAGAACCTTGCAATCAAAATTATCCATCGGGACACAATTTTAAACATTATATATTGTGATTTATCACATATGCAATTTCTTTTAGTAAAGAGTACAAAATTGTAGGATCCAATGCTCAATTATCAATTTAAATAAAGTGACATACAGCTGGTTACCAAAGAAAGAATCAAATTGTGATAAACGATTTACAAAGAAAAGTCATTTCCAATTGCTTCATTTTCATATCATCTGTAATATCAAAGGTAAGCAATGTTTTCTAAAAGAAAAAAACTTCATTATTATTCAATGCATGCCGAAACGTAAGATATAATTACAATTCGATCGAGTTATTCAGTTGCATGAAGTCAGAAGAAAAAAGAAAATGAATATTTCTCGATAAGCTTAAAAATACTTGATAAACAAAATATTATACGGTAGAACTTAATTCATCTTAGCAGGTATCAAGCAAGTAATAAAAATCTTAGAGTTTTAATCTTCTTCTTCTTGGGGACTACAAGCTATAACAGGCCAAGGACGTCCCAGTAGGTTTTTGCCATTTTGACCTATTCGGCGCCATGCCTCTCCAGTTTGTTACGCCAATTGTCTTCAAGTTCACAACTGCATCTAGCCACCTAGACGGTGGACAACTCTCTTTCTTTCTCTCTCTTTCGTATTTCTTTTGGTTTTAAGGGTTTCATGTTTCACCTGATGACTTCGAGGTTTCTTATTAGATTGCACCATAGAAATATCATAAGTGACACTTTTCCTGTTTATTCTTTTGCAAATTGACCTGAGTCCGAATATGATTCTCGTTTTCCATTAGCACAAACATTTTACTGTTCCCCCCTCCCTACTCACGATAAGTACTTTTCGATAATTGTATAGCCCTGACTTTGATTTGGAAGGGGAAAAAGGTTTGATTTAAAGTAAAATTTGTCTGGGAAGCTAGAGAGGTGAAAGTTCTAAAAAATGAATACATACAACAAAGTAGGAAATCCCTTTAATGTGAAACAGAATCAGTAAAATCAATAGTTACTCCTGGATTTTGTTCTTTTACAATTCTTTCTGGTATTTTTGCATACTTAATCTTTTTGCTCATCCTATTCTTCCCTCAAACCATTCTAAAATAATAAAAAAATATATATATAGCAACTCAAAGTGGGCTAAAAATATAGCAACTAAAAGGGCACCCGTAGGTTTACGGGAGACAAGTCCAAATTCCTTGCAAGAAAATTTGGAAGATTTATTGTATGACGATGTGAATAACTCAAGCAATAACTGGTTGGTGCAGAAATTTTCAAGCTTTGAGAATTTTAATCTTGTATTGCTCTCATGGATTTTGCATTGAATAGTAATTGTTATCTTCCCTCAGTACCTTTCGCAACAGTACATGAGTGAATGTTGATTAATACCGATGATTCTTTTACTGATTAATTACACCACGTTTGTGTAAAAATCATTTGCTATGATTTTGGAAAATTCAATTTAAAATGGCAGCGATAGCATCTTTTTCTGCTTTTTAAAATTGATTATAAATATTATTTTGTTTGCAAGGTGATGATTGAGACAAGGATTGGGCTCTAAAGGTTTTCTACATTATTTATTATTGTGACTTATTTACTGGCTTAAATATACCCATAAATCAATACAATTTGCTGTGGACATGGTTTGATATAAACCTTGTTGCTCTGTCCAGATTGTCTACCTTTGTCAGTTTCACTAGAAAAGGCAAGCCCAAAATTCAGTATCGAAATGTTAACATGAGTTCTTCAAAACAGATCTTAACCAATCTCTGAACTGACCAAAACGTTTCACTTTGGAGTAAGAATTTTCTAGAACTATGACATTAATGTATCTCGACATCGGCAGTCTAATCTGTCAGAAAAGTATTCCTACCCAAACGACAAATTTCTTGAGTTATTAAAAACGCCGATGTCATACAGTTGAATCTTCCAAACATCCTTAATAGTACTTGAAGACCTCTCTTCTCCTTACCCATATTTAGTTGAAACACTCTACACTTTTATTATGTCAGGGTATTTAGGTGAGGGATAGTAGTGGTTGGAAGCTGGAATTATTAGAAAATAAATGACAAATTTAAAAAACAGAAAAAATGATAACTTTTGATGATGTTTTAAACAATTTAAGGTGTAAATTCATCCCAAATCTGCCTACTTTCTTCAAATGTTTATGCTTTAGAGTTTTTCCCCTTATCAATCACTCTAAAAGAACTTTAACAGTTAAAATAATCCCTTTTCCTGTTCCAAATCAGATTCATAGAGTTCGGGAAGTCTACAGAAAACGTTGGGGGATGGAGTAAACATGGATTATACTCAGACTCATTTTACAAAAGAGTCATTTTACAAAAGATTCGGCAGGAATAGCTTCAGACTTCGAATATATATATATATATATATATATATATATATATATATATATATATATATATATATATATATATATATATATATATATATATATATATATATATGTAATATATCAAAATTATTTAACTTTAATATTTCTTCAAAATCCTCCTCTCTCCAATTTTAATTCATTTAAATATCTTTACCAGCCTCTAAATGGTTTAATCAACGGAGTATTTTCCACTTAACATTCCTTTCTGTCCTAAAACTGTAAACTTTCTGTCTATGCAGCAGTTTCCCAGGTGTTGGCGGAACATGTTTTCGCGTTTTGCTGATATTGCAGTTAATTCGCTTATTAAGCTGTTTTTGTTGTGGGAAAATTCTTGTTGTCTCTTGGTGTACTTGTGTCAGATCAGAGTGAACTCTGTGGCTTTTGATTGTATATTGTCCAGAAGGATAGATGTGCGGTGTTGCCGCTCTGAAATAAAGTTTTAAAATTAGATTTCTGAGTTCTGTTAAATATGAAGCCCTACTGCAGTCTCATTACTTATAGCTGTTGAGCTTTCTCCTTGTGAAGGAGTGTTATAAAAAATGGATTACATATATATATATATATATATATATATATATATATATATATAAATATATATATTCTTGTATCTCAGCAGTATTATTTATTAAAACATTGAATATGAGAAACTTTATAAGAGGTTTCAATGTCTGCCGGTTTCAAGGGAATATTAAATGGTAAACAGTAAACAATCAAAACGCAGTACACTGATATCATAAATTATATACTTATGGAAATTTAGCATTATTATAAATGGTGTTTCACGTAACTAAGGTTAAAGGGACAGAAACTAAATAAAATCATTACATTCATTTTATGTAATTAACATCTACAACGAAATTCAAGCACCAAATTTTCAACTTCGAGGCAATAATTTTTTGTTTTCAACTTTAATCGGAAACAAAGTCAAATTTTAAACCTTGCTTGAATCTTGCATATAAAAGGTTTCATTAAAAATAAAAGTTTGCTCAAAAATATTTTAAAAATTTATTTCTTAAATTAGGGGCTAAATATAAAGTGGATTTAAAGAAGATGAGTAGTTAAAGAGCTGAAATATAAAGTTTCAGATTATGCAAGGAACATGTGAAATGAAATCTTATTGTGAATATTATAGGGTAAAGTTTCATAAGACGTAACAGCTAAAATGCATACAAAGTGCTGTAGATATTTGTAAAGTACAGAGTTAATAATTATACTACATTTCATAAGAATTCTATTAAAAAATGATGGTTATTATAAACAGTTTCTTTTTTTCAATTCTTAATTATATTTCCTTATTCTGTCACATGGTCAATATTAAAATTTCAGGCCAAATTTCGCATATAACACTATTCTTTTAAAATTTCATACACGACTTTCATACAAAAAAAACTCAGGTGTCTCTCATTTTAATAATGACGATAAAATTCATGGACTGCTTTCTGCACAATAAATTATACACTAAAGAGAATAAAAGCTTATTAAATCATTTCCACCCACGGAGGGTTATAAATTTATTCAACTATGGTAATAACTATATTAGAATATTTATGATTTCATTGTTCTAATAACAAGATCTTGTTAAATATTTATTTAAAAGAGAAATATAACAGCTATATCTTACATTATTTCAGTCGTCTATACATACAGACGCATATATGGGAAAAAGCAACGATCATCGTTAAATACAAGACCTTTATTACAAATCATTTATTACAGTGAAAAAGTAGGGAATATGATGGCATGAGTATGGCATATGTATGTGTGTACTTATACATACACACAGACATATATATATATATATATATATATATATTTATATATATATATATATATATAATATATATATATATATATATATATATATATATATATATATATATATATATATATATATATATATATATATATATACACACATATATATATATATATATACACATATATATATACACATATATATGTACACATATATATATACATATACATATACATTATATATATATATATATACATATACATTTATATATACATATACATATATATACATATATATATATACATATACATATACACATATACATATATACACATATACATATATACATATACATATATATATATACATATACATATATACATATACATATATATATACATATATATATATATATATATATATATACATATATACATATATACATATATACATATATACATAACTATATATATATATATATATATATATATATATATATATATACAATTAGAGAAAATACATAAAATCTGGAGTTCTTCGAGTTAACCATCTAAAGAAGTTTTATTTATGTTCGTATTAAGATCATTTATCTGTTACCTAATTTTAAATGTAAATTATTTTTACTAATTTATTATTTGAGAGTTATAATTATGTGTTATCACAGTTATCAGTCAATTTTTCATAAACTGTAAAAAATAAAGAAATTTCGAATTTTATTTGTTGACTGAGAAATCAATTTTGTAAGTTTCTAAAATATTCTTACTAGAATGATGTAGTGTTCGTAACTAAATAACATAATGTTACGTAACCTGAACAAACTATAACCGAATATGTAGAGCATGGCTCTTCACTTTGGTAGTTTGGGTTCGAATCTTCCTGATGGCATATTAGCTTTATGAAATCAGCTTCAAAAAGTAAGTCCTTTTCTCATTAACCGTCGAATTGAAAAATAAATAAACTGTTTGAAGCATAGTTTTAAGACTATATACTAAATAGGGTTGATTTATTGGCTTAGAGTGCTATGGACTACTTTTTTGTTCCGGAGGGGCTAAGGTATCCGGGACCTACTTAAAGCCGATTCCAACTACTTTAAATAAATATGCCTGCACAATTCTAATAAATTAGGAGAATATATATATATATATATATATATATATATATATATATATATATATATATATATATATATATATATATATATATATATATATACATATATATACATATATATATATACATACATATATGTATATAAATATATACATATATATGTATATACATATATATATATATACAAATATATACATATATGTATATGGACACACACATACACACACACATATATATATATACATATACATATATATATACATATATATATATATATATTATATATGTATATACATATATATATATACATATATATACATACATATATATATATATATATATATATATATATATATATATATATATATATATATATATATATATATATATATATATATATATATATATATATATATATGTGTGTGTGTGTGTGTGTGTGTGTGTGTGTGTGTGTAATGGTCCAGTGTTAAGGCGAATGGAATAATTAGCCCTTCTTAGTAAGAACACTTTTTATTTACTTTGAAGTTTCCGTTTCAGGCATGGCTTGTGCCATATGCATTTATTCATGGCGAAGATAAAAGTGGAAAAGTGTTGACAGCTCCATGTCCACACGCTAACTGAACTTCTCGCTTATGTACTCATAAACTTCCTGTGAAATATGTCGACGTCTGACCTCATTACTCCAAAAGGCTACGCAAACTTGGATCCTTTTATTATTATAAAAGAGTTCCCTTTTTAAAATCGTTTATAACTCACATAATTTCCTACTATCCCATTTTTAGACCACACACACACACAATCTCTTATATATATATATATATATATATATATATATATATATATATATATATATATATATATATATATATATATATGCTATTAGTATGTATTACTATATGATTTATACAGATTTATTTTTAAATTTCTAACTGTTCTTGAGCCTCCCCCCCCCCCCCCCCCCACTTTATTGTCTGAATATATATATATATATATATATATATATATATATATATATATATATATATATATATATATATATATATATATATATATATATATATATATATATATGCACACATAACATGTGATCTTTCCTTTATTCAACGCTAATATTGTATATTATCGTCTACTAATTTTGAGTTATGAGAAAAATATTTTCCTAAAGAGGTTTAACACTTCAGGCTTTATAAAACTGTCTACGAATGCCCGTAGCATCAAAGATAAAATTTTTGCATGCTTTCCCTTTACGCTTAATCTGGTGTTTAGAACTACCAGAGGAGCCAAATGATTGACAACTAAGATTTTAATCTATTTCTCAGGATTCGGGGAAAATCAACTAAGATATTTACAGCAGGCCTAAGGCGTCTAACAAGTACGTAACTGATAGCAGAAGAAACTGCCTTAAGGTAAGGAATAGATTTGACTTCAACGCGTTGAAACGCATGCATTTGCCTTAAAAATAACGGCAGAAAAACAGAAAGAGGGAGACGGAATGACATTGTTTATGTTTTCTTTTTATAATTGCATTATTTTTGTCAACTCTTCGGTGGATTATGTGTTACTTTGTTCCTTAAATATTTGTTTTTTCACTTACCGTTAGAATTTTGTTTTGTAAAAGTCTGATAGTTTTGAAATCCCTATATAAGTTCTTATTAACATTTTTTTTGTTTTTAGAATTAAATATAAGGTAATGTAAATGAAAGTGTAGAGAATATGAAGTTTTTAAAGTATTTTTAATGATTTCACTTCAGTTTTTGCTAATAATTATATTACAGTAAACATTCTAGTTACTTATTTTTGCCAGACAATAGCCAAATTAGTAGGGCATTACCTACCACATGTATAATGATATTATAGCTTCTAATTGATATTGAATTTGATCACGTTTTATGGACCTTACCTTTTATAACTTTAAAAAATATAAGTACGAAGAAGATGATAGATTCCATTGAAAACAATAAATTAGTACAAGAAATTTTTAAATTGTACTAATGCCTAACATATTTTAAAATTTAATAATACCAACTTCCAAACAGATTATGGAGTTATTATCAATTTTACTTTAACTTTTTTTGAATATTCGAAATATCGAGGCATTTAGTACACGTATAATAGCATCACACCGCTTTGAGAGATTTCATTACATATTTGAGAGATTTCAGGTAAGACTACGGATCACTGACTCTTATATTTTCAATAAATGTAGGTAGGAAGATGTTGATAGGGTTTATTAAAAAGGAAGCAAATAATAAAGGAAGAAGTTTTAAATTATTACCAATAATAATATTACAGCGTTTAGTAACACTAACCTGAAAAACCATTTTGAAATTTCACCAATTTTATCTTGACCATTTTCATTACCATGTTTCTTATTTTCAACCTACACAAAAATTAATGTTTCCACAGTGAGCTTTTGAAGATTTTTATCGATTTTTGCCATTCTAAAAAACTGAAACTAACATTATTTTCTCAAATAATTCCTTACTGGTTACATTTTCATTAAACCTTCAAAATTCGATTTTTTAAATTTCTTAAGTGTTTAAATTTCATGAACATTCTGAATAGTTTAAAACAAACATCAGTGAAATATTCGAATTCAAACAAAACAATATTTGCTTTTAATATCATACTTTTAAGGAAACTAAAAAAACTTAAAATGCATTTTTCCATAAATGGTGTTTGTACGCACTTGGAAAAAAAACTATTGTACATATTGATTTGAAATATTCACAGTAAATACATTGGAATCTACGATGAAACTCAACCTACTTTTTTCGTTGTTGATTACTTCATTTAGTATTTATAGTATTTGAAATGAAGCTATACATTAATATAACTTTTTATTTAAAAATTAGATCATTTTGATAAATATTTCTGATTTTTCTCAAAAATTACTACGTGGATAATTATACTTAATAATTATAGTTAATCAAAAAGCAAAGGTTATTAATGAATTTTGTGTTGAAATACGTTTGTGCACAATGTCACAGAAAAAAGTTTTATTTATTGAAACAATCTCTCACTTTTCCCTTTATATAAAATGTTCTTATTCTTTGTATAAAAGGATATTTTGTTCAAATAAAATAAGTTGAAATTGAGACTGAAAAAATTAGTATAACTTCATAGATGCACAAGGCAATCATATCATGTACACATCATATATTTTAATCCATGGTTGCTAAGATACAAAAAAATATAATTATAACTGTTAACTTTTATGTACTTAAAGTAAAATGATTTTATTTATTTATGGAAAGTCCCAAAAGTAAATTTCTCCAACTACTTATTAAAATAAATTCTATTTGCAGTTGCAGCTAAGCATTAAAAAATTGCAGTAAAAAGTGATAAAATTATTTTAATTGTTAATTTTTTATATATAATTTTTTATATATTAGTTTTTTATATATATTCTAAAATTTGAGAATTTTTTTTTCTATTTGGGATTGTTGCAATACAAAGTGTTACAACATCTGTCTCTTATAGCAATCAAAGTTAATGGTTTATAGACCAGGTGCATTTGATGGATTTCTGAAATAAAGCTCTTAAATCTGAAATAAAATCTTGATTAACAAAATGAATTTTTTCTCACTATAATTCATTAAATAATGGTCAAAGATTAAATGAAAAAAAGAAAACACATATTAATTTGCCCTTATTTCTTCAGCATTCAGTTAGTATCCTAGCAATTTTCTTAGTGATTTATTTGTATTTCCTAAAAGCTTTTTTAATGCTTTAATATCTAACACCATAGAAAAGATTGAAAAAATGAATAATCATAACATTGTTACAAAGATTAGTGGAAATATGAAAAAATAATTGCTCTATTTAAAGTTTCATTTTGGTGTAATTTTTATTTTGGAGAAGACCTAGCAGTATGTTGTAAATTAACAAATGGATGTAGAACACCTAAAAGATTTAAAAATGTATCAAAATAAACTATTGTTAAAAAAATCAGATGAAAGAATGTATGTCATCCCCTTTTATTTGATTAGATAAATCACATTACTGACCCTTTCTCATTTAAACGAACTTTTCTGAGATTATTATATAAACTTTGATTTTTGCTTACAAGAGAGTTGAAAAACGTTCATTTTTTCTTTTATTATTACTTTAGTACAAAATATAGTACGCGGGCTATATATAACAATAAATATATCGATTTTTTCTATGCTATTAATATAATTCTGTAGTGTTCATTTCAGTCATTTAAGGCGAAATGATATGTGGTTCATCTCTAATATAAATCGAATGCTAACCCCGCACTCACAGGTTCACTTTAAAAGGAAGTTTAATGTACAACTTGTTTACATATTTTTATTCTTTCTTAAGATGTATAATTTTTATATATAATTATTATTTTATTTAATAAATAATATTAATAATAAATAAAATAGTAACAAATTAAAACATATTGATTAAATATTTATTATATATTACATATTCCCTAAGAATTTCATGATATGTTCGCTGAGTTTATGCAGATTTATTTAATGCAAAGTTTAATAAATTAAAACTGTCAATAATCATTAAAATTAATGAAAAATAAGGAATGTTATCATGTTATAAATTTAAAGAATACAAAGACGGGAATAACTCATTACTAAATTCATAGAGAAATCTTAAAAAGTACTTAGTTTTTAATCTTTTATAACACTTTTTAAAGTAAGAAAAGTAGAAAGGTATGTAATAAATTAGGTATACAGATTTAACTGTTTAATATTTTTAAAAATCTTTTTCCATATTTACCACTTTAACCAGAGAATGTTCATGTGCTTTAAAAGATGTTGCTAAAAATATTGTTCTTAGATGAGATATTTTTTTGAATTTGTTAGAAGAGAGAATTTAACTATAAATACCTTTGACTGAAATGAAAGTAGAGTGGACATATAAGCCTGTACACAAAGTGATATATGGACTATTTACGTATCATAGCTTGGCCAATATTCTTCTTCATTCTTTCTGAAATCTTTCTTGATTTCTTTCTTCATTCTTGACACTAACTATAAATTTGGACTTATAGATGTTATCACATTGTAAGCTTAAAAAATTAAAAAAAAGAAAGTTGCGGTATAAAATATCCAATACTCAATTTAAAAAATGTTTAGAAAAGATACTTGGTTATTTAATTTTTCCTAATGACTCTTAAAATAGCGAACGAAAAAAAATGTAATAATCTGCATATGCAGATTTATAGTTTAAAAAAATTTAAATCCATTCTGTAATATATCACAGTTTAACCAGAAAATTTGCATATGCTTTGAATGATTTCGTTTAACAAAAATAGTTCTCAGTTAATATTTTTTATTAATTTATTCAAAGAGAGAAAAATGATTAAGTAAACACCTTTGACTGAAATAAAACTACTGTACCCTTACGTACAAATACAGAAAACCACCTGTAAATTAGTTATATATTAAAGAGTGACTAACATTTATAGATATATTTCTTTATACATAACATTTCAAAAATCAGTCTAGAAAAAATATTTGGGTTTTAAATTTTCAAAATTATTTTAAAGCAGAGACAATAGAAGAAAATATCAAATAAACTAAATATAGATGATACATTTAGTAAAATTTTAATGCATTGTTTTAATTAAGTAAACTTTAACCAGAAAAACATTATAGTTATAAAAAAATATTTTTCAGCAAAAATTAATATAAATTTAAATAATTACTTTTTAGAGGATAATTTTTTCACACTGATAAAAATGAATGAATAAAAACATTTCACTAAAATAAAACGAGTACGTTATTATATTATAAAAAAGCACATATGAATTGCTTAAATATTATACTGTTATTCACATTTGTTGGCTAATTTTAATTTAACATACTGCGTTGAAGTTTTAATTAATAGATTTTATCCCGAAATAACAGGAAAAATCTCAAAGCTGCGAATTATTTACCCCCTGTTTAATTTATAAAAATATTTTAGAAAGAGTATTTGATTTTTAATATTTCATAATATTGTTCAAGCAGAGTATTTAGAAAAAAATATATTAAACTGGATATGCATATTATAGTTTTGTTTTTTGTAATGCGTTCTATAAATGATCACATTTTAATTATAAAATTACATATCTTATTAAAGCTGTTGCTCGACATAAAATGAGTATAGTTATATTTTTTTCTTTGATGGATAATTTTTCAAACAGAGAGAAAACAGCTAATAAATGTCATTGATTGAAATTAAAATAATGTTCGCTTATGTACATGTACAGAAAAGCACATATGAATTATTTACATATTATAATATGACCAACATTTATAGACATATTTCTTCATACATAACATTTCAAAAAATAATACAGAAAAAATATTTATATTTTAAATTTTTTCAAACTTATTTTAGTATAGAGGGAGTAGAAAAAAAATGTATAATAAACTAAATATGAATTTTTTTTAAAAAATTATAGTTTAACTAGAAATAAATGTCATAGTTAAAAAATATTTTTCAGCATAAATTAATATAAATTTAAATTATTATTTATTTTTAAGGAATAATTTTTTTTCAAACAGAGAAAGACGAATTACTAAATATTTTCATTGAAATAAAACGAACTTGTTTGAACATTATAGAAAAACATATGAATTGAATACATATTAAACTGTGACTCACATTTGTTGACCTTTCTTTATTCATAATACTTAGTTGAAGATTTAGTTACTGTATTTTATCCCGAAATAACATGAAATAGCTCAAATCTGGGAATTATTTACTCTCTGTTTAATTCATAAAAATATTTTAGAAAGAGTATTTGATTTTTGATCTTTCATAATATTGTTCAAGCGGAGTATTTAGGAAATAAAAGTATTAAACTGGATATGCATATTATAGTTTGGGTTTTTATAATGCGTTCTATAAATGATCACATTTTAATTAGAAAATTACATATCTTACAAAAGCTGTTTGTTTGGCATAAAATGAGTATAATTTTTTTTTATGGATAAATTTATTCAAACAGAGAGAAACAAGGTAATAAATGTCTTTGATTGAAATTAAAATAATATGCGCTTAGGTACATGTACAAAAAAGCGCATATGAATTATTTATATATTATAGTATGATCAACATTTATAGACATATTTTTTCATACATAACATTTCAAAAAATAGTCCAGAAAAAATATTTATAATTTAAATTTTCAAAATTTTGTTAGTGTAAAGGGATTAGAAAAAATATATAATAAACTAAATATGCATTTTTTAATAAAGTATACTTTAACCAGAAAAAAATGTCATAGTTAAAAAAATATTTTTCAGCATAAATTAATATAAATTTCAATTATTATTTTTTTTCGGGATAATTTTTTTCACGCAGAAAAAGACGAATTAATAAATACTTTTCATTGAAATAAAACGAGTGTGTTTGTACATTATACAAAAACAGATATGAATTGCCTACATATTAAACTGTGACTCACAATTGTTGACCTTTCTTTATTCATAATACTTAGTTGAAGTTTTAGTTAATGTATTTTATCCCGAAATAACATGAAATAGCTCAAATCTGGGAATTATTTACTCTCTGTTTAATTCATAAAAATATTTTAGAAAGAGTATTTGATTTTTGATCTTACATAATATTGTTCAAGCATAGTATTTAGGAAATAAAAGTATTAATCAGTATATGCATATTATAGTTTGGTTTTTTGTAATGCGTTCTATAAATGATCACATTTTAATTAGAAAATTACATATCTTACAAAAGCTGTTTGCTTGGCAGAAAATGAGAATAGCTTTATATTTTTTCTTTAATGGATAAATTTATTCAAACAGAGAGAAACAAACTAATAAATGTCTTGTAGAGATACATGGACATGTACAGAAAAGCACATATGAATTATTTACATATTATAGCATAACCAACATTTAGAGATATATTTCTTCATACATAACATTTCAAAAAATAGTCCAGTAAAATATTTGTAATTTAAATTTTCAAACATATTTTAGTGAAGAGAGAATAGAAAAAATATATAATAAGCTAAATATGCAATTTTAATAAATTATACTTTAAGAAGAAAAAAATGTCATAGTTATAAAAAAAATATTTTTCAGCAGAAATTAATATAAATTTAAATTATTCTTTATTTTTTACGAGATAATTTTTTCTCAAACAGAGAAATACGAATTAATAAATACTTTCCATTGAAATAAAACGAGTGTGTTTGTACATTATAGAAAAACACATATGAATTGCCTACATATTAAACTGTGACTCCCATTTGTTGACCTTCCTTTGTTCATAATACTCAGTTGAAGTATTAGTTAATGGATTTTATACCGAAATAACATGAAATAGCTGAAAGTTGGGGATTATTTAGTCCCTGTTTAATTCATAAAAATATTTTAGAAAGAGTATTCGATTTTTGATCTTTCATAATATTGTTCAAGCATAGTATTTAGGAAATAAAAGTATTAAATTGGATATGCATATTATAGTTTGGTTTTTTGTAATGCGTTCTATAGAAGATCACATTTTAATTAGAAAATTACATATTTTATAAAAGCTGTTGCTCGGCAGAAAGTGAGTATAGTTATATATTTTTCTTAACAGATAAATTTATTCAAACAGAGAGAGACGAGCTAATAAATGTCTTTGATTGAAATTAAAATAATGTGCGCTTAGGTACATGTACAAAAAAGCGCATATGAATTATTTACATATTATAGTGTGATCAACATTTATAGATATATTTCTTCATGCATAACATTTCAAAAAATAGTCAAGAAAAAATATTTATATTTTAAATTTTCAACCTTATTTCAGTGTAGAGGGACTAAAAAAATACATAATAAACTAAATATTTTTTTAATAAAGTATACTTTAACCAGAAAAAAATGTCATAGTTATAAAAAATATTTTTCGGCATAAATTAATATAAATTTAAATTATTATTTATTTCTGACAGGATACTTTTTGTAATACAGAGAAAGACGAATTAATAAATATTTGTCATTGAAATAAAACGAGTGTGTTTGTACATTATAGAAATACACATATGAATTGCATATATATTAAACTGTGACTCACATTTGTTGACCTTTCTTTATTCATAATACTTAGTTGAAGTTTTAGTTAATGGAGTTTATCCCGAAATAACATGAAATAGCTCAAATCTGGGAATTATTTACTCTCTGTTTAATTCATAAAAATATTTTAGAAAGAGTATTTGATTTTTGATCTTTCATAATATTGTTCAAGCGGAGTATTTAGAAAATAAAAGTATTAAACTGGATATGCATATTATAGTTTGGTTTTTTGTAATGCGTTCTATAAATTATCACATTTTAATTAACCAGAAAAAAATATTTTTTAGCAAAAATTAATATAAATTTAAAATGTTATTTATTTTTTACAGTATATTTTTTATCCAAAGGAGAAGTATGAATTAATAAAAACCTTTCATTGAAACAAAACGAGCACCTTTGTGCATTGTAGTGTAACTCATATGAATTGTTTACATATTATAATAGGACTAATATTTGTTGGCCTATTTTCATTTATAATATATTTTTATTTATTTTGAAGTTTTAATTAAAGTATTTTATTCTGAAATAGCAGGAAATATCTCAAAGCTGGCAATTATTTACTCCCAATTAAATCCATAAAAATATTTTAGAAAGAGTATTTGATTTTTAATATTTCATAATATTGTTCAAGCAGAGTATTTAGAAAAAAAATATATTAAACTGGATATGAATATTATAGTTTGGTTTTTTTTGTAATGCGTTCTATAAATGATCACATTTTAATTAGAAAATTACATATCTTACAAGAGCTGTTGCTCGGCAGAAATTGAGTATAGCTTTATATTTTTTCTTTAATGGATAAATTTATTCAAACAGAAACGAGCTAATAAATGTCTTTGATTGAAATTAAAATAATGTGCACATACATACATGTACAGAAAACCACATATGAATTATTTACATATTATAGCCTGACCAACATTTGATGGCATCTTTCTTCATTGAAAATACTGTGTTGAAATTCCTGTGGGAAAAGGTTTGGCATTTGAAATGCTTTTCTTGTCTGTGTCGACTGGCAGACATCGATTACTAAGTTCATGCCCGCATTTCCAAGGGCTTAGTGATTGATTGTCGAATCTTTTCAAATTGACATGTACTGATAGAGTGACCTGTTGATCAGTGTATGATTGCACGTGACTTTTACTGTGTGTTACAAGCAGACAGACAGATAGTTCCAAACAAGTCTTCATTTGAAATAGACCCGGAGGCATTAACGTTTCTTATTCAGGAGATAATAGAAATATAGTCTACTTATTTCATTTTATATATGACTTATCATATATTTATTTGATTTCTTTACTTCAACAAACATCACGTTTTTGAATTACTTTTATATTATCCATTATGAATAGTTATGAAATTCCGAAAACGTGATATAATGGAACCCTATCTATGAGGAATATATTAAAATCACGCATTGAAAAATTGGTTTTGATACAGCATCTGATACATTTTTCAATCACTGGCTCTGCTGAAGACAAGCTTATGCAAATAATCAAAAAAATATAATAAAGTAAAATAAATTATTTTTATAAAATTGTAAGGTTCGAATTATTTCTCTTATAAAGTGTATAAAGTACTTTATTTTGAATATTGCTTGATTTCACGTACAAAACGTATGCTAACAAGACTTATAAAATTATCATTTGAATCTTGTTCTTAGAAAAATTTCTATTTGAATTTATACAAAAGTGACAGTGGAAGTTAAAATTTACGAAATGTAGCTAAAATTTTGATATTTTTTTTCATTGAAATGGGATTTATAAGTAAAAAAAAAAGGTAATTTTAAATTCCATCGAACTATAATAGAAACCCAAAGAAAATTGGTTAATTTTGAATTTCAAATACCTTGAAAAGTATGAAATTCCCTTGAACTTCCTATACAATGAAATGTTAAAATACGTAGTTAATTCCAAGAAAATTTTCTAATGTTTTATTGATTCGATTTCGGGGCAAGACTGATATTGAAAAATGACTTTTTCAACTAATATTTATGAAATTTTTGTTAAAATCTCATTTAGTCCTAATCTACTTGAAAATTGCTTTGATAACCTATACGAGGAATAGAAAGATTAGAAGAAAATCAAGAACTTTTTTCACAATACTTTGATTGAGTAGTGGCCGATTTCACCTAAGAATTAAATGACCGATACAAAAATGTTCTATAAAATAAGGAACAAAGCTATTAATTTATATCACGGAGAACGAAGCGGTAGTGAAGAGCAATATGAAGTTTTAACAACATTGGAAAATACGCATATGTTAAAAAAATAAGAGGATTTTTGTAGAACATAAAATATTTTTTCTCAGAACGGAATTTTTAAATAAAATGTTGAAACTTCAAATGTGATTTCTCAAATATTTCTTAAAATATTTCATTAAAGATTATTCTGAGCGTTTTTGATAGTATTTACTAGAGAATGACCAGAAAGCTTTAAATTTGGATACTTTTTAATGGTGTTACTTTCATAGTTAGCTGTAAAGGTAATGATTATTCGTAAAAAATTTGATGTATATGATTTTGAAAGATCAAAATTTTTTATTCAAGCAAAGCTTTTAGATATTTTCTTTAGTCCAGTGCAAAAGAAATGTGTTGCTACAAAAATATTGAATTAATTTAATTTATTAAAAAATTAGACCTTGTGAAAAAAAACGATTTTTTTTACTAAATTTTCTTCATTTTTTAGAAATTTTAAAAAATATTATCCAAGTATACATTCTTAAAGTGCTCTTCTCTACGGTAATAGGAAAAATAAATCTAAAAATGTAAAAGCATGAATTAGTTTCTAAATTTACAAAAAAGTTCTCCTAAAAAAATTAAAAAATTATAATTATAAAATAGTATATTTTATAAAATAAAATATTTATATTTTATAATTTAACATATTTAATAATTAATTAATAAATTAATTTTAATTTATTGATTAATTAATTTTTAATATTAATTATTTTTATAATTAATATATTTATATTTTATAAAATAATATATAATTATAATTATAAAAGTTCTTTAAAAAAAAGAATGTACTCGGATACCTTAATATTTATATGGATAATTTTAATAACATTTATTTAAATCTTTTATTTACATTTAAAAAAATTATTTTTTTGTATTACCTAAATATATTAAAGCAAAAAAATATATAATTTAACGTTGGTTACAAAATGTGATTCATAAATAAGAATTTATTTTAAGAATTTATTTTAACAGTATACTTACATGCATCTTATCGCAAGTTCTATTTTAATATATAATTACTTATGACTCATTATACGGATCGCCAACATAATTTGACGCATTGGCGTGGCTCAGTATATAAAAAAAAATCATCTCATACAGTGCAGGCAGATTTCATTTCATTCAATTAACCCTCATTAACTTTAATATATTTATCAACATATCTGACAGATAATCTATTTAATGAATCTTAATGGATAGAGTGCATGATCAGCATTTCATGATAACCATATTACGAATTTTCCAATATTATACCTGTAGGTCTTTATCCTCTTTTCTGTAAAACTTTATAAGGTGTTCCATTTTAATCTATAGGTGGTTGTGGAAATATTTCAAATTTAATTGTAGTATTATAATACATATGATGTATAATTAAAGTATTTGAACTTCTAAAGAATTGATTTTAGGTATTTGAAAATAATTACTTCTAGTGTTATAATACATATAATATATATCACTACTATATATTTCACTATTTGAATTTCTAAAGGGTTGGTTTTAGGCATTAAAATATAACTTTCTATATGTAAACCTTTGTCTATGTATTTTATTTTCGTTGTTCTTTTTTCGATATTCAACTATCATTTAGAAAGTTCGGCTTGATTTTAGTGGTAATCTTAACGCATTGTGGGCGGATACATTTTGCAGCGGAATTGTACCGGGAGCGAACGTTTTTTGCGCAAATTTAGTTATTCAGTTAAATCTCAATAGATCGAAAATTATTTAATTTTACATAAGTCGCATCGACTGATGTAAAAACTAGTTTTTATTTGTTTAAATGTTTCCAGAATCTATGTAGTAGACAAGAACATTCGTCTTCGTTTTCCTGTATATACCGTTATTTTTGTAACCACAGACAAACCATGCTGTTACACTAACCCGTACTACTACGTGACCTCCACTCAATTATCATTTGTCAGAAAACGTATTAGTACGTGTCCCGTGCTCAAGTATCAATCGTCAGAAAACGTACTAGTACGTGTCCCGCATACAATGTGTTAAAGGAATAAGTACAGAAACATAAGAAAATTTAATTCCATAATATATACAATATTTTATCATATAACTTTAAACCTCTCTTTTGGATCTAAAGAGTTCTTTTTTTTTAAAAAAAAAAAGAACATTTCGTCTAGCTAGAAAACGTAGCTTATATGCACATCCTCAAACATCCCAAATTGTTGACAGTCTTTCCTACCCCCCATGCTGCAGTAATGCGATTAATAATGCTGAAGAAATCCTAGTTTGCTCAGTGCTCTCCCAGGCTAGCATTGATCCTTGTTCTGGGATGCTACAAATCTTTCAAATGATCTATCACTTTAATATTGTAAATATATTCATCTACATTCTTTTTGTGTAATTTTATGTAATTCTAATACAATATTTTTGTATTTTTATATATTTTTAAATACCTGTTTGTGATAAAAATAGATGGTGATATTGCCAGTTGCATTAGAAATTTTAAATAAGTTTATTCAAATTATCTGATAGGTATATTGTACTATATTAAAGCAAAAAAATATATAATTTAATTTTGGTTACAAAATGGGATTCATAAATAAGAATTTATTTTAAGAATTTATTTTAACAGTATACTTACATGCATCTTATCGCAAGTTCTATTTTAATATATAATTACTTATGACTCATTATACGGATCGCCAACATAATTTGACGCATTGGCGTGGCTCAGTATATAAAAAAAAATCATCTCATACAGTGCAAGCAGATTTCATTTCATTCAATTAACCCTCATTAACTTTAATATATTTATCAACATATCTGACAGATAATCTGTTTAATGAATCTTAATGGATAGAGTGCATGATCAGCATTTCATGATAACCATATTACCAATTTTCCAATATTATACCTGTAGGTCTTTATCCTCTTTTCTGTAAAACTTTATAGGGTATTCCAGTTTAATCTATCGGTGGCTGTGGAGATATTTCAAAATTAATTGTAGTATTATAATACATATGATGTATATTTAAAGTATTTGAACTTCTAAAGAATTAATTTTAGGTATTTGAAAATAATTACTTCTAGTGTTATAATACATATCACTACTATATATTTCACTATTTGAATTTCTAAAGGGTTGGGTTTAGGTATTAAAATATAACTTTCTATAGGTAAACCTTTGTCTAGGTATTTTATTTTTATTATTCTTTTTTCGAGATTCAACTATCATCCAGAAAGTTCTGCTTGATTTTAGTGGTAATCTTAACATATTGTGTGCGGATACATTTTGCAGCGGAATTGTACCGGGAGCGGACTTTTCCGCGTAAATTTTGTTATTCAGTTAAATCTCAATAGATCAAAAATTATTTAATTTTACAGCAGTCTCATCGGCTGATGTAAAAACTAGTTTTTATTTGTTTAAATGTTTCCAGAATCTATGTAGTAGACAAGAACATTCGTCTTCGTTTTCCTGTATATACCGTTATTTTTTTAACCACAGACAAACCATGCTGTTACACTAACCCGTACTACTACGTGACTTGCTCTCAAGTATCAATCGTCAGAAAACGTACTAGTACGTGTCCCGCATACAATGTGTTAAAGGAATAAGTACAGAAACATAAGAAAATTTAATTCCATAATATATACAATATTTTATCATATAACTTTAAACCTCTCTTTTGGATCTAAAGAGTTCTTTTTTTTTAAAAAAAAAAAGAACATTTCGTCTAGCTATAAAACGTGACAGCTTATATGCACATCCTCAAACATACCAAATTGTTGATAGTCTTTCTTACCCCCCATGCTGCAGTAATGCGATCAATAATGCTGAAGAAATCCTAGTTTGCTCAGTGCTCTCCCAGACTAGCATTAATCCTTGTACTGGGATGCTAGAAATCTTTCAAATGATCTATCCCTTTAATATTGTAAATATATTCATCTACATTCTTCTTGTGTAATTTTATGTAATTCTAATACAATATTTTTGTATTTCTATATATTTTTTAAATCCCTATTTTTGATAAAAAATAGATGGTGATATTGCCAGTTGCATTAGAAATTTTAAATAAGTTTATTCAAATTATCTGATAGGTATATTGTACTATTCCATATTTGTACGGATACCATCTTTTACTTCAATAATAATTTTCGGTGGAACCCTTAAGAGAGTTTCTGAAGCTAGATTGAACTAGCTTGCCTTAGATAATCTTCCATTATGTCCCAAGATAAAGTTTGTTTAAAAAATATTCGGTGCCATCATTCAGTAGATATATCTATAACACTGAGCAAAAATTCCAGCACACATTTTTACGCCACCTGGTGGGTATATTCTGCGATAAGGAGAATGCTTCATCTGGAGTTTTCCAGCTAACTAGATCAAGGTTCACTATTAGCTCCCAAACATTGCTCAACATTCTTTAGTCTGATTGGAACAAAATTATGCCACTCCTTCGCTCATTTGTTCGACATAATTGAAAGACAACTGAAAAGATTTCAAAATATTTAGAAGTTTTTATAGCATTCGATTCATGTATGTTACAGTGTTCAGACAGTCTGCTGAGCGGTTCTTTCTAATCCCCGATAAACGTAAAGTTTCATATTGCGGGACTTGTTTTTCTGTTGAAGTCACGATTGCATTACTATTAGAAATTATTATTGCCCAAGAAGACCGATATATTTCATTGATAGGATTAATCTTCAGTGTAGTTGGAAAAAACTATTTCGCTTGTTTTATATATATATATATATATATATATATATATATATATATATATATATATATATATATTTATATATATATGATATAATATAATATATACAATATAAATATTATTATATAAATAATATAGAAAAATATCATATATATATATATATATATATAAACCGAAAATATAGCATAAATTATATACTAAATATTTAAATTTTGTAAAAAATAAACATTCGAAAATTAAAAATCCCTCCACAATAAAAATATTTAAAAATATGAGCAAAATAACCCTTTCGATCAACTGCGGTTTATATGCGTTAATGCCGTGAAATAGTAGTACTTTCCGATTCGTTAATATGTTCTACTTATATCTATATGCAAAAATTATAATATAGCCCCGAGCTAAATATATAATAATATAATAATAGCCGTAAATTTATATTTGCATATCTGTTCAAAAATCGTGTTAGTCCAACAGTTATTAAAATATTCATAAAAAAGTAACATTTTATAAAAAACTTTATGACTCAATATTTTTATCAATTATACAGCTATTTATGTAATCATATTATTTATAGTTTATTATGCGCTACAGCCTATGTACCAAGGTTCTCTCCCCAAGATTCCTTATGACACTATCACGCTACTGTGCTGAAGATTGGTTTTTATAGTCTTCGATGACTTACACGCGTATTCATTCTGTGAGTTTTTCTTTTGGTTTTTACAATTACAAAGGTAAACTTTCAATAGGTAAATTTCATTATTTATAAATATTCCCTTTCTTATAGATAATATTTGATATGGCATTTTTATTAAATTTTAAAATTCTTAATTTTCTCTAATTGGCGAAATATATTTTTTCATAATATTTTTTTTATATAATTAAAAATGTCTATATTATGTTCTCATTAATAACAACACTTATAAAAATATTTTTAATAGATATATAAAGATCTATTATTACTGTATTTAATTCTTAAATTTATCTTACCAGATCTCAGTCAGTTAAAAATTTAATGATAGTTGTGTTATTAGTAATGGTATTTCTTGTGTATGTTGAGTTGGCTGACATTTACAGATTTTATTAAAGTAGGTAATGAAAGAGAAAGAGAAGATGTATTTTCACTTCATATTATACAAACAGAATAAACTAAATTACCAGTGACTAAAATACATTTCTCTTACTTTTAATTAAAGTATCATAAAACCTTTGGGTAAGTATAATTTTGAACATGAATATAAAATAGATAAAATACGTAAATACGTGTTCAGAATTCCTATTTTCTAATTAGTTCTCAAAAATTTTTTACTTTAACATTCTAGAAATGTTTTTTACAAATGTTGATTTCGATTGGTCGCTTTCATGTGAGGTATGTGATGACTCACAACTAATTTATATAAAAATTATCAGAAAGTAAATGATTGTCCAGAATAATAGATCTTTAGTACTTTATGTTTAATTTAGTCTAAGTAATATAAGCAAAATCTATTTAGAAAAAAGAGAAAAAAATCTAGCGGTATTGTTAATGTAAGTTTTCTTGAAATAAAAGTCAATTTTTTTTAAACAATTTTGTTTTGCATTTTTTATAGGTTTTTGAAATGATTGTTCCTATACAATTATTAAACTAACTTTTATTTTATTGATACACATTTGTGAAACTTTCAAGACTTTCTTGAAAAATTATTTAAATTAATTTGGAATTAGTTATAGATTCGTAATTTTTTGCCTTATAGAAAATATTTTATAAAAACTTTTTGATATTTATAAGAATCTAAATTTTCCTGTACACAGCAATTTGTAAGAAATTGCCCTCTACAAAATCATGGTCTCTCACGGATATATTTTGACTAAAAAAGTCGCCTCCTGCAGGAAGAAGTTTCAATACCTTTATAATTAAATATTTGAAAGCAGGTTTGAGATGTATTAAGAATTACATAGTTATCAGTAAAACAAACGCACATGCATTGTGAGCTGCGTTCTCTAGGAGTAATAGCCTGACATGTGTTGTATGTCTGAATTTTGTAAACAGCTTTTCAATCTACAGACAGTCCATAATTAAACTTCCCTATATTAAAGTTGCCTGCAGTCGAAACTGTTGTTCAGAAAGTTATGAATTGTTGTGTAGGGTATGATGCAGGTATGGGAATTTCTTTGAGAGAGTAAAAAGTAGTTTAAAATAAGATAAGACGACGTTTTTTGATAGCCAATTTTTCCTCTAGTTTAAAACATTATTATAAGACATGTTAAATATGATCCATCTTTTTCATTTAACATTTGAAATGGTTAGACAGCTTAATTCATAGATTACCGCAGTGTGTCCAGGGAAATTCTGAGAATATGTCATAAAATGGGGTATTGAAGATCAGGCATAGATTAGAAATTATAATGCCAGATAAGAAAAGATAAATAAGAAAGGTAAAGTTGAGTTTTAAATTTAAAGCTTGGTTTTTAAGTACGTTTTAATAGATTTTTTCCTAATTAATTAAATTTCACAAATCGGAAAACTAGTCATGTTAGAGTATGGAAATCTCAACTACAAAATTATTTTTATAGTATGTATAAATGAAACATAAAAAGCAACCATTATTGTTTAAAATTCAGTGATGGATGATTTATAAAAATTACATCTTTCAGATTAACTAGTTATTCTAAACTACTGAATAATTATAAAAACAGGAACTAAATTTTAGTAATTATAATATCAAATTTGGCTTCCCTAGAACTTCAGTTTGTTTTATCTTTCATTTACTATTCATCTGAAGGAAAATATTACCACTTATTAAAATAAAGAAAGCGGATACTAATCTATAGCTGTTTAAAAGTATTTTAACCTTGTACTGTATGCATCACGGCTAATTACTTAAACGGAAAAATTCTTCTCCAGTAAATATTTCTTTCTATCTCTAGACCAAGACTGATTGCTGAGATATCCTTAACTCATTTTTCCTTTGTGGCAGTGAATTTCTTTTTCTCTGTTCTTTATGACTCCTATCGTTCGAGAGTGTGTTTTACACTCTAACACTGAATTTATTATCATTACACAAAAAGAGATACGGTTCGGAGCATGCAAGATTCTGTGTCAGAAGATATAAGGAGATTTCACCTGGTGCTGTCTCCATCCCGATAATTTGCGCAGCCGGAAATAATCCACTTCCTCCTGCAATCGCACACAATCTTTTTTGTTTCGCTGCCTACACCACGAGCTCTTAAGCCGATTGAGAGAAAATTGGCAGAGCATTTCTTTCCAGTGCTTTTTTGATTTTAAGTGGAAATGATTGGCGCTGATTCTTTTTTTCTGGTATTTGGTTTGTATTCGGCCACACACTGATTCAGAAAATTATCCAGAAAAAAAAAATTCCGAAAGAAACAGAATGGCAGTGTTTGTATTCAGCCGTGCTCTTAACAACTAATTTGTACAGATGATTTGTGCCATTTTCAGGGATACTTTTCTTGTTGCGTCTTACTTTCTGTGCGTAAAGAATGAAGTAGGATACAATTCCATGGCATTATTACGCTGATCAGAGCAAACTTAATGGTATAATTTTGATTTCTCCAGTTTTATACGAAACTCAACTTGTGCATTGCTGACTTATTTTCGTTTTTTAAATTAGCTGGGAAATTCTGCTACATGAATTTTTATATCTGACATTATAATCAAATGCAGATCAGTTACAATTACTCTTACAGTGAATTTTGAATTGATTACTCTTTGAATTCTTCATGATTCAAACAGAAACTATATCCTTTGCATTCATTCTTTATTCAGTGCTGTGAATAGCTGTAATAATTACTGTCGGAAGAACCTCACAAATTATTTAATAACTGAAAGAATATTAGCTATTCCATTCCAAACCTCCATTTGAGTGATTCATTTTTAAACCCCTTGCCTGTGGAATATATTTGAGAAAAACGTGCCAAAATGGAATTTTTTATTGTTTAATTTTCTTTGTTATTATTATTACAAAATGTAAAATAGATTATTTTTGAAAAATTATTTAAATTGATTATTATTTGAATCCTGGATAATTCAAAATAAAAAATAATGCCATTTCGAGTGATTCATTTTTGAACCCCTTGCCTGTGGAATATATTTGAGAAAGACGTGCAAAAATGGAAATGTTTATATTCTTAAATTTTGTTTGTTGTTATTAAAAATGTAAAATACATTATTTTTGAAAAAATTTTTGACTTGATTATTCATCGAATTTTGGATAACAGAAGCAAAATTCTTTGATATTAACTTTTTTTTCAATGTTGAGAATACAGATACAATTACTGTCAAAACCACCTAATAAATTCTTAAATAACTGAAAGAATATTAGTTATTCCAGTTAAATGAGCTAAAACGGGGAAATAACAAAACAAATTAATTTAAAGC
This sequence comes from Pardosa pseudoannulata, assembly GCA_032207245.1. Lineage (NCBI taxonomy): Eukaryota > Metazoa > Arthropoda > Arachnida > Araneae > Lycosidae > Pardosa > Pardosa pseudoannulata. Next base: position 25,499,381 of record CM063501.1, read on the forward strand.
TAATATGGTCAAGTATCGGCTTTTGAGCGTCTCAAAATAACAAAAAATGTCATTACAAACTTAAATTTCGAGAGATTCATTTTTGAACCCCTTGCCTGCAGAATATACTTGAAATAAATGTGCAAAAATGTAAAACTTTTTTCTCTTTAATTTTCTTTGTTGTTATTATTAAAAATGTAAAATAGATTATTAATGAAAAAAAATTGAATTTATTATTCTTTGAATTATGTATAATTCAAACAGAAACAAAATTCTTTGATATTAACTTTCTTTTCAATGCTGAGAATAGCGATAATTACTGTCGAAAAAACAGAAAAAAATTCTAAAGTAACGGAAAAAATATTATTTATTCCAATTAAATGAGTTAAAATGAGGAAATAACAAAACAAATTAATTTAAAGCTAATATGGTCAAGTATAGTCTTCTGAGCTGCTCAAAATGACAAAAATGCCATTCCAAACCTCCATTTTGAGTGATAAATTTTTGAACCCCTTGCCTGGGGAATATATTTGAGAAAAGCGTGCAAAAATGGAACATTTTTACTCTTCAATTTTGTTGGTTTTTATTATTAAAAATGTAAAATAGATTATTTTTGAAAAAATTTTTGAATTGATTATTCTTCGAATTCTGGATAATTCAAACAGGAGCAATATTCTTTGCATTCATTTTTCTTTCAATACTGAGAATAGCGGTCATAATTACTGTTGGAAGCACCGAATAAATTCCTAAATAACTGAATATTATTTTTTAAGAATATTATTTATTCCAAATAAATTACCTAAAATGAGAAAAAAATAAAACAAATTAATTTAAAGCTAAAATGGTCAAAACTTGGCTTCTAAGCGTCTCAAAATAATAAAAAATGCCATTCTAAATCTCCATTTCGACTGATTCATTTTTGAACTTGACTCTGGAATATATTTGAGAAAAGCGTGCAAAAATGGATAATTTTTTACTCTTTAATTTTGTTTGTTGTTATCATTAAAAAGCTTAAAATAGATTATTTTTGAAAAAAATTTAAACTAAATTACTATTATTTTCAATATTTTCACATTTATGTGTTAATGGATTAGAATAGTAAATTTTACCGAAATTACACCTAAATAAATCAAATGATATAAAATTTCTGGATAAATACTAGGGTCACTCTGAAATGTTTGAGATACAACCAGGGTTTTAAAGTTATACTTATAAAATTTTAGATGTGTTCAATGTAGTCTCCTCCAGCATCAATGCACTTTTGTAGACGAATTTTCCACAGATTAAATGCCTAAAGACATTCATTTCTTGGAATAAATGCATTTATAACCACATCAATCTCTTCTTCTGAATGAAAATGACATTCACTTAATAACCAAAAGTTACACATAGCTAGATCAGGTGAATACGGCGGATGTTCTATCACTTTAATTTGTTTTTCTTTAAGAAACTCAACTGTTAATCCGGCTGTATGTGAAGATGCATTGTCATGGTGAAGCATTAGTCCCCTAACATTCACTTCTTGTAGAATTTGTGGAAGACATTGAGTGGTATACCAGTTTGCTGTTACTGTCTTCTGTCCTTCCAACTTGATGGCTTTGACCAATCCCGTACTTCTGGAGAAAACAGCATACATCTCGTTTTTCAGTGCTAGTTTTCTTTTCAATATGTCTTTTCAATGTCACTATGTCGGCGTGGGATCATCTTCAAATATCAATATTTTACTTTCTTGACGTGTTGGAACGTCAAAAAACGGTATTTTCGTTTCATCACCCGTTACAATTTTAGAAATGATGCGGTGGCCACCATCATTTAGCAGTTTAAGAGTTTCTTTACTGATTCTAACACGCTCCCCTTTTTGGTGCTCTGTTAGATTATGGGAACCCAACAACAACTACTTTTTTTCATAATTCCAAATTAAAAATTTTGTGTATAAGGCTGAAGATCCAATGTTAAGTTCTTTCTGTATAAGAAAATCATAAGCGGTGCAATGATTTTCATCCATTAGCTACATTTTTCGAAGTAAGTCGATGCAGACACTTTATCAATTACTGCCGTCTCGCGGCCTGTCTTCATCCGCATGAAAATGTTGCGACATTGCTTCTCCAAATTCTTTTAAACCATCTGAATACAGTAGCACGAGCTTACATTCATCCACCCAAATGCTAATTGCCATACCGTTGAAAGCATTCTATCATCGATTTAATCCTGCTTTAAAAATCGTTAGAAAAATCCTAGCGAAAATGGAGTTCTTCATCAATTCCATAACTCTACTGTTTAAAATTGTAAAAAACTACTCTAAAACAAGTTGAAGTAAGTCAGTAAAAAATAATCTTCTGTATTTTAAAATACATTCAAGTATTTTAAAAAAATTCATCCTTATTTTTGTCTCAGTACTTGTAAATTGTGTCTCAAAAATTTCCGAGTAATACCTCGTATTATAATCTAATACAACAATATTATAATTTACATTCTTAACGATACCGTTATTAAATGCTTCAAGTCATCGAAATACCTTCGTTTGTTAGAAAACAATTATGGGGTCTAAAATGGGAGTCATCATATTCCCTTTAAGAATAGGAGTATTAAACGCTAGATTGTATTTTCTTTATTCATCTTCAATCTGTGAGAAAATAGTTTTTTGACAATAGGTATGTAATAAGAAAAACATATTTAGTTACAGTATATTGTTAAGTATACAAAAGAAAATGGGAACCATGCTTCAAGTATAAAACAAATTTTCTGTCTTATGTTTGTCTCAAGTACTTGGGTAAATACGCAAATCGGAAAATGCAATAACTTGAAAAAATAATACTTTATGCAGAATATTTAGAATGTCTTTTGGAGATATATGTTATTGCGAGCGAGGGAAAAACAGTACCGCCGACGGGGAAATATCGGCAGAGCAAAATTTTAATACTTAAAGTATATCAATATTTGACAATATATTGATAAACGATCCAGCTCTCATGGTCACACAGACGGTGACTCCTGTATGAAGATTTCCTTACTGAACAGAGCAAGGATTCAGATCCTGCGGATTTTAACCTTCGAGTGTACCTTCTCCGATTTGGTTTAAAATGGAAAGCCATGTTTTTTAAATGCATATCAGCATGGGAAGTTATATAAAATCTTACAAAAATCTAAATGAGTCCATTGCAATACCATATGCTTCTCGGATATCTAGCTAATGATGAAAGGGTGAAATTCCCTGTATGTGAAAGTTATTTTTGTTTATAATTTTAGCATGATCTGAATTTGAAAAGCAATTTTCCTATTATCCGAAGAATTCACCCGTCACTGCTCTTGTCGGTGAGTGAGTCAGTGGTCTATTCTACCGTCAAGGTAATGTGCAAAGATATCCGTTTGTTGTGATTTATGGATTGACATTTCGAAAAGTATAATGCTATTACGTAGGATTACTTTATCTGTAACAATTGGTCAACCATTCAGATGTGGTCCATTTTATATCTGCTAAAACTCAAATGAGGCTTTAGTTTAACGTGTCTCATTGATATTAAATTATCATCGCCCGAGTCATTTCTTCCAAATTTATTGAAGAATATATTATATCTAAGTTGGAATAGACTTCACCGTGTAAAACAAATATGAAATGTAAGGGACTTTAAAAATTGCTGCCCAACTTTGTTGGTAATCAGTTGTCGTTGCGAATGGTTTCGAATGACGGGTAAATTGTTAGGCAGTACTTTTCGGTACTGGAGTTGAAACCCCGCTAATGGCATGCCATTTCATAGAATTAGCTTTAAGCAGTCGGTCCCGGTTTCATTTGACCTAGTGTAACAAAAGAGCTACTATGCCCTACAGCTTCAAATCAAACCAAACCATTGTAAACATAATTGGTTGCCACTAACAAAATTAATAAATACTTCACCATAATAGATTTATTTGGCATCATATGCAAACAAAGTACTCTAAAGAGAAGCTTTAATAATAGACAAAGCTGTCTGACATCATTTCCGTCAGTGTACCAGCCGAAAAAATAAATTAATGAGTAAAGCTCGAAAGTTTATAAAATGTTGATCAGAATGTCAAAATTTAATTTAACAGCGAATTCATGAAAATTTAATAGACAGCTTAGAGGATTACAGTCTATATTCATTGAAAATGAAAATCGCTTTCAGAAAACATTTTTCACAGTTTTTAGCTGTCCCTAGAAATGGGCGTTAGGTTTTAATGTGTCTGCGGATAGTAGTCTTGTATCTAAGGAAAATTTAACTGAAAAATTCTGTTTTATAGAATTGTAAAATACAAATATGAAGTATAATCAAAATTAATTTTTTAATCCTACATCCTGCATTGAATATGATTTTTACACAAAGCCCAGTACAACTATTGCTTCTACTACTTATTACTGGTAATAAATTGTTTTTCAAAACATTTTCCTGTTAAATGGATACATTAACCACTCCAGACGAATTTCTAATTCTACTTTCTTTCTGAAATTCATTGGTTATACATTTTACACCATATAAAAACAATTCTAGTACGAATAAATATTTTCGAAATACAAAATCGACCAGTTCTGTACTTCCTATTTTTATCGACAATATCTACAAAGAAAAAACGATATTTTCTCTGTTGGTATTATCTTGGGATATTTTTGAAGAATGCATAGATAATATTTAGTTTTATAATATAATCTATAAGGTATCATATAAGCAAAATATACACATCATCTCAAAAAAGTACACAAACTTTTAAATAAGGTTAGTATTTAACACTAAAACTAATAGACATTTTTTATAAGGGCAAAAAAAGTGAAAAATTGGGTCATTTGACCCCTCTTGGTAGATTTAGTGTTAAGTAATTAGGAATTAATTAGAAATTATGGAAATTAATGTCTTATCTTGAAATTTTAGTCACATTTACGTATACATATTACTACTAACAAATGCAAAATTTTTAAGGAGATTGTTTGAAAATAAAATTATTATTGAAACTCCTTTCTCCCCCTAAGGTGCTACGTTGCAGTGAAAATGTTTGAGTATCTGCATTTAAAATTAATATCAATAATTCTTTAACACATTTTCATAATTATTACACATTAATATCGTCACAAAATAATTAATTTTGATATTAAATATAAATAACACATATAATGCATTTTAGGCAACGGCATTTGAAGACATTAAAAAATACATGAAATGCATTTTATCCAACGTCATTCTCTAAAACTTTTTGCAGGTATATGTTTTTATCAATATAGAAACTAAATATTGTATTAACATATAACTTTTAGTTATAAATTAAAATGATCGTAAATATGTGATTTGTAGAATACATTAACAACATAATAAATGTGATATAAAGAACTATTTAATAAAAATTTATTCAAAGTGGAAAAAAAGAATAGGATTTTATGTCTTATATTGTATTAACATATAACTTTTAGTTATAAATTAAAATGATCGTAAATATGTGATTTGTAGAAAATATTAACAACATAATAAATGTGATATAAAAAGAACTATTTAATAAAAATTTATTCAAAGTGGAAAAAAAAGAATAGGATTTTATGTCTTATATTGTATTAACATATAACTTTTAGTTATAAATTAAAATGATCGTAAATATGTGATTTGTAGAAAATATTAACAACATAATAAATGTGATATAAAGAACTATTTAATAAAAATTTATTCAAAGTGGAAAAAAAGAATAGGATTTTATGTCTTATATTGTATTAACATATAACTTTTAGTTATAAATTAAAATGATCGTAAATATGTGATTTGTAGAAAATATTAACAGCATAATAAATGTGATATAAAGAACTATTTAATAAAAATTTATTCAAAGTGGAAAAAAAGAATAGGATTTTATGTCTTATATTGTATTAACATATAACTTTTAGTTATAAATTAAAATGATCGTAAATATGTGATTTGTAGAAAATATTAACAACATAATAAATGTGATATAAAGAACTATTTAATAAAAATTTATTCAAAGTGGAAAAAAAGAATAGGATTTTATGTCTTAAATTTTTTCAAAAAATATTGCTTATCGTATCCTTGAGTAGTCAAACAATTTATAACATGCATGTCAAAGTTATATATCAGATATTTAGGTATTCATATTTTTGTGGTACTTATTCTTATAGGTGGATTACATCATCAGCCACCAAATAGTGGTGCAGGGACTACTATTGATGTGTGAAAGATTTTGATGGTCCACAGAATAAACGGATGATTATTTTTTTTAAGCAACAGAATTAACAAAATTTCTCATTGATATTTATATTAAAAAATGAAAACAGACAGAACTTTTGATGAATTATGGTTTTTATTCACCTCAACAAGCTTATATAGAATAACGATTGTTAACCAACTTCAATACTTCAAAATTGTTTTTTGATTTTATAATTTTAAACACGTTCTAGGATGAATTTATACAAAAAGATATTAAAATTTTTATATAAACAGAAAAAACATATTGCAATATAAAAAATATCTTTATAAGTAAAATAAATTAAAATATTTTTTAAATTTATATTTTGTTATGAATAAACTGCGTGCACATTTTTATAAAAACTATTGCTCATATACCCTTGAAAATGTTACTCTAAACTCACAATTGGAATAATTATTACAGTTTGAAAATGTTTTTTCAGCTTAATAAAATAAAACAAAAATTCTGATAAAACTTAAAAATTTATTAAAAACACTTATTTTATATTTCGAGATTATGCTACATTATCAATGATACAAATATACATATTTTTAAATTTTATATTTTTACCAAAAAAACTCGCAATAGCCCCTATATGGCCACGGCCTACTGTTCCAATCTCCGTTTACGTGACCAAGGGCCTTTGGTACGAAGCATATCTTCCGGTTAGGAGGTCAATATTATTCGGAACCCCCAGTATTTAGTTCACAAGCACGCTTGGTCCTCAGTTCATCGCCGAACGATGGCCGATTGGTTAGCGTGCTGGCCTTCGGTACTGGAATTCGTGGGTTCGAATGCCACTGTGGCATGGATGTCCCTAGCCGTTCGGAATCGGCTTTAAGCTGTAGGTCCCGGTCTCATTAGCCCCCGTGTTGCAAAAAGTAGACCGTAGCAATCAAAACCAAACCAAACCAAACCTCAGTTTATCTACCCACTGAAGAGATGAAAGGTTCATCCCGGGAATCGAACATCGGACCTGTGTCTTGGGAGCTTGAAGCTCTACCTCAAAGTTACTACGTGTTCTATATTTTACTTTTGAAGTAATCTTGTGCACAAGCCTTGAAACAAGAGTTTTGCTGAAAAGCAGTAAAAATTTCTATACAGTTTATATGCATACCCTATTCCTTTTTAACCTTTCCTAATTGATGCATCTGCAAATTTTTTTACAATATATTCCCAATACTTCACTCTATCAGATAAAAGAATAAAAAAATTCGAATATTTGAAGATTTAAAGATGAAACTTACAACAGTTTAAAATTTTTAAAAAATTATTACTATCTACTTTTACTCCGAATATAAAGAGTTTTTAAACCTAGTCTCACAGATTTGTGATCATAAAATCGATTCAACAATAAAAACTAATTTGACATTTTGATTTTAATATTGTTTTTCATTCATGTACATTTAGAATTGCATTTTTATTCGTGACATATTTCTAACCGAAATTTGTTGTAAACAAGATAAATCTCGAGGCAAGAGCAATGTTAAAAAAATCTAACGAGTCTAATTACGAAATCTTTTCATTCTCTATTTTGCGTAAGATTCCAATTGAAATTCACATGCTCATTACAGAAACACCAGACAAGAAATCAATTTCCCCCCTCCGATCATGTCTATGGCTATAAAGATTTGCATACAATCAGTCTGCTAGTGGAAGAATGTTTGTTTTCAGCCTCAGCATTTTCAGCCATGAAAAGGTAATGGGAGCCGTTATAGCCCTACCTCCTGTCGCAATTAAAGGTGACCTGCTTCGGTTTTTAAAAGACTTACACTTCTATAGGAGATTTATTATGCGTCGGGAGGCACATTATACCAGAAACGATTATTAAAATAATTAAGAAATGATTTATGTTATGGATGCAGCATTGCATAAGCGTTAATAAATGATACGACTTAATAGCGTTTCATTACTTGAAAGGTCATTATAACCCAACAGTCAAACTCATCAAGTACCGATCTATTAAAATCAATTATGCCAACTTTTCTATTGAAATGCTTAAATAAATCATGTATTTTTAATGCGTCATGAAAAGAATTTGAAGACCTCGTATGTATATCGGTTTCAAAACAATTATATTTTCTGCTCAGTTATTGATATTTTCTATCCTGGAGGTTAATTTCAATCAAAAGGATTTATCAACCTTTTGTATCACCGTTTTGTATACTAGCAATGTGCAAAAATTAATTTCACTTCTACAGAAAGCTTAACAGAACAGTTTTGATGATTATTGCTACCCTGTACACTGTACTTAGCACAAGTGGCTTACACAATTCTTACTAAATGGCGATACTAATCTAATTTATCCTCAAATTTTCATTTATTGATTGACAAGATGTACATGAATTTCACTGTAATAAAATTTAAAATTCTTAAATTAAAAATAAATTTAGATACGGAAGAAGTAGAGTTCTCTGAAAGATACCTCAAATTCTTAAAGAAAGAATATATTTTATGCAAATTAAATTGAAATATTTATAAGAAATTTATATCCCTTTTTGTGGAAAAAACACTTTTTAGTATTATTTAAAAACTTTTATGCAAATTTTTTTTACTACTTTTACAGTTTAGATAGAATATATTTTAATATTTTAAGCAAATAATTTTTCAATTTGTGATTGTTATGATTCAAGATGTACATGAATTTCACTGTAATAAAATTTAAAATTCTTAAATTAAAAATAAATTTAGATACGGAAGAAGTAGAGTTCTCTGAAAGATACCTCAAATTCTTAAAGAAAGAATATATTTTATGCAAATTAAATTGAAATATTTATAAGAAATTTATATCCCCTTTTTTGTGGAAAAAACACTTTTTAGTATTTTTTAAAAACATTTATGCTTTAAATTCTTTTAACTACTTTTACAAATTTAGATAAAATATATTTTAATATTTTAAGCAAATAATCTTCAATTTGTTATTGTTATGATTCAAGGAGTTCCGTACATGGATTTCACTGTAATAAAATTTAAAATTCTTAAATTAAAAATTAATTTAGATACTGTAGAAGTAGATTTCTCTGAAAGATAGTCTCAAATTCTTAAAGGATATTTTTATGCAAATTAAATTGAAATATTTATAAGAAATTTATATCCCCTTTTTTGTGGAAAAAACACTTTTTAGTATTTTTTAAAAACATTTATGCTTTAAATTCTTTTAACTACTTTTACAAATTTAGATAAAATATATTTTAATATTTTAAGGAAGAAATCTTCAATTTGTTATTGTTATGATTCAAGGAGTTGTGTACACAAATTTCACTGTAATAAAATTTAAAATTCTTAAATTAAAAATAAATTTAGGTACGGAAGAAGTAGATTTCTCTGAAAGATTGCCTGAAATTCTTAAAGAAAGAATATTTTTTATGCAAATTAAATTATTTATAAGAAATTTATTTCCCCTTTTTATGGAAAAAGCACTTTTTAGTATTTTTTTAAAAATATTTATGCTTTAAATTCTTTTAACTACTTTTGCAAATTTAGATATAATATATTTTAATATTTTAAAGAAATAATCTTCAATTTGTGATTGTTATGATTCAAGGAGTTATGTACATGAATTTTATTGTAATAAAATTTAAAATTCTTAAATTAAAAATTAATTTAGATACGGAAGAGGTAGAGTTCTCTGAAAGATAGCCTCAAATTCTTAAAGAAAGAATATGTTTCATACAAATTAAATTAAAATATTTATAAGAATTTATATCCCTATTTTATGGAAAAAGCATTTTTTAGTATTTTTTTAAAAATATTTATGCTTTAAATTATTTTAACTACTTTTACAAGTTTACATATAATATATTTTAATATTTTAAGGAAATAATTTTCAATTTGTAATGATTCAAGGAGTTACGTACATTAATTTCACTGTAATAAAGTTTAAAATCGTTAAATTAAAAATAAGTTTAGATAAGGAATAAGTAGATTTATCTGAAAGTTAGCCTCAAATTCTTAAAGAAAGAATATTTTTTATGCAAATTAAATTAAAATATTTATAAGAAATTTATATCCCCTTTTTGTGGAAAAAGCACTTTTTAGTATTTTTTAAAAACTTTTATTCTTTAAATTCTCTTAACTACTTTTACAAGTTTAGATAGAATATATTTTAATATTTTAATTAAAAAATCTTCAATTTGTGATTGTTAGGATTCAAGGAGTTCCGTACATGGATTTCACTGTAATAAAATTTAAAATTCTTAAATTAAAAATTAATTTAGATACTGTAGAAGTAGATTTCTCTGAAAGATAGTCTCAAATTCTTAAAGGATATTTTTATGCAAATTAAATTAAAATATTTATAAGAAATTTATATCCCCTTTTTGTAATAAAAGAACTTTTTGGTACTTTTTAAAACTTTTATGCTTTAAATTCTTTTAACTACTTTTACAAGTTTAGATATAATATATTTTAGTATTTTAAGGAAATAATCTTTAATTTGTGATTGTTACTATTCAAGGAGTTGTGTACACGAATTTCACTGTAATAACACTTAAAATTCTTAAATTAAAAATAAATTTAGGCAATCTAGTAGATTTCTCTGAAAGATTGCCTCAAATTCATAACGAAAGGATATTTTTATGCAAATTAAATTAAAATATTTATAAGAAATTTATATCCCCTTTTTGTAATAAAAGAACTTTTTGGTACTTTTTAAAACTTTTATGCTTTAAATTCTTTTAACTACTTTTACAAGTTTAGATAGAATATATTTTAATATTTTAAGCAAATAATCTTCAATTTGTGATTGCTATGATTCAAGGAGTTGTATACACGAATTTCACTGTAATAAAATTTAAAATTCTTAAATTAAAAATAAATTTAGGCAATCAAGTAGATTTCTCTGAAAGATTGCCTCAAATTCTTAAAGAAAGAATATTTTTTATGCAAATTAAATTGAAATATTTATAAGAAATTTATATCCCTTTTTTGTGGAAAAAGCCCTTTTTAGTATTCTTTTTTAACTTTTATGCTTTAAATTCTTTTAACTACTTTTACAAGTTTAGATAGAATATATTTTAATATTTTAAGCAAATAATCTTCAATTTGTGATTGCTATGATTCAAGGAGTTGTATACACGAATTTCACTGTAATAAAATTTAAAATTCTTAAATTAAAAATAAATTTAGGTACGGAAGAAGTAGATTTCTCTGAAAGATTGCCTCAAAATTCTTAAAGAAAGAATATTTTTTATGCAAATTAAAAGTGAAATATTTATAAGAAATTTATATCCCCTTTTTGTAATAAAAGAACTTTTTGGTACTTTTTAAAACTTTTATGCTTTAAATTCTTTTAACTACTTTTACAAATTTAGAGATAATATATTTTAATATTTTAAAGAAATAATCTTCAATTTGTGATTGTTATGATTCAAGGAGTTATGTACATGAATTTTATTGTAATAAAATTTAAAATTCTTAAATTAAAAACAAATTTAGGCAATCAAGTAGATTTCTCTGAAAGATTGCCTCAAATTCTTAAAGAAAGAATATTTTTTATGCAAATTAAATTGAAATATTTATAAGAAATTTATACCTCTTTTTGTTTAAAAAAACACTTTTTAGCTAGTATTCTTTTTTTAACTTTTATGATTTAAATTCTTTTAACTACTTTTACAAGTTTTGCAATGATATATTTTAACATTTGAGTAATTATTCTTCAATTTGTGATTGTTATCATTCAAGTAGTTAAAGCACTCTTAATTTTTTTACAATATAGAAGATAATTCAAAATATAGCATGACATATTATTGTAGAGGCATAAAATTAGTCAACAAATTGTTAGGCCATTTTTGGGATTGCCTGGAATAAGTATTACTGATAAAGGAATTTATTTATTTAATCTAAAACTATATTTTTATTTTATTTTACTTCAGTATATTTTTATTTTATCTGGTACTTTTATTTAAATTAATATTGAATTTTATCTGCAGAAGAAAAATTATAAAACCCTATTGAAAAACAAAAAGAATAAAATTGTTCTGAAATCCTACTTATCTACTTAACTGCTGTACAAACAGTAATACATACCTACTTATGATTCAGATTATTGGCTTCTTAACAGCTGTCTTGTTTTAGCATAATTATGCATTTAAACACATATTAGCCATTTAGATATCATTTATTGTTTCTTATTTATTACATAATTTGTTGACGTTAAAAATAAGAAAAAATAAACATTTATTTCGATTTAATTATTTTTTTAATTCATTGTTGTTTTATATTTTTAGTCAATGATTTTATCGATCCAGCACGCTTTTCAACTACTGAAACAATAATTGGTATTCATAAAGATATAAGAAATACTTGAACTATTTTGAAGAATAATCCTCAACAATAAAGATTCATTCTAGTGTTTTTAATTGTTTTTCAACGCATAATAAATAAATAAATTATGAGTTTAATTAGCTAATATAAAATAGTTGCTATGTTAAAACTAATTAGACATAGACTTAATGCTTACAGCCAGTTCCAAAGAGCTATAAGAATAGTTATAAAATAATATTTTAAATGATTAGTATTCTTACTTTAGCCTACTGAAGTATTTTTAAAAAAGTTGTGTTGTAATTCTATCTGGCTTGTTTAAACTAACCTTGTTGATATAAACGTAGAGCTTTATATAACTAGTATATGTGCCAGTAAAATTGTCAGATTAAAATTTATTACACGATGTCTCCGTCTCCCAACAAAATAGCCTAGTGATGTACGAATGGTTAAGGTGCTGGCATTCGGTACTGGAGTACGGGGATTCGAATCCCACTGTGGCATGAATGTTCGTAGGCATTCGGAATCGGCTTTAAGCTGTAGGTGCCGGTCTCATTTCTCTCGTGTTGCAAAGAAGTAGACCGTAGCCCTCCAAACTAAACCCAACTACATATAGTTTTCTAAACTGCATATAAATATAATGATTCATTAACCCTTTAAAAGTCACCTACATGAATTCTATTGAATTTAATGAAATTAGTTCATAAATATTACCTATGGACCTTATAAATGCAAAATACATTAAAGTTTTTCTTTTCAATCCTTAGAGGGTTTTGCCTTAGAGGATACCATAGCAGAAATTGAGGGGGGTTAACTGACAAACCCATCTCCTTGTACAGCTGGAACATAATACTTTTTTTTTATTTTAATTATATTGGAAGAACAAGAAATAAGCGTCCTTAAAAAAATAAAATAAATAAATATTTTAACAATTTATAAATGATGATTGAATAAATACTTTTGTTTGGGGTCACAAGTGAAAAACAATTTCATTACTAAATTTCCAGGTACAGTAAGTATAAATACATATATTTCAAAATAAAACATAAATTAAATGTTGTACTGTCATTTGTTGTCAGTTTTAAATGCCAAAAACTTAAAAAAATCGAAAAAAATTCATATTTCTCCAAAAATTGGAGAACAAATGTTTAACAGGAGTTTCGTTGTGAAACCACTGTCCGCTAAAGGGTTAAACCAAAATAGGAAGATATCTTGGAGATATAGTGGTATAGTGAACTTTTATTAGGTGCCTAATTTAACCTTTGGTATTTTACCTACGCGATAATAAATTAGATTGTACGTAGTGCTTAAAGTTGGTGTCGGAAGGCTAGGAGCATCCATATCATTATTGAGTATAACATTGCATTTGTTTACCGAAGACTACTGTGGAGAATGTAGAGCCCTTTAGTGTGTAAATCTTTGTTATGCAGTGTTTTAAATTGAAAGCAGAAATGTGTAGTCGTTGGTGAAATTATAGCATTGTTCTCAACTAAATGTGCTGTGCAATTTAATCAACGCTGTGCAATTTAAAAGCTTACTAATTAGGATTACTACTTGAAAGTTTCTTAAATTTTTCTAATTTATGTTATACAGGCTGTAAATAAAAATATCTATCACACTTAATCAATATGAACTTAAAATTTTAAAATTTGTACGATGAGACATTCTAAGCAGAGAACCAAATTAAACTTCAAAGCAGATTTTCAAAGTTACTGAAATTTTACAATAGGTTTCTTTCATTTTCTGACTTCATGTCAATATATAAAAATCACTTGAAAATATATCTTCATTCCCTATCTATCATCTTTCACTATATCTACAGGTTTAATTAGTGATGATCATTTGAATATTTTCAAGTAAAAAGTACATTATCTCATACTAAGTATATGTAAATATTCTTACTTTCTTGCTCATAAAACGTGCTTGAATCCAAATGATAATCTAATTATAAAATAAAAACGGAAAGTTATAAATAAGCTCTCGTTCGAGTAGTGACACATTGTCGAGTTAGCTAAAAGCTTTCAAAAAGTAGAAAAATAATATCACATTAATGATCAGATAAGAGTATTTTATTTTACTCTACAACTTTTTATAGCCTGAAGCAATACGAACAGGACGAGCTGACACTAAGCTGGTGGAATAGAAAAGCAGCAGCTGGTTTTTCACTCTAGGTTTTCTGTAGTTACTCGTGTCTAGAGCAAGTATGTCTCTGAGAAAACCCAGAAAATAATTGCATTACTCAGGAAATATGTTCGGAGGTCTATAAAAATATTAAAGTAAATAACAAAGTTCTAATATATTTCGTCCCAGGACATCAGAGGTTTGAAAAGTGGAAAACTCAACTTTCCTCTTGTCAAAAATTAACAAAAGCTATATCGAATTCTTAAAAAATATTATAACAGGATTGATCATACTAAAGCTCTAATTTTATATTTTATTAAATATTTAAAATCTTTTAAATAGTCATCTTTTTATTACTTAAAAGTTTTGATATCTTATTGATTAGTTTCCTTTGTAAGCTTTATTTATTTATTTTATCATTTAATAATATTTGTTTAAGAATCTGGACATTTAAATTATTGTAAAATAGAATAAACATTATTCCTTTGTGTGTTATACCCCTAGCATGGGAGGTTGTAAAAGAGGTCTTTACATGGAATACTTTATTTTCTCATTGGTCTGTTAAATACCTCATGTATTTAAAAGAATCGAAATTCTCCACTTCTTTCAGATTTGGCGGTCTCATGCAGGGCTGCTCACACAAATAAATAAATAATTTTAGTTATTTATTTATGTGTGTTTGTTTATAAAACAACGCTTTCTAACTTCTCTTAGTCCACAGGCCATTTTCTCATTTACAAACATTTCGTAGTCCAAAGATTAGCTGTATCTAAAATGCCTGATTTGTTAATAATTTGTTGACTTACTCGAAAAAAAAGTTTTTAAAAATACAATAGTATTTTGTGGCAAAAACTTCTAGGTAATTACAGCAGATTTTAACAAATTTTAGTTTAGCATCCAGCTGTGTAATAATTTTACAGTTTAATTTGGTACAAAAAGCTGAATGAACACAAAGTTCACAATTTTTTAAAAATATATTTACTGGAAGGATACAATTATCTGTGATATTACTATAGAACATAATGAGTTTTAGTCTAGCACCATGATATGTATTATTTTTCAAGTCGAATTAGGAACAGAAATCTGAAGGATTATAAAGTTCATTTTTTGAATGTATTTGCCGAAAGAAGAACGGTTTCTGTAATATTATTGTGATATAATACATATCACAATATACATACACAATATATATACATACTGTGATATAATACATATCATGACGCTAGACTAAGCTTTAGTCTATCGTCATGATATGTATTATTATTAAAGTCTAATTAAGTACGAAAACCTGAAATACCTCAAAATTCAGTATTTTTTAAAAGTGTTTGTTGAAGGATACCGGTTTCTATGATTTCACTACAGAATTTAATAAATTTTAGAATGTTACCATGTGTATTATTTTTTAAGTACAATTAAGAGTAAAAAACTGAAGGAACACTAAGTTCAGTATTCTGTAAGCGTGTTTACGGAAAGAACACGTTACTTTGATTTCACCATCTCGAAGTGCCTTCTGAAACAGTCTTCGATGAATTTAAAAAGATTTGAAGAACCTAACTATTAAGATAAGATATTAATATTTAGATTCTTCACCTAGTTTACAACGTGGAATTAATACGATCCTATATTTGTTCTAAGTGCAAAAAGATATAGGATTTTGATTTCCCTATTCACCTATAAAAATAAACAGTTTACATTTTAAAGAGGTAAATGTGTAAAAATTTTGCGTATTAGGGAAATATATACAACGTTTAAATTTTTTATTTAACTCTTTCGTGGGCCATTTATTTCTCACACAATGCTTTCAAACCTTCAAAACAATAGTGCTAATTGTATTCAGTTGATCAAACAATAGATGAAATCTCAAAATTGAAGGGGTAAACAGTCTTCTCATTAGTACAATAGCAACTCTAATATATTGAAAGGGGTTTTGCATTCCCCACAGTTATATTTTGTAAGATCGTATAGGTGGTATGTAATCGTCCCACGGCCTTCGAAAGGGTTAAGATAATTTCCCTAGATAGTAGTAAAAATCATTTGGGGAGGGGGAAGGCAGCTGATAGATTTAAATAATGATTGTAATTTAGAGAAAGAAAATTGTAATTTTTATATAAACCGTGCTTAAAGGATTTCGAAGAAATTATGCAATACATCATAAAATGTAATAACTAAATACAGATTTAAGTCTGAGATATTTTAACCCTACCAACTTTGGAATTTTCTCATGGCACACTATAAGTCCCATCCGAATAAAATCTTTATTCTTATAAATGATAAGAAAAACCTAAACATAAAGCTTAAGGACTGAAAACACTTATATCGACACTTATATTAACACTTGTATCGAAAGAAATGAAAAATAATCATAAAAAGTACCAATGCCATACTTTTCTATGTGGACAAAGAATTTTACTAGTTAATATATTTGAAAATTTAACCACTCGTCAAATGCACACACTCTCTCTTTCACACACACACACACACACACACACACACACACACATATATATATATATATATATATATATATATATATATATATATATATTATATATAAATATATCATATATATATATATATATATATCTGTATATATATATATATGGTATATATAAATATGTGTGTGTGTGTGTGTGTGTGACAATTCCCTTATCAAGTTTTTTTTACCATTATTGTTTTGCTAAAAAGAAGCTGAACATTCCCTTATGTTGAAATTCTGATGGACACTTGTAGTTGACGGGATTTTTGCTTGCAAAGTTATTATAATAATGCTAGTTTTAGAAACAAATTTTCACGTTCCTTATACTTACATCAGAATCATTACTTTAATGCAGTCGGGTATCCTTAACCGCTTGAAACGGTTTCGAAAATACACTGTCAAAGAATCCAAAACAGCTCCACCGCGCTTTATCTAAATGGGTATAAAAAGACCAGAAAAGACAAGCAATGGGTATGAAAAGAGCAGCAAAGAAAAGCAGCACTATAGCGCTTCTTCTAATCTATATTCTAAACATATATGCTTCAATATTGCACTATTATTATAGTAATTTGTCTATTGTAAAATGTATTATTTACATAAAAAGAGGAGCAGTGTGATGCACTTGCGTTAGCAAATCTGAGAATTCATGACTTCAACAGTTGATGGAGCACCATCAGTGGTCCACAACACTCGGAATATGCTGGGTTTTCTCTACATAAAATCTGAACAGATCGATCGCGCTGTATGGAACAGTTACACATCCGGTATAAACCAGATTATATTAACATTTGATTGACATTCTTGATGTAATCCGGAGGTTGCATGAAACCTTTTTACTGTTGAGTTATAGCTACTGGTAAATTTGTTCTCATACTGATATAAAAACAAAACTGTTATTAACCAGAATAAATGCGACACACTTTAAAAAAAGCGATTGTTCCATGATCTCACCTTTACTTTGAGGAACTTTTGATTTTTATGTGAAAGGCCGTTAGTTAATAGCTTCAATTTCCTTCACATTGACATACATTTTGACGTTGAAGAATAAATTGCAAACACAATGAATAATACAAAGTACCCATTCACAGAAGTTACACATCAGCGTTTTTTTCCTTGCCCTACGTGGTTTTGACAATATTCGGCGGTGAATCTAATATCCTTCTCCATTCACTTTTTTTTGTGTCCCTTTCGACACCAGCTATTCACTGACAACTCAGCCATGTAGAGAATCTTGAAAGCGAATGAAAGTGTTACACTTGATTAGTTTACAAATAAGAAAAAAATATGTTAGAAAAACATATGATCATCTCTATTTTGGGAAAAAAGAATTTCTCTCTTTCAATTGTTTTTGTCTGCTTCCGGAAACGTGAGAAAGTCTGTGACACACTTCGGAAAAATTAGTTATTCTTTGTATCCGTATTTCTTGATTCCAGTTGCCCATCTGGATTTTTTTATATCTTAAAAATATATTTATTTCCTGTACATTTCATCTAGGTTAAATCCGTTTTCATATTTTATAAGAATTTTTCTTTCCAGTATATTTTTATCATGAGTGTTACTATTTAAGTTTAATTAAAGTTTAATTTACTAATAATTATTTATGTATATAAACAATACATTTAATAACAATAAAATTTCCATAAACAATACATTTTCTCCCAAAATAGAGTGAATTTCTGTATTAATAAAAATAATTATTATATAATAGTCCTCACGACTTTGGGTATAGTACTTCACGGTTCTATAAAGGTATAATAAATTCGTAGGTGATCTAAACATAACTACTAATTTTGATTTGGCTTGCATTGGAGTGCTACGGTCTACTTTTTTGCAAACCTGGGCTTATGATACCCTACTAATTTTGACAACTGCTACTTAATACAATATGGTATACATGAAATGGGTTTCTCAGTCTCCCATTACATTACGCACTATGGTATTAAAGTAGAATGGAAACATACATGGACGAAATTGATCCTTATCTACTTCAAAATAGCAACATACCTCTGTAAATATGAATTAAATATAAGATAAATATGCATTTATAACATTTTTAAATAATTCTTTTTTGGTTCTTACATCTTGTGATACTTCTTAAATTTCTTGTAGTCTGTACTGCTGCAATAATTTCGTTGCACTACGTTTCTTAAGAGACTGGTGGATAGTGGAAGCTGGGCAACACTAGATACTTGCATACTGGGTTGTGTATGTAATACCCAATTGGTATAGAAGCTAAAATGTTCAATCAGGTACAATAGTAATGTAAAACATGAGTCATATTTTGTGTTTTTAACTTATAAATTTAAAACTATGCTGAGCAGTAGGATTTATTGACAATGACACTTTTTAAAATACTTAAATAGACGAAAAAGAATTAAGCTAAAAGCTTTCAGCCTAATTGAATTAAAAACTAACAAGCTTGATTAGTATTATATTTGTGGAAATAAAATGGAAAAGGTGTAAAATATCATACGTTTTAAATTTACACGTTAAAAACACAAAATATGACTAATGTTTTACATTACTATTATACCTGATTGAATATTTTACCTTCTACACCAATTGCGTATTTCACACACAACCCAGTATGCAAGTACCTAGCGTTGCCCAGGTTCCACTATTCACCAGTCTCTTAAGTAACGTAGTGCAACAAAATTATTGCAGCACTACAAACTACCAGAAATTTAATAAGCATCACAAGACGTAAAAATTAAAAAAGAATTATTGAAAAATGTTATAAATGCATATTTATATCATATTTAATTCACATTAACAGAGGTATGTTGTTCAAGTAGATAAGGATCACCTTCGTCCATATATGTTTCCATTCTACTTTAATAAGATGGTTCGTAATATAATGGAAGACTGAGAAACCTATTTCTGGTATACCATATTGTATTGGAGGTCTCTAAAGGAAGCAAGCTCCGTAAATCGGAGAGACGATTGGACTCCTCTCGAGCTCCACAAAACAGCTCACAAAGCAACTCTCAGGAAAAAAGCCCTCTTCTTGGCTCAACCAATCTTCTTTTATGAGGGTCCAGGTTCCTTCACGGGATTCTTCCGGAACCTTCCAGACCAAAGGTGACTCAATCTTGCTGTCAACGACCTGTCTGGATCAGCTGATCCGTTTCTATATGTGGCCGAAAGGTCATGTCTAAGTCAACTACTAAAACAACTTAAATTCCTTTGCGGCACCGGTAACGGGGTCCAGATGTACACTACAGCATCGTTCGATTAATAATTATTACCCAGTGTGCAAGTACCTAGCGTTGCCCAGGTTCCACTATTAACCAGTCTCTTAAGCAACGTAGTGTAACAAATTATTGCAGCACTACAAACTACAAGAAATTTAATAAGTATCACGAGACGTAAAAATTAAAAGAATAATTATAGAAAAATGTTATAAATACATATTTACATTATATTTAATTCATATTTACAGAAGTATGTTGTTCTTTTCAAGTAGATAAGGATCACCTTCGCCTATGTATGTTTCCATTCTACTTTATTCTCCCATGGTTCTTAATATAATGGGAGACTGATAAACCCATTTTGTGTATATTATATTGTAGAAAGTAGCAGTAATGAAAATTAGCAGGATCTCATAAGCGCTAGTTTGCAAAAAAGTAGACCGTAGCACTCCAATCCAAACCAAACCAAAATTAGTAGTTATGCTTAGAGATCACCTACGAATTTATTATACCTTTATAGAATCGTGGAGTACTATACCCAAAGCGGTGAGAACTATTATATAATAATTATTTTTATTAATAAAAAAATCACTCTATTTTGAGAGAAAATGTATTGTTTATGGAAATTTTATTGTTATTAAACGTATTGCTTATATACATAAATAGTTATTAGTAAATAAAACTTTAATTAAACTTAAATAGTAAGAATATATTCATTTATAAATGTGTTATTAAAATTTTTTGCTCTCTGTAATCCAAGCTGTTTAAAAAAAATGTTTTTAGATTCCTTGTTTAAAGATTAACATAAATAATAACGTACTTTTTAAAGTTAATATCGTCTATTACATTTTACTACAATTCAAATATAATTTATAAATTAATGCACTGCATTAACTCTTAAAATTGGAAATATGTTTACTTGTAATAACAGAATTCCCGATCAGTGGACCATTTTTCAAATGAGAAAAATTTTCAACCTTTTTTTCAAAGATCAACAAAGTACTTATAATTTAATTCCTATTTTGTTATAACACTTATCGCTGTGAATTTGCTGTTAAATAACCTCTGCCAACATCAATGAAATATTGAAAATTTTACTAACATTTATATACTGTTACCAAGAACTTAGTTAGATAAATTTGCATTTTTATTGTTTTTCCATTCAATTAAAAAACAGAATAACATTTTCAAGTATTTTTGGTATAGCTTCAGTATAAGAATTCATTGGTAAAATTTTACTTTTTTGCATTATATCTAGAAACTAAAAGTTATATAAATTGATAAGAGATATAAATAATTTATTCTTTATTTTGGTCAATAACTTTTACTTTTCAATCATAAGTTATTCAGAAATGTACTTTTAACATAGTATAAACATAAATTAACGTTCACATGCGACTGAGATTACCTGAATGCAATACCATAGTTTGTTAAATTTTCGCATATTAATTTGAACCTCCGTTAAAAAGTAAGTGTTTGTTATCATTGTCAAACACCAGTGGTGGTACACGTAGCTTGGTGGGACATAGAATTGAATATTGAATATTGAACAGGTGGTGTATTATGCCCGACAGGACAGGTAAATGTTAGAAACCTGTTGTAGATGCCGCTCGATAGCACATCTAAATACAAAACATATGTGGAACATGCCTCCAGACAAAGCATCTAAGTATAAGCTACGAATGGTACACCTCACCCAATGTTACATTTTATTGAAAGATATCGGCGGTACACGTAACCCAGTGGGACATTTAAGTGTGTCTCCATTGATCCACTTGAAAAATCATGGAAATGAAAACACGTAGGGTACATCTTGTGAATCACTTAAAGGAATCTTTAAAAGTATTTCCTCACTTTAGAATAAATGTTTGGCCTGAAGAACAGCATTAATCTGTAGGAATTTAGTATTGTCAAAACCACTTCTATTCAGTAAACTTTTAACCAGCATTGTATGATTATCTGAGAAAAGAAATGTTAGAATGTTATGAATTTCATTTATATCGACTGACAAAACATTAAATATTCTCTTTGGAATGAGAAACTTTTAATACTCAAAAGACTATTGATTTTCCTTTTTATAATGTACAAGCTGGTACTTTTAAAAGCACTCAATACATCTTTTAAAAAAAGAGCAGAGTTTAGAATGACACCAATGTTAGCGAAAACTGAAATTTACTCGGTAAATTATGCTTCAAAATATCTGGTCAAAAATTACTCCCTAATATTATATCACCCAAAAGTTTATTATTACTGAGTATTTTTTAAAATTTAACCGGTTCTTTATAAATTTTCTTATAAAGACAGGTTGGATAGTTGATTGGTTAGTCTACGTTGACATAAATTTCTAAATTTTTTCAGTGACATACTGCTCTATTATGTACCAATGACTTTACCAGGCCTGTTGAGATATCACAAAGAATTAAGACACCAGATACAAATGAGCGAAGAATTACCCTTTTTGCAGACTCTTTATTTACAATTCTATTTTTTAACAATCTAGTGAAGAAAATAATTTATTAAATCTCATTTTAATGCTGGATTTGATACAACTCCTTATGTGAATTTGCTTTGCAATTAAAAAAATGTAGAATAATTTTTTAATTCTCTGTTCCTTTTTTACATGATCCAAACAAATCCTACAAAAACGGAGTAAAGTAATTTATTTTTCTTTCAGCATTTATCAACTAGTATGTGGATTTAGATACAATTACTTATATAATTACTGAATTTACTAAAAGATGGCAATTATTAATTTGATTAATATGTGTTTTGCTTTTACAGAGTTAGCCACAAAAAACAATTCATAGCATAATTTTTTAAATTATTTAACATTTTTTATTAAAAAAAAGTATAAGTAAATCCTCAACACATTTCCAATTGCTATGAATTAACTATCATTCTATCAGGGGAAGATTATTTCGTGTAAAAAGTATTTTTTTTTTCGATCAGCATTTATTAACAGGTATGTTTTTATGTTACATACAGTTACTTGTATAATTACCGAATTTACTAAAAGATGGCAATTATTAATTTGACTACTATGTGTTTTGCTTTTGTAGAATTAGCCGAAAAAAATCATATCATAATTTTTAAAATTATTTAATGTTTTTTACTCAAAAATATAAGTAAATCCTCAACACATTTCCAATAGATATGAATTAACTATCATTCTATCAGGGGAAGATTTATGCGTGTATAAAGTAATTTCTTTTTCTTTCAGCATTTATCAACAGGTATGTGGTTTTACATAAAATTACTTATATAATCACAGAATTTACTAAAAGAAGGCAATTATTAAGTGGACTAATATGTGTTTTGCTTTTGCAGAATTAGCCGCAAAAAAACTCATGGCTAATTTTTTAAACTATTTAACATTTTTTACTCATAAAATATAAGTAAATCATCAGCGTATTTCCAATAGATATGAAACAATTATCATTCTATCAGGGAAAGATTTATGCGTGTAAAAAGTAGTTTATTTTCTTTCAGAATTTATCAACAGGTATGCGATATTACACACAGTTACTTATTATAATTACCGAATTCACTAAAAGATGTCAGTTAATAATTTGACAATTATTTGTTTTGCTGTTGCTGAATTAGACTCAACTAAACAATTTATAGCATAATTTTTTTAAATATTTAACTTCTATCACTCAATTTTAAGTAAATCATCAACACATTTCCAATAGATCTGAAACAACTCTCATTCTATCAGGGGAAGATTTATGAGTATAAAAAGTAATTTTTTTTTCATTTTTTATCTAATAGGCATGTGTATTTACATACTATTATTTATATAATTACCGAATTTACTAAAAGATAGTAAGTATTAATTGCACTAATATCTGTTTTGCTTTTCCAGAACTAGCTGTAAAAACAATTCATAGCATAATTTTTTTAAATTATTTA
This sequence comes from Pardosa pseudoannulata, assembly GCA_032207245.1. Classification (NCBI taxonomy): domain Eukaryota; kingdom Metazoa; phylum Arthropoda; class Arachnida; order Araneae; family Lycosidae; genus Pardosa; species Pardosa pseudoannulata. Next base: position 25,523,513 of record CM063501.1, read on the forward strand.
ACATTTTTTACTAAAAAAATATAAGTAAATCATCAGGATATATCTAATAGATATGAAACAAATATCATTTAAGTCTGTAAAATATGGACATGTTTGAACAATTTAATTTGAAATATTTTATAAAATTGACACACTTTTTCAACAGAGAAGAGTATAAAAGCATCAAATATTTTTTTTCGTTTTAAGTGTCTCCTACAATAAAACTCAGCATAAAATAATACATAAATATTTATCATTTCTCCAGATTTGTGGTCTTTATAGAACTTGCAAAATATAAAATTTGTTACCGAACTTAACCTATTGTTTCTGGAAACGTAAAGTAAAAGCAAGTCCATTGTTAGAATTCGCTGTAAATGTCCCTACTATTTTTTTCTCTAAATACTGACTGCTAAAAGAACTTGCCTATCAGCTTGATTGATTGGATGAGTCAAACCAGACATTTAGTGAACTACTTCCCATCTCTTTTCTGAATTTTAATCAGGCTTGTCTACATGTCTTTGTTTCCTTCATGTAAACGAAATTTTGCGTGACTTCCGGTCTATAATGCCATTTACTTTGAGTACTGATGCATTCTTCTGAAAACATAAACAAAAGTGTTTCAAAACTTCAACAACCGTTTAGATATTTCAACAGATTCTATCCGTATTTCCACCAGCAAGTAGACAAAAGCACAGATAAAATCTCACACCATTTAGTATTTTCGACAATAAAACAAATATAGAAATTATTCATAACTGTATATCTTATTCTTTTTATACTGAAGATATATTGTTTTACGTGTAAATTTATCCAAGTATTTCATTTCATAACTAAATAAAATGTCCTTAATAGGCATTAAAAATTGCAAAATTGTTAAAAAGTTAGGATTTGTTATAATTCAATCAATATAATTAAAGTTTTTTGTATTTATTGTTTTGAATATTTACTTTAAATAAAATATTTTTCTACAAGTTTAATCATAAAAAATCAAGTTATTTAAACTTTTAATTTAAATTTTTCTGCATTATAAATTATATAAAGGATTCAATTTCAATTTTCCAAAAGCGTTACAATTTAGCTGTAATGAAACGTCTATCCCAATAAAATTAGAAGATTTACTTTAAAATTTGTTAAGTAGAGAAGGGAATAAATATCTTAAACTTAATTTTTCCATACTTTTTTACACTTATTCGTCAGATGTTTATCATATTTTTCTGAACGTCCCGTTTAATAGTATGGAGTGTAAGTCTAGGCATATGACTAGACAGATAAAAATAAACTTACTAAATTTAATATTGTCTGGTACCTAAAACCGGATGATCCAAAAGTTATGATACATTTAAAATTGAACAGTTCGATAATTACTACAAATAAAATGCGTTTTGCTTTTTATCTGTAGAAAGAAACGATTTTGGGTATTTCATGACTCTATGATTCTGTATTTGACTACCAGAGCGCTAACAAATTAATTTTCCTTAGCAGATACCTTATAAGTGTTTAATGAGCTTTGTGTCATTCAGCAACACTGATGTAAGACAAGGTGTCAGAGTGTTTATAGTAGTAAGCAGCCAGTGTTACGACCACCTCTTGCATGTGATATAAAATAACTTGTTATTAAAAAAAACACGATGATTCAGAACCTCGTACAAGTAGCGACATGCCCGAAACATCACACTACCACATTTTGAATTCCTGAAATTCAATTTAACTGAGAGTGTCTTTATTAATGACAACATTCCTAAGCATACAGCTTTGACAACCACTACCTGATGCAGATGCTCTTTTACAGTCTACTACTTTACCTTAAATGAGGTAGAAAAGCAATAGAGCCATCTAGAGATAAAATGAACCAGGCATTGTAGTTTTCCATCTAATTGGTACAAAATGCACTTCATTAATATTTATTCATTATAGAGTTATTAAAATTTAAATTTTGTCCTTTAAAGAAATAATTAGAAAAGTCAGAAATGACCCATCCATAAAAATATCACTTACATCAAGGCAAGAAGCTTTTAAAAATTTAAAAAATTAATTTTATTTAAAAAAAACTGTAAATAATTTATTAATACCTTCTATTTCCAAATAATAAATTTGAACTTATAAGTAATATAATTTCGATTTCTTTAAATGGTGTGCATTTAAGTTTGTGAACATTTATACGGTGCATTAATATACAAAAGGGCTACTCTGTTTTCGAATTATTCGGTACATAAATTTTTGTTACATCAATGCATAGAAGTCCTTTTATGTTGAAAAATCTTGTATTAAAATAGTAAAATGACTGTTCTGTTAAATTTTTGTTACGTTAATGTTTTAAAATTCTATTAGAAAGATAGTATTTAGTTTAACTCTAGAATTGCGAGAGTTCTTAGTATACCTAGAACTTGAGGGTTGCGTCAAACTTTCTCTGTTTATATGGATTTCTATTGTTATTTAAAAGTGCACTGTATTTATATGCAATGACATTGATTTATATTAAAACATTAAATTATTATAATAATTGATAAAGAAAATTAATAAGATGTTATAATATCGAAAAGTATATATTGTTAGAAAAATATAGAGACACCTTTTTAATGGAATTATGTAGTTTCTTGCACAACATAAAATTGCACTTTACGCATAGTTGTCGATATGACAAGAAACTTGTTTAATCTCCCGAACACAAGTTTACCGATCTAGTGTCGATAATTACATAATTATATACAAGCCATATTTCAATTTTACATTTTAACTTTCTTGAACAGGTATTAAAGGAAAAATTTTCGACAGCTCTTTACTTGTAGATTTTTTTATACTTTGTTGAAATGGTTGATTTTTATCAAAGACAGCAGATTTGCTTCAGATTGTACAAGAACAAAGAGATAAGAAGTAAAGAAGAGAATACACAATAAACTGTATTCTTCGACATTATTTTTAAAAATGGCTAAAAACCTAGAATTAAAAAAAATTCATATCTTTCCTTCTTTTCGCTGATTGTAGTGATTCTTCATTCAATGTTTTGAAGTTGCAGTACACCAAATTGCTTTTCACGAGGGGAAATAAAAAACATCATAAGAACTGTCTTCTCATAAAGAATAAGTAATAAACCTCGGAGGTGGATTGAAATCTTTCATTATAGGTAAAAGAAATGTCTTCTTCCACCCATAAATAAACAATGTTATCTTCTTTAAATGCGGAATTGATGCTCTAGATGGTCATAGATCTGCTGTGGTCATTGATGGCTACTGGGGAAAAAAATGGTTTCGTTGTTGAAATGTCTTACAAATGGTACCTCTGGAGATGGCAAACCAAGCCGGGACGTCTTTAGCTTGGACTCTTCTTCTAAATTGCGAGGACCCACTCTTAGATGTGCGATCTCTAGAGGCAAAGGCGATCATCTTTTCATCAATGTCGCAGGACAATAAAATAGACATGACACTAACCAACCAACCATCTTTTTCAAATTTAAGTTCCATTTTCAGATTTATCAAGTGGACAGAGGTCTTTTAAAACGTAATTATTTTATTTTTAAAAACTCTGGTAGAAAATACACTCTTTTATTAGTAATACACATTTGTTAATATAGTTAAAATCTTAACTTAAAATATTAATTATTTTAGAAAATATTAATTATTGGGGATTTAAAAGTAGTTGTAAAATAGCCGTAAAAATAGTATTTGTACTTCTCTTTCACGCATAACACAGCAACTTTTATCTGTATAATAGTCAGCCTTCACTGTAAACTTAGATGTTATGGTAAAACCATAATATCTAAGTTTACAGCAAAGTTACGTTTACAGGGGGAAAATAATGTGTATGGTGTTTGTACCCACAAAATGCCCATAAAAAATCTAAACATATAACAGTACAGTACAGAACTAACATATTTTATATTTCAAAAAACATTTATTTTAAATATTTTATTTCAGTAGGAAAGGACGATTCCCTCAAGATATTTTGATCATTCATAAAAGGAAAACGTGTTTGTTTTAAATAAAACATTTAAAGTTATTAGTAATGATAGCAATTCATTTTGTAGGAATAATTATATTCATAAAAGATACTAAGTTATAATTAAACTGTTTTTATGTCTCATTCTTAGATATATTTAAGAATTGTATGAGATAAATTGAATTGTTAGTGAAATTTCAAGCAGCTGGCAGGCTCTTTAAAAAATTCTTATTATTAATATTTAACTTTGGTTTGGAACAACTGTGTGGAATATCAAATGAATAACTCATCAATTAAGTTTTATGTAATTGAGAAAATAATGTTTCAGGATTAGATCCCCAAAAACTGGTGTATTTAACGAGCAAAGTGTCATTTTTTACAGTTTTCTAAATATTTAATTGCCAGCAATATTTTTCAAGTTCTGACATATTATTTCTGTGACTAAAAATACTACATTTAACTTCATATTTTATGCAAATTCTAAGTTTTGTAAACCAATCTGATAATATGATCTATTGTGTCAAAGACATTTCAAATTATTTTAATAATGCTAAAACAACAGTATTTTTACTATAGGAAATAAATGGTATTTAGTCAAAATAATTCATATTTGTATAAATCATTATTAATTTCGAGAGCTTAATATTTTTCTTAAACACAGCATGTTTTAGAGTAAGATCCAGTATTAGGTTGTTGCTGGAGAATAGCCATGTTGTTGTTGTTGTCACTCAACTCCCTAGTGTATGAAAGCCTACAAAAGTTGCGATAGACCTTTTGTAGGCCCAGTCAAATGAGCAACTGGTCCATGTATAACAGTAATTAATAAACATCTTCCCCTGACTGAGGAAACTAAAGGCCTCGAGGGCTAAAGAATTACTAAACCTTAAGAAGGAGTGTGCATTTCGTTTGATAAACACCTCTAAGGTTAACAACGCTAAGGTAAAAATTATATTACCCTAGCGAATTATATTATCCGGAAATTTTTCAGGAGAAATCTGAATCCTTTAGGGCAGCACAAGTGAAATACAAACCTCCAAAATATGAGACTTGATAGGAATCAAAAGGGAATTAGGATTATAGGAATACTAAACACCCCGTTCAGTTATAGTATCCTCCATCTACAATGAAAGCCGTCCAATATGAATTTGAAATATGATATTATGGATGAACTGGAGAAGGAGGATTCTACAATGAGTCAGATCTTTGGAGATCCTCTGGCGTGCCCTTTAGCTATATTTAAAAATCAAGGCTTCTATAAACATATCTTGGAAGCAACTATCATCACGTCCATGGTATTCTAGGGAGGGTTCTGGTACCTTAATCGTTTTTTAAGATTACAAGAGTGACCAAACTCGAATGATTTTAGGGCATTTTAAACCCCTCAAATTTTCCAATGGTACTAGGAATTTTCCTGTTTTCACCAACTGTAATATTGAAGAGGCCACTACACGGCATCTGATCAACTGTATTCACTTGGTTTGGGGAGAATTTCAGAGGAGACCTACTTTTGTCTTGCATCTACTTAAAGCGAACAATTTCATGGATCTGATCTGATTCTAATCAGAGGGATAAATAAGAAGAATGTAAAAAAAAGACTTTTCCCAGGTGGGTCCTAGTAATTTAGAAGCTGTAAACCCAATGCCAACAGACAAACACATAATAATTTTAATAAAATTAAGCAGGATTTTCAAAGAACAAATCATTTTCAAATTTTCATTACAATGGGAACAATGAGTTAAAAAAAAACTTTTTATGCCTGGAAGTAGTTGAAAGTATGACTACCTTAAGCGACTCACCCAGTAAGTCATTCTTAAAATTTCACTGTAATGATGAAAAATAAATTTTCCTAGATAACATTTTATGAAGACAACAATATGATAAAAATAGCTATAAATATAGAACAATTTTAATAAAAGTAAGTAAAATTTTCAGAATATAAGACATTTTTAAAATGTCATTACAGTGAAAAGAGTAGTTTTCTATTAGATAACATGACTCAAAAACGAGAACTTGTGCTTATCCTTAAATAAGTGGGAAGTATGACTACTTTTAAGCAAATTTCTCCCGTGCTTTAAATCATTCTCTAAATTTCACTGTAATGATGAAAAATAAATTTTTTCCAGATAACATTTTATGAAGACAACAATATTATAAAAATAGATATAAATATAGAAAAAAATTTAATAAAAGTAAGTAAAAGTTTCAGAATATAAGACATTTTTAAAATGTCGTTACAGTGAAAAGAGTAGTTTTCTATTAGATAACATGACACGAAAACGAGAACTTATTTTGCTTATCCTCAAAAAAGTGGGAAGTATGACTACTTTTAAGCAAATTTCTCTCGTGCTTTAAATCATTCTCTAAATTTCATTGTAATGATGAAAAATAAATTTTTTCCAAACAATATGATAAGTAGACAATAATATTTTAAAAATAAATATACACATGAATTCAATTTTAATGAAATTAAGCAGGATTTTCAGGGTACAAAGTATTTTTGAACTTTCATTACAATGAGAAATGCTATTTTATCCTAGATATCAAGTTAGGAATATGGCAACTAATTATGCGTTTTATGCCTAGAAATAGTTTTTTATCATTTTTTATCATTCATACACTTTATCATTTTGCAAAGCATTCTTGAAATTTCATTGTAATGATGAAAGGTAAATTTCTTCCAGATAACATTTTATGAAAGCAACAAATTATTGTGCTATTAAGCTTAGAAATGGTTTAATGGTTTGTTGGAGTTTAATGGCGGAAAATCGTAGAGAGGATATGCTGCCACAAACAAAAGAGAAAGAAAGTATAAAATATTATATAACATTGAAATATTAAAAGCTAAAGGTATTAAAGTTAAAAAGAAGTATACAAAATATGCAAGTAAAATCGAGGAGTAGATATAGTTAAAAATAAGATTTAAAAGAAATATATTAAGGTTACATACACAAGGTTGCATAGGTACGAGGGTTGAAAAAATAATAGTGGCAACACTGCTGTCAAAACGCTATGCAACAAAAGAATGTCTCGTATACCCTACGTAAGCCACATACCTACCTCATCTCTCATCAAAAAAGGATTGTCCTTTCTACGTCATACAAATGCGGAGTAACGCGAAGAACTCATCCTTGTATTAGCTTGCGGTCTAAAGTAAGTGTTCTTAGGATGTTTTCAAAACAAAAACAACGAAAATGGATAAAAATTCAATGTGGCAGAAATCGTACATCACGACCATGTCCTCTAGGTCTTCAAGAGGCTTTCGGGGAATCTGCATTGCTTACAGAACTGTAGCAAGATGGATAAAAGCCTTCAATGAAGAACGCCAAAATTTGTCAGACATCCACTGGTCGTCCTAGTATCAGGGATGCTGAAGTACATGCTGTTGTAGCACTAATTGACAGTGATCAATGCCAAACGATTCGTGAGCTGATCCGAAAGATAGGATTTGCTCATACGACTGTGCTGCACATTCTGAAGGAATTCCTGAGCATGAGAAAAACTCTGCACTTCTGCAGAACTGCCCTACCATTCTGCATTACAATGCTCGGCCACATACATCGCAAGCTGTGACTGATTTGTTCAATCGATGGAGCTGGGAAGTGCCTTACCATAGAACATACTCCCCAGATCTAAGCCCGTGTGACTTAATTCGTAAGATGAAGAAACTACTTCGTGGCATTTGTTTCAGAACTGTTCCAGAGTTTCTTGCGGCAATACACAGATCCATTCGAATTATCAACAGAACAGGATCTACTACAGGTGTTCTGGGACTTCTACATCATCGGAAAGGGGTTATACACAATGCTGATGTCTATATAGAAGGACTGCAAAACATGGTGACATTAATCACTTATGTATTCCATGTAAATAAATAGTTTCCACTATTAAAGTTCCAACCCGTGTATTAAAGCCTACATATCCGTAAAGTGTTTCTTTTAAAATTACATATAAAAAACCTTCACCTGTTCTAAATTTTTACAATAAATATGCTGTCCTTATTTCGGTAATAACATAACTTACCGTAGTATAAATACATACAATCCATTACATAAATGAATAGTAAAGGATATAAATCAGAAGTAAATTATACGATTTTTATAGACATTGTGCATATAAGAAATATGTAAATGAAAAATAGTCTGTAAACATATTATTCATAAGGAAAAAATAAGTATTCATTTTACAGTGATTTTTCCTTATTCTGGTGGTTTATCTGGCACTATCTGTAATCGTTGATTAAAACATCACCAAGCTTTAATTTTGAAGGTCAATGCCACCATTTTAGACAAGGGAAAAAGTAGGAAGGATTCCAGGACAAGTAAAATTACGCATCTTATAATCACCAGAGAATACTGAAATCATCATTGGAAATATTAACTAATTCTCATCAGATATGTTTAAAATAAAATTTTTTACTTCACTGGACCAAAGGAGTAATTGCAGTTTCATAAATAGAATAAATAAAAGTAAAATAATTGAGAGTAAAGTAATTTAAAATAATTATTAGCACAGAGAATAATGATGTTATAAAAATATGTTGTTAAAATGTTTTGGAAGATAAAAAAAGGGAAACGTTCTCTAAACATTTGTAGAAAATAAATATTTTGGAATATTTAAACACTATTACACATTGTTTAAATGCACTATTTTAAAGATATAAATAAACAGAAGAAATTTTTAAAATCTACAGAAATTCAGTCTATTTTGATGCTTACTATAAGACTTTTTTACATTATCTAACTCTGCAATGCATTAGTGGTCTATTTAATTAGCACAATTTTAAATTCCTTCAAACACCTATATTGTGAAACTGAATTTTATATAGCTTATAGCTTAAAATTATATTTCTAATTACATTAAGAGTAAAATGATATATTGTTATATCATTTACTAAGTATTGTTAATTTTATAAAACATTCACATTAACGTCTTTCTTTCTTTACAGTTTCAGTATAACAACATTCAGCACATAAAGTTGGAGATAAAAAGTTTAAATTTCCCCAATTATATGGAAAATTTTGCAAAGGTTTATTTCTGGATTTTAAAACTTAATGTAATTTTAAGGAAATAATTTACAGTAAGGGTGAACTGCACTTTGGGCACACAATAAATTTACTAAAAAACAGGATCCCAAAATTAAGCTAATTTAATATTTAAATTTTGAAGTAATCGTGTGTAATGATTTGTTCTAACTATATAACCCTTCATATTTCTCTTCATTTTTTTTAACTTTGTTCTTTAAGCAGTCTTTAAAATCCTCAAAAATCGTATGCCCTCTAAAAATTGGAAGTTTACTGTGTTATAGGTCAGGACTAAATACTCATGAGTTCTTAATGAGTGATTAGTTCTTGAAATAGAACTGTGAAGCTTATAATTTAGAAAACTGTAAAATATGATTTTGAAAGAGCATTTACAGCAATTTATAACTACACGTTTGGAATAGGATATTAACCTAAAGATCCCTATACTTAAGTGAACCTTTTTTACAAATATGAAGTAATCTCAAACTACTAGTTAACGTTTCATAGTTAGGTCAAAAGTCTGAATGCTTCAAGTACATAATCAATCTATAAAATCAGGAAGAATCCTTAATATGACCTTAAGGAATTGGAATTTTACTGCAAAACGTAATATTTCATTATGTTTATGCAGATTCCATATCACTTCCGCTCATCTATGCAATTTAATAAATGAGAATGAGACCTTATCGCAACTTATTAGGGGACTTAAGCTTTTGAATTTTACTAACAAATCCCTAAATCCGCAGTTTCTACTCGTTGAAAGAGAATCTCAAGTGAGAGTGAACAGCTCTCACCACGAAAATCTCTGAAGCGTGAATCAGCACTCTCTCTCTCTAGATCTCAACGGAGGTTACAGAGTGACGAAAACCCGCCTCATTTTTCCTCCTACCCCTCATAAACCGATCCATACGGATAATGAACAAACAAACTAGCAGTCGAAAGGGTCTCGCACCATTTGCTGCGGTGCTCAGCGATGCGGTCTCGACCCGAAAAAGGAAGAGAAAAATTAACCTTCTTTTTTCCTGCGTCGATGTCACTCCAGCCCTCCCTGCTCCTATATAAGATCCCTCGTGATACTCCTGATCCAAAAGTTCCCAATCCTTAAGTCAGTCCAGTCGCATCTTGAAGAACACAGGCAACAATGTTCAGCAAGGTAACGTAGTGGATTCCCTTTGAATCTATCGTAGAAGAAACCCTATGGATAAATCTCGCCATTGTGTCGAAGAATTCTTCAGAAATTTAAAAATATATATTTATAGAACGTGGTGCAACTTTCCAATGGATATATTAATTTCGAGACTACAAGCATTCATAGCAGTCCCAGTGAATTAGATAGGTAAAGGCTATTAAAATTTTGCCTAAAGGAAAAAAGCTAAGGTGCTTAATTGAGTGTAACTTGCCATCTTTGAGCAAGTTTCAATGCACAAAGTTAGTTGAACAGAATTTTTAGAGCGGCATTTCTTAGTGTTTGATTGATTGACCTCAATTTTTCAAATTAGAAACGATATTAGGATTTATCCAAATTAAATTAAAATACCAATCGTAAATCTGAAGTTAACCAAAAACAATTTACCTTTTTAATTAAATTGAAGCATATAATATGAAATTGATAAGATAATAAGGGTCACGATTTCTTACTTCTATACGACTCCTAAAGAAACATTCGAAGCCTTTTTATAGGAGGAAAAAATAATTTCCAATTTTAATGAAGAGTTTTTAAAATTATTTTTTAAATTTTGCTAAATGCAAACTAGATACAGTGAAAAGAATTGTTATCAATTATGAAAGAAAGAATGAATTTCAAAGCACTAAATACTTTAAATTGTACCTCAGATTTTCTGAAGAGTTCTTCACAGATTTTTATTTTCTTTGCACTATTTTAACATGGTATAACTATGCATCATAAACACATTTAATTTTTCATGGTAGTTACGAGAAAATTTAAATTTTAAAATTTAAATAGGGTTAAGTACAGCATCATTTATGCAAACACTCGAATTTGTTTGTTACAAACTGTAAACTTGCAACTGTTTGTTGTACTAAAAGCAGTAAAAAGGACAGAAAGTGAAAAATAAAATTCACATTACCTTTTTCTGTATGAAAAACATTTATAAATAAATTCCCTCAGTTACTTTGAGATAACACTTTTAACATTATATTTATTATTTTCTTTAAAATAATATGACTCATAAGCAAATACAGTTCTGTCAAAGAAGGAAACTCTATATAAAAAATAGTAGTTAATATCTACGCCGTTGTAAAACATTTAGAGGGCTATAAATGAAATATCATATATATATATATATATATATATATGAATAGATAAAGATATATAGATAGATAGATAAGATATGGTACAATTCGCGATAATGTACAATTTTGTTAACTGCCAATGTGTATTTTAGTGTGTAAGGATTATTTAAGATAATTTTGAATTATAAATGCCTTTAAAACAAAATTTAATTAAAAATTTAATAATGCCTTATATTTGAATAATATTATAAATTTATAAAGAATTAAATAGAATTACACATTTCTTTAAAAGGATGGAATATATATTTTAATTCATAATATGTGTCTAAATATTCCTTCCCTTAACAAGTTAAAACTTTAAAAATATAATATTGCATTTTCTGAAAAAAAAGAGAATAATATAAGGTAAAACTACAAATAAATACAAAATAATTTAAGTAGCGGAACTGAATTATTTTATATCTATGTTTTGAAGTGTTTGAGTATCATGTTTTGCTAATTATTTAAAATTCTTATTTGAATAATATTAATAAAATATTCATTTCCAAGCTTTTGGAATTTAATTTCATTCAATAGCATCATTTAATATTTCATTTAATATAACACTTAATAAAATCAATAATTTCCTTTATAGCTTCTTTTATTGTGTGTGTAATTATCACTGATATTAACCTTTTTCTATATTTTAAATATCTTCTGAATATTTAATGTTTTTTATGTATTTTTATATTATCGTACATTATAGATTATAGTAGATTTGTATAAGGTAACTGTATCAGTCATTTTAAGATTTAAACAAAAAATAAGTAATTTTTAAAATGAATTTAATTGTAAATATCCCTATATATTGTCTAACAAACAATGGGTTATTTTGCGTAAATGCCTACAACTTTGATGCTAGTGTAATTGATGCGAAAAATTCTTCAAAATTAAATTTTACTTCTATTTATAAGCTACCATAGCCTTATATATGTATATCTTCTGCTCCTGACCATGCACAGTGGAACGCTTTGATGAATTTACTTCTATTTCTGCATTTCGAAGCCCATCATGCATGAAGATATAATCTGTGAATAACGGCAGTAAACATGTTTTGATTGTAGCGATACTTGTGAATCATACGCAACTTTTTGGCCTACGGCTGGGTGTGTCTGCAAGGAAATCTTTTCTTGTGTGCTTAAAGACTAAATAGAGAGGGAAAATAGCTACACTAAGTTCAGCAACCTTATTATTTTTGTTATGTCCGACTTTCAAAATAACAGAAACTAAAGAAGAAAAGCTATTTAGCAGACACATGTTTCAGTATTTTCAGTATATGTTAGGAATTAAATGTCCGATTTAAAGTTCACCTGTTGTAGTAAAAGGTTGTTAAATGTCAATGTTTATTTAGGTAGGTAGTGAATATATAAGACAATTTAGAATCCCAACTACAAAAATAAAAACTAGTGTAATCAAATTAATGATGTTTAATCTTTGGATATTATTTTAAGTTTAGGAGTTAGTTGACCTACTTAATACTTTATTTAAAAGGATTGAACTATTCTTGTTAAACTGTCTAAACTAAAAAAAAAACTAAACTAAGCTTCTCAGCGCAAGAGCCCCTAGGGGGCCAAAGCCTACTGTGCCAATCTCCTTTTCCGAGACCAAGAGCCTTGAGGTGCGAAGTATTTGTTCCAGTTAGGAGGTCAACCTTAAGCAGAACCCCAAGTGTTTAGTTCTTAAGCATGCTTGATCCTCTGTTTCTCTACCCACTGAAGGGATGAAAGGCTGAGTCAAAATAGCCCAGGCCAGGGATCGAACCTCGGACTTGTGTCGTGGAAGCACGAAGCGCTACCCCAATGTCACTGGGCTTCATTTTAAACTGTCTATCCTCTCATTTTATGAGTAATTTTATACTTATTTTATGACTAATTTTATACCTTTTTTATGTGATTTTAAATAACGCTTGAATCTTTTTATTAGGTTGTCATCTTTTTGGCTGTCATCGCCCTGGCATACGGTGAACAGCATTACGGCTATGAAGCGGACCATGATGAGGATGTAAGTAAAAAAGAAAAAAAAAATCTTTCCGTCGGTTTAATTTCCTTGATTCTCTTTAATCCATGAGTAATTCCACAAAAAGGAAAAAGTTAATGAATGCCTAATCCTTCAAATTACTAGCATTTTGTAAGTAATCTGTCTTTGCTAATCTCATAAACACTGATTGATGTCTGCTTAAGTATTTTTTTTTCAATACCAGAATTAATAGTGCGAATAAGTAGAGTGAACGAATGAAAACATATTGCTAAAAATACTATTATCCTTTACAATTTTAAGCTTTAAAGACAGGTTAATTATTATTTTGGTGTACAGAGCTATTTTAGTGTATCATATACAGTGGAATAAGGAACTGATCTTTCCTTTGTTAATTTGAACGAAATTTTTTTTTATTGTTATAGTAAATATAATATCTTTTACCTTAAAGAGTATTGCATGCAGTGCAATTTTGATGTTTTTTTATACTGAATTCCATATAAGTTACAAATTCTACAAATATTTAAACACATTCTTCTTACTTATATATTTTCTAACTTAAATCTGAAATAATTTGTTTTCGTCAAAGATTTTTCATAAATATGATTTGTCAACCTATAAGTAATTAGGGTACCTATTTAATGTCCCTTTTTAATCACAACTAAAAATAGTTTATAGTTATTTTTAAACTTTCTAGGAGCGAGTTTTATCTTTTACCTTCCCTAAAGGTACATACCGATCATATGAACAATTTACCAAAATTTCAAGTAACTTTTATTATTTCTAATTTTGAATGATGGATCGACATTTTATGATTTTACAAGTTCTAAAATAAATGTACTTTTTCAGGAGTTACATTGACTGAAATGATGACAAATAGTTTTACATATTATAAAACCTCACTGTACAGTATTATAGCTGCATGTAATACCAAATCTTTGTTTAAATAGATTGTGTTTTAAATGACAATTGATCACTAATTAAGGCAAACTGTCGTATCTAAGGTTTTATAAATCTCATACTTCTTTTATTCTATGCAATCTATCACACTTATATTCATCAATATATCCCACCATAATCCATAACACAGATATTCATCAATATATGTTCAACAGAAATGTCTCTCGCATTAATGGACATAATTTCAAATCTACAATCTTTCAATTTGCTAAAATATCTTTATATAAGAAAAAAAGATAAAAATTGCGAATGATATTATCAATTAAGTAGGATAATAAACGGAAAATATTAATATGCTAAAATTGACGGTCATCATTATTTTAACTTTTTCGAAAATGCGTTTCCAATGATATTACTTCAAAGTATATGTTCAATATATACTTGAATATGTAATTTAAAATTTAGTGAGAGATTAATATTGAATCTTTAGGCTAATATCTCACAGCTGAAAGTTTACTGTCGTGTTAAATTATTTTAGAAACTAACTCATATCACTTATTATATTCTTTCAGTAATCGAATGGGCGTTTGTTATTTTTAAAAGAAATGAAAGATCGTAGAAAATGTTGTTTTATTTCAAATATTACCTATCCTGATGTTTTATTTCTTCCCCTATTAATGTTATCTCATGTAATAATAACGGTAAGAATTCTATGATGATGGTGAAAAATAAAACGTCTACTTTTATTTATATTTTGCAATTTAGTGAGAAAATGTCGGATATTCAGACAAATATCTCAGATCTAAAAATCAACTGTCTCCTTGAATATTTTAGAAACTGTAATCCATATCTCATAGTGTATTTTTTCAGTAATCGGATGGGCAATAGTTATTTAAAAAAAACACGAATGATCGTAGAAAAGAGATATTATAAATATTAACTATCGTGATGCTTTATTCCTTCACTTATCAATATTATCTCATGTAATAATAATGGTAAGGATTCTATGGTAATGGTGAATAATAAAACGTTTACTTTTATTTATATTTTGTAATTTAGTGAGAAAATATTGAATATTCAGACAAATATCTCACATCTAACCCTCTAAGCGGTTCGAACGTACAATTCCGCCAAACCGATGATTACTTCAAAACGTACAAATTTCGACCTCAGAAAACGCTCCAAAAATGCATGTAATGTACAATTTTGCCAGTGCTTTCTCCCCTGGAGTTTTTAGGTAGGAGGGTCAGGTCTATTGTTTAAGAACTACACCCCTTTTTCACTGACATTTCTTGAGGAATGCAACCCTACCCTGAGACACAAAGACGCTGATAGATTTTCATGGTAAATCTCTATTTCAAAGTATTTCGTTTGCGGTAACCGATGTATCTCTCATTGCACCACTTAAATATCTTAAATAAAATATAAATAAGTATCTCAAAGAATATTTTTATTTGTACTTTTAGAATCCATTATTTCTTATGGGATAATATTCGAGACTTGGCGAGCTTTATGTGTATTAAAATTTAACAATCTATAATATCTATTTATATATCAATATATAACCCCCAAGTAAAGGGGCAATAACGAGGTTGGGTTTTCCATATTCCATTCTAGTCGACAAAGGGTGAAGGTAAAAATCATAGAACTCTTTAGCCACTGACATTAGCGTATTTTGGAGAATTTTTTTCTAGATGTGTTCCACTTGGAGCGCTAAAAATCAACTGTCCCCTTGAATATTTTAGAAACTGTAATCCATATCTCCTAGTGTATTTCTTCAATAATCAGATGGGCGTTAGTTATTTTTTTTTAAAGAAATGATCGTAGAAAAGATATATTACAAATATTAGCTATCGTGATGCTTTATTCCTTCATTTATCAATGTTATCTCATGTAATAATAATGGTAATAATTCTATGGTGATGGTGAATAAAAAAAACGTCTACTTTTATTTATATTTTGCAATTTAGTGAGAAAATATCGAATCTTCAGGCAAATATCTCACATCTAAAAATACACTGCCCCCTCGAATATTTTAGAAATTATAATCCATATCTCTTAGTGTATTCCTTAAGTAATCGGATGGGCGTTAGTTATTATTTTAAATAAAGAAAGACATAGGAAAAGATATATTACATATATTAGCTATTATGATACTTTATCTCTTCACTTATCAATAACTGCGGATTCGGGACCCGCAGGATAAAGTGCATTTCGCACCAACTAGTAATTAATAGCTATTGGTTGAGCCATTACACTCTTTATTTGTATTTAAAGGAACTTTATTGAGATTTATATGCATCTCCGGGGCTTTTAGGGTTGATCGGCACGTTTGATGAATTGATTAGAGCATATTATATGCATATCGATGCCTCAAATGGTGTAGATGAGGAATCTTTCAATTGAAATGGCAGTGGAATATCAATGCTATAGTGCTATTCAACGAATCATAAAATTTATTGTACTTAAGTTACCCATGTAAATTAGTAACACTGCAGATTTATTGTATTAAAATAGTTTAAAAGAAAATAATTGAATTAGAATTCAAATAAAATGTAGTATAGGAATACAGATGTTTGAAATCCTTTATATATTATTGAATTTATATAATGAATAAAACTTTTAATCTTTCTCACATAAGTATTCATTTTTTCATTATTTACTCTTATATCTACATATTTGAAAAATTATTTTAAATTCATTTTATTAGCTATGAATGGTACAATATAATTTAACTAACATAGAGAAAATTTCCAATACATCTGTTTAAATCTCAGAATTTTTACAATTCACATCTCAATAAGTTCCCAAAATTGCTATGTTTTTACTCGAAATTATAAAATTGAGGAAAGTAAAACACAAAAATGGAAAACACTACATTAGATAACCATGGATTTAGTTATTCTAAATTTATTCAGAATACATTATTTTACTATAAGCTTAATATACCAGACTGTACATCTCATTAGTTTAATTTTTGAACCACCTTTAAATAAAATTAAAGTATTACTAGTTGGATATTTATTGAATATTTAATCCATTTCGACTTCAATATTTAAAATATCACTGTAAACTGTTTTTGGCAAGAATGCACTTTCAAACTATAAAACTGTTCTGAATTATTTATAAATAGCATATAAACTATAGCTATAAGTAACATATTTTTCAGCATTCTTTACAAGCCTGTTTTAACTGAAAAGTGAATCCTTATGGGGGAAAGTGAAATTAACTCCTTATGGACTACTAATCGGTACATAAGGGACAAATACAAACTTAAAGATCTGGTATTAGTACTTAAGTTATGAATACTTAATGGATAGGTATAAATGTAGCAGAGATTTCAAACTTAATTCGTTTATATTCTACAAAAGTTTATTGATTTATTCTTACTCAATTTTTCCATGTTATAAATTAATATCAATATAGAATTTTAGATTCTGGTATGAGCATTTTACGTGAATAGAAAATTTTTCACTGCAAAAGTTTAATCGCTCTCAAAACTCTAAAAAGACTAAAAAGATGCTCGAAGATGATTCAGGCTTGATATGTCCCTTCTGCACACCTAATGCACAAATTCCATAGTCAGATATAATTAAAACGTTCCAACAGTCATGGTAAAATCAATTTTATTTAACACAAGAACAAAGGGAGTCATTTTTAAGCAGGGGGCTACAACTCTTCCAACCTCGAATCGGAATTTGATGAACACACAGAAAATACGGTGTATAGGCTCTCCCAAGCAAAGTTTAGGTTTAACTGAGTACAATGTTTGTCCTTGATTCAAATACAATTCTGTAAATACATTTACAGAATTAAGATGAAATATTTTATGCTAAAAGATTGAAATAAAATTTAACAATTTATCGAGCTCTTTAATATAGTTTCGTTTAGGTTATGATAGAGATCATAGTGGTTAAAGGAGATCGTTAATACTCCTTATTAATACAAATCAAACACAAACTTTTAAAAATTTAAATTGTAAGAATTTACAATATATTCTATTACATTCCAGCTTCACGAGCCTCAGCCCTACCACTTTGGCTATCACGTGAAGGACCATCATGGTGAACAACACAGAGAAGAAGCTAGCGATGGCCATGGAAACGTAAAAGGAAGCTACGGATTCGTTGACGAGAAGGGAATCCATCGGGAAGTTCACTACGTTGCTGACGAAAAAGGGTTCAGAGCCGAAATCAAGACCAACGAACCTGGAACTGCCAGCCAGCAACCCGCAAGCGTAGGATTCCAGTCAAACTCTCACGATTTCCTCCACTTCCATGAAGATGTGCCAGAACCTCACCAAGGCGGATATTTCAGTTAAAGATCAGGATTAAGGACTTTGAGATGTAAGTAATACTTTAGATTTTCACCCATTTATACTTATTCCCTATATAATAATAGACAAAGCTATCTGTTCGTCTGGACTCGAACTTATGGAGCAGTTGGGCCTGGAATGTTGTTGTTGTTTCTCATGCCACTTAGACAAAAGAAGCAGTCTGCAGGTTCTCGTATTAAGACAAAGGGGTGCGCATTTCATTTTAATGAGCACCATTAAGGTGAAGGCATGACTTCGCTCCAGCATATCTTCTTAATTTTGAAGCAGGGACCAAGCAGAAGACCCACAGACTTGGCCTGCCACCCCCAAAGGTGTTAATTGAGAACTTGGAAGATATTATGACCACGGACATATTTTACGTGCCCCAGTCACCTTAAACGAACATGGCGCATCTTAGGCGGGATCTGGTCTCGACCCGCAACCTGTCAGTTACGAGATCGTTGCATTTGCCGACTCAGCTACCGTGGCTCGGACATGGAATGGATACATCCATATTGGATTCTTGATGAGTTAGGCTTAGCAAAATTCAAAGCTAGCAAAATTTGTCTTCTCCTAAACAATCCATCCTATTCTAAAATAAATTGGTATAAATATGCTTCAGATAACAAAAAATACTATCGTCTTTAAAACGTTCGAAATTCCCCCTTCCATCCTTTTCGAGCTTTTAATGCCATTATTTCAAGCCTTATTTTCCTCCGTTAAGAGCAAGCAATTAAATTTATCAATTTATCACGTATAAAATACGTAAAAATAACATTTTTTCTAGCATTATGAAGTTATTCCTTTAGCCATCTCATTTAATAATTTCTTATATTAAATTATTTTAATATCGTCGGCATTATTTTCATACGTTTTATCATTGAACTTAGATATTACGTAAATAATTTTCTTTTATATTTGGCTTAAAGGGTAATAATAATTAGGTTTTAAATTTAATTTTGTCATTTTTAGATGTTTAAGGACTAATACTGCCTATCCGGCTTTTCATGCCTAAGGGAAAAATTTTTTTAAATATTATTACTGTATGTTTAAATTAAAAGAAGCATAAAATACACGGATTAGAATGTTTAACCAATTGTTTATTTTGTTAGGCAACCTATGATAATTAGTCATTACATAAAGTGTAATCTTGAATTATGAGCTAAACACCGAAACTTATTGTGGGTTTTAAAGTTAATTTTGTCTTTTTTTAGATGATTAAGGACTAATACTGCCATCCGGCGTTTCATGTCTAAGGGGAAAAAACTTTAAAATATTATTACTTTATATCTAAATTAAAAGAAGTATGAAATACACGAATTAGAATCTTTTTAGAATCTTATCATTTATTTATTTTGTGAGGCAAGCTGCGTTAATTAGTTATCACATAATGTGTAATCATGAATTATCAGCTAAACACTTAAATTTTTTGTGGGTTTTAAAGTTAGTTTTGTCTTATTTTAGATGATTAAGGACTAATACTGCCTATCCAGCCTTTCATGCCTAAGGGGAAAAATATTTAAAATATCATTACTGTATATCTAAATTAAAAGAAGTATGAAATACACGAATTAGAATCTTATTAGAATCTTATCATTTATTTATTTTGTGAGGCAAGCTGTGTTAATTAGTTATCACATAATGTGTAATCATGAATTATCAGCTAAACACTTAAATTTATTGTGGGTTTTAAAGTTAATTTTGTCTTTTTTTAGATGATTAAGGACTAATACTGCTTATCCGGCCTTTCATTCCTAAGGGGAAAAATCTTTAAAATATCATTACTGTATATCTAAATTAAAAGAAGTATGAAATACACGAATTAGAATCTTATTAGAATCTTATCATTTATTTATTTTGTGAGGCAAGCTGTTATAATTAGTTATCACATAAAGTGTAATCATGAATTATGAGCTAAACACTTAAATTTATTGTGGGTTTTAAAGTTAATTTTGTCTTTTTTTAGATGATTAAGGACTAATACTGCTTATCCGGCCTTTCATGCCTAAGGGGAAAAATCTTTAAAATATCATTACTGTATATCTAAATTAAAAGAAGTATGAAATACACGGATTAGAATCTTATTAGAATCTTATCATTTATTTATTTTGTGAGGCAAGCTGTTATAATTAGTTATCACATAAAGTGTAATCATGAATTATGAGCTAAACACTTAAATTTATTGTGGGTTTTAAAGTTAATTTTGTCTTTTTTTAGATGATTAAGGACTAATACTGCTTATCCGGCCTTTCATGCCTAAGGGGAAAAAACTTTAAAATATTATTACTTTATATCTAAATTAAAAGAAGTATGAAATACACGAATTAGAATCTTTTTAGAATCTTATCATTTATTTATTTTGTGAGGCAAGCTGTGTTAATTAGTTATCACATAAAGTGTAATCATGAATTATCAGCTAAACACTTAAATTTTTTGTGGGTTTTAAAGTTAGTTTTGTCTTATTTTAGATGATTAAGGACTAATACTGCCTATCCAGCCTTTCATGCCTAAGGGGAAAAATATTTAAAATATCATTACTGTATATCTAAATTAAAAGAAGTATGAAATACACGGATTAGAATCTTATTAGAATCTTATCATTTATTTATTTTGTGAGGCAAGCTGTTATAATTAGTTATCACATAAAGTGTAATCATGAATTATGAGCTAAACACTTAAATTTATTGTGGGTTTTAAAGTTAATTTTGTCTTTTTTTAGATGATTAAGGACTAATACTGCTTATCCGGCCTTTCATGCCTAAGGGGAAAAATCTTTAAAATATCATTACTGTATATCTAAATTAAAAGAAGTATAAAATACACGGATTGGAATGTTCAACTATTTTTTTATTTTGTTAGGCAAGCTGTTATAATTAGTTATTACATAAAATGTAATCTTGAATTATGTGCTAAAAACCTAAATATATTGTGGGTTTTAAAGATAATTTTGTCTTTTTTAGATGTTTAAGGACCAATACTGCCTATCCAGCGCAATATCGAATACTGGATGAGAGACATTATTCAACTTCAAAAAATATAATCGTAGCAGGTTATACAAGTTAACTACATCTCTCAAACATGTAGTAACTCCTTTTTTATGTTAAAAAGGAGAGTTATTCATGTTGCAAGAAGTCGGATGAATTGTAAATAGTACGAACATCTCCAAGAATTTTCATGTCAGAAATTCATATTCATGTTGACGCTTGAATTATGAATGCCAAAATTATATTAAGATGGTTGTTGTTATTGTTTTTAAAATGCTAAAAAAGAAATAAATAAAATAAAACATTTTTGTACAGATACCTATTGTACAATTACAGTCAAAAAAGTTTACAAACATTTTAAGGTTTTATTCACAATAGTTAAGTTTGTTTTACTTTTATAATTATCTAACTTTACGAAATACAAAACAGATGAACTTCTAAAAAATAAGCATGCAACTGTATTATTCAAAATATCTTGTTCTTCGTCTTTTTTTTTTGATATAGACTGTGACATATGAAAACAATATTGACAATTACAGCTTCCTAAAAAAGCCTGTCATTCCTGTTGTTAAAGTGTTTGTTGATGTTTTTCATCTAAATTGAATGTGATGAAAAAACTTGGATGTTTGTAAATAAAGCATTTATTTATTTCTGTACTTGTATGCCATATTTCTGTTTCTGTTTTAAAAAACATGGTTACCACAACATTTAATCATTTACCACTTCATGATCATTGGAAAAATGAAAATCTTCAATATCATCGACTACATAAATTTTCTCTTATTCTTACTACTATAGAAAGACAGTTAAGTTTTTAACACTAGGATAAATGCAACGGGACTTTGGCTTGACTAAAGAACAGGGTTCCCCCGCTAACTTGGCGATAATGGTTTAAAGTATATTCGCCTAACATTTTCTCCTGATCTCACCGTGTCCAAAGAATCTGTATCTATATTATAATTTATATATTTACATCCAAGTATCGTTGTATAACTCTTTTCTTATATATTAAAAGTCTACAATGCTTAAAAAAATTATATATAACAAACCCTTAATGGTTCATTATGGCTGATTTTTAATAATTTGGCGCTGTTACGTTTGTAAACTATTAAGAGATTAATTGACAATAAATATAAATATCCGGTTTTCAAGTGGTTTTCTTTAATTAAGTAAGAAGTACAATATAAATAATATATAAACAATAATGTGTAATTAAGTACAATAATTTTATTACAATGTCGCACTGTGTATTAATTAAAGTCGCCAGAAGAAGCAAGAAATAAAATGTTTGGATGGATTACGTTTGTGTTTTAGTAAATATCGCCAATATTTTCGACAAATTTGCCAAGAGGAACCCAATTTTTAAGTAGTCCCCGGAACCGTTTTTTACGGCTTCTATTTAGTCTCACGTTATAAGGACCCTACTTTGAGATGTTACCGTTTTATAAATATTTATCATGTATCATAATGTCTAAGATCATATTTTTAAGAGCTAAGCCAAACCTGAAAAGTTCAGCAGTTGAAAATGTTGAAGTATCATTAAAAATAAATTGTCGACACATCCAATATCTGTTTATGTATATCAAACCTTTGAACGTATGTGTGTATGTGAGGATTACTTCGCATTAACCGCTGATTAATATAGTATACTTTTTTTACATCGATAGATGTAAATTTTTTTTTCTACTTCATTTATTTTTTAAGGAAAGTATTATTTTTTCTGTTTCATCTTGGCGAGATCTTTTTTTCAATAATTATAAACTCGCCATGTTCTATCAGTTTTGTTTTTATTTCACAGTTGCCATTTCTTAAAGTAATTATTTTGTCATAGGTTTAGTTATTTAAAAAGGGATTTTCAATTCCAATAAGGCTATTTCACGCAGTAGGGCAAATCTCAATTTATGACTATTCTGGCTTTAGTTTCAAACCGAAAGGCAGTTTATTGTTTGTCTATTGGCTGTTTTAAACCTGAAAATGAATGGGAAGGGTATTATAGTAGTTCAGAACGTTGCGACAAATTGCTCTATTTCACTACGGTAGAAAATAAATAAGGACATTTTTGATAATTATAAACTTAACATATTTTATCATATTTGATTATGCTTCATAGATGACATGTTATAAATGAAAATGCCCTCATTCTAAAAGGTTTGGATATTTAAATTCAAAATATTAATACAAAAAATCATCAATAGTCAAATGGAAAAAATAATTATCATTTAAAAATTAGTAGCTGTGAAATGTAAGTGAAATTACGAGAACACGGCTAGTTTTCATTTGTAACAGCTTCATTAGATTAATCCAAAATGAATTTATAAGTTAATGCGTTTTTAGTGAATGTAGGATTACTGTATACTTATTCTATTTAATTTTTAGTAATCGTTTTAAAATAACCATACTTTAATATAACTTAAGTTTAAATAGAAAGCGATGCAATATAGGTTCTCAATCAAATGTTCTGATGTTGGCGACTAAAGCATCAGCAAAATGGCATAAATGCACAGAAAGGTTAATAACCACAAAAGTAGCAATAAAACTAGTTAAGGAAAAAAATTTTCAAAAATTTCAAATTTAGAAGAAATTTGATGGATGAAAACAAATTTAAAGGGAGTCTTATATCTGTAAAAACTTTCTGCAAAATAAGAAAATATCGCCAAAATCGCAAAACCAGCCTATATGAACCTATACTACATGTGCACCTTTAAATTTACAGATATTCGGTACATAAAACAGCGTCCCTTGTATTTTGTTTATATAAAGGCATAAGATTTGTCGTAGCTTCCAAATTCTTTGATATCGTCAAACGTTCACTGCCGAGAATAAACTTCTTCCCAATGTGTCACGTGGAATGACAATCTGTGCAAGAAAAATTAGAATGTAACAACATATTTTTTTTACTAATTTTCAAAAATTAATCAAAATTCAACTTAAAAATTTAATATTGTCACAATTTCTTTAAGTACTCCAAGAGTTCTATAACATAAAGTAACTAACATAATGTTTTCGTATGTCTTATGTAGTTTAAAATCCAACTAATTCATTTTGATCATTTATTGGTGCTCCATTAAATCGTAAATGGAAATTGCATACACCGTAGAAAGCAAGTGTAAAATCGGGTATGTAACAAAAATTTCTTTTTAATCTATTTGAAATAATTTTTTATAATAAAACATGACATGCGTGCATTTCTATAATATGTTGAAAAATTACTGATGTGGTATAGAGTTTCATGGAATTTAGCATCATTATACTATGGTTTCCGGGCAGTGTAGTGCACTTTTATATTTATAATTGGTATTGTTTATTGTTAATAAACTATCATAATTATGAACAATCTGCAGTATACGAGATTAATTAAAAATTTCTATTAATACGTTTATTTTTTATAGTGGTACTAAACCTTTTATCGAAAAACTTTAATACCCAGATCGAAGGCTGGGATTGAAGCAGCTAGTAACAGATAAAAATTGGCTCAGAAATAAACTTTTAAATTTATTTCTTTTAACTAAACAATTAAACTACGGCCTAGTTTTACTATAGTCAGTCGATTAAAGCTATTCAAAGATTAGCTGCTATACATTTATGTAGTAAATAATCCCTATTTAGTTCTAATCGATCAGGGTGATACCGGGTATAAATATTTCATGTAATTTAGATACTTTTAGGAGTTTCATGTATGTAAAAAAATAGCGGCAGATTTAAAAAATAATTCTATGAGTAAATTTCCTGCTTGACTCATAAAAAAATATTGTTTTCTGTAAAAAATATTTAATGTTTTTTTCACATATCGATAGAAATGGCAAAAGTTTGTAGCTTTCATAATTAGTCCATGTAGCAGAGGAATATGGGTTTGTAGATGGCAACTCTTAAAATACAAATTTTCATCTACTACTAGGTAATACTTGAGTACTTTTAAAGGAGTTTTGACCACGACTCGCCCTTTCAAACTGTATCAGCAAGTCTGCAGGCATACGTATTGACTTCTGTACTTCATCTATTGCACTTATGCAGCTCTATGAAATTTGTGCACTCTTTTGTAGTTGAATGAACTTTATATTTTTTGTGACTTCAAGAAAGACCCGTAGTTTTGCCGCCAAGTAGTTTTAAAATATTCGAAAATTCAGGAAACAGCAACTTTTTATACTATTGAGTCTTTATATTTTTCATATGTTTGTTTGAAGGTGAGTGCAAACATCCTTTTATTCTCAATCGGTAGACTAGATATTTAGTACTTTTAAATCTAAGCTCACTGAAATTGCTGCTAAAACTTATTTATATAAAGTTACTCGCCATAAGTTACTTACAATACAGAAATATTTGGGGAATACCAGTAGTACTGTTATTTAAAATATTGACTTTAAATATTTATTCTCACTTTAAATCTGTTTTACCCTATTTATCAAAACTATAGGTCTTCGTGGACGACTATATTATAAATCTTTTGAATTTCTATCCCATTATTTTAATTAAGTTTGTTAAACTTAACATTTTAGTAACAATTCAACAATTACTAAAAATGTTATTAACTGGTTATTGAATAAAGTTAATAGTTGCCCTTCTTTCTTCCACAAATTAAAATCTCGACTGTTGTTTTTAGAGAGCATAAAAAAATTAATTTAGAAAAGTTTTGCTATTTGGACATATTAAAAACACTTTTTGAAAGAAAAACTCATTTGGTTTTAATTTTTGCATGAAAATCATTAAGCTAATGAATAATTAGACTTGATATTATTTAAAACTGTTAAAATAAAAACATTTTAAATTTCTAAATTCTATCAATGTAATAAAAAATTGAGAAAAACTTTAAAACTTATTTTAAGTAAAGAATCAACAGGTTTAATAGTTAATGTTATTTAAACATGTAATTAGGAATATTCTTTCTGGCAATGTATATGCATAAAAACCAAAATTTCTTTCTCGTTTTTGGTACTGACTCTGAAACTAAGTTTTTTCTCCTAAAATTTTTTTTAAGTATTTTTTCATTTTTTTACGATGGATATTAACAGTAAATTTATTTTTTCTGTCCTCTATTTTAAGTTTCTAAAAACGAGTTGCAAAATTCATAAACTTAGGTAAATGGTTTTGCTTTAATTTCTGTCAAACCTGGTATTTTCCTATATCAAATGAAAGATCAAAATTGGGATATACAATGCTTAATATACGTAACGGTGTTTAGAATTAAAACTGTTTAATAATAGTTTTTAAAGATGTAATATTTCTAAGTAAAATTGTAAGGTTCAGGAACAAATTCCAATAATTCATTGGCGAACTAATAACTAATTTCATACCAATATTGCTAAACTTAATTGCTCTAGTGATGAAATGTTGTGTATGTCATCTTCCATAAAAAAATTATTTCTTAATCTTAATGAAGCTTCGAAAAATATTAAAAGGAACTTGTTCAAAACTGTAAATTCATTCATTCATTCAGTACATTTTCATTCTAAAAATAATTCTTTCGGACGAAAAGGCATGTTTTATGTAAAAAAGACATTTTCTCACTTTTTAATTGGCTTCAGAATTTATATAAATTTAAAAAGGAAAAAAAGAGCAAGGCACTGTGCTCTTTAAAAACCGTTTATTTCTATTACCAAAATATTGAAACTTTCTTTATAAAACTGTAATTTTAGAGAAATTATAGCATATTCTCTTAATAGGAACGTTTAATACTTGTGGGAGACAATCTTCCTCTTTTCAAAACGGATAACTTTGACTTTTACCTATTTTATTGCATTTTTTTAGTTCTTTATATCTTAATATAAATAACAACCGAGATGTAACACTATATTTCACTTTTTAACTGTATTCGTGTATTTTTTTCGTTTTTGGAATTTATATCTAGATGTTTTACAGCTCTTATGATGAAATATTTTATGACTTCCAGTGACGTAGCGAAAGGAAGAGGAAGTGGGGGTTGTAAAATTCATAAGGATTATTGTATCCACATATAATATAGATAAAGGCCGCTGCATAAATTTTAAAATATCCATTACGTGATAGAATCCCCTCTCAATTGGAAAATTTTTCGTTATGCCCGGGATGCTACAGAATTCCATAGGAACAGAAAAGGCTCTATGTTATTTACGTAACGAAATCATTAGACGTGATCAGAACATTCTAACTTGAACAAGACCTCTATTAAAATTTATACAGAAATATTAATAATATTAATAATGAAATCATTGCTGAACTCCCTGATTATGGTTTCAGTGAGTCCAAATATCGCAATCGGCCTCCTGCTCCTACGTTCCATTAAGACATTTTTTCTTATTTTTGAAATTTTTCCAAACTTCTATTAAGTTTTTAACTACCGTGACACTAGAGGGCGCCACGAGAATGCTTGTTGTTCCTCACCCAATTTTAACTCTAGTCATTTTAATTCCTGTATATTTTCATTGCTTTTGTCGTATGGAGTAGTTTTATTTTTAACTTTGAATCTTGTAATTTTATATTATAAGTCATTTGGACTGTAAATATTTTCTTTTAACTTTTGTGATTTTATTTGGTATATGATTTTATTGAGGACTCTTTTAATTTTTACTAATGTATACCTTGAGGAATAACCATCACAACTCGGGATTCAGCATGGTAAACTGGCTTGACCATTGTTGTCGGAATTTCCATGATGATTCAGATAAATATTAAAAACGTTTCAGGTAGGTCAAATTGTTTGGAAGTCAAGGAGGTGCGCTTTATTTTTATCTAAATTACATTTAATGATTCGTTTTAGGTATCATTTCGTACACTTTCTTTTGAAATACGCGGTATAATAATTAGAATCTTCTAAGTAACGTAATAAGCAGGAGCGTTTGAAATTTCTTTTCAAATCATACATTTTTCTCATTTTTCGACTATACACTTGATTATGTTGAACGGTAGATAAACAGCTATTTATTGTAAACCTTCTCTTACTGATAAAATGTTTGATTTGTTTTTTGCAGTTCTACAATCTACTTTTTTTCAAAACTACAGATAATGAGATTGGAATCTACTACTTAAATCCGATTCCGAGTGGATACGAATATACATGCCCTAGTGGATTCAAACCCACTAACTCCGGAATCGAAGATTAACACCCTAACCATTCAGTCATCGTTTGGACTTACTGGTAAAAAAGAGTAGATTGATTTGGCTTGGTTTGGAGCTTTAACGTCTACAGTATTGCACACGAGGCAAATGAGAGCGGGGCCTACTGTTTAAAGCCGATTCCGAACAGCTACAAACACCCATGCTTGCGGCGGGATTTGCTTCCAAAAAACAGTGCTGTACCATTCGGCCACCGTTTGGCAAGGAAAAATAGAGGATACCAATAGAGGACAAATGCGAAACAGGTGATGGCATATATTTCAGACGCGCACATCCATCGAAACTGCTATGCACATCATTTTATTATATATCCATTTTATGACACTTACATTTTTAGCAACAATGGATTCCTAAGTACCCCTTTCTTTTTTTATTAATAATTTACTTTTACTAAGAGAACAATTTATTAATATATTTTTCTTATACTTCCCGTCATTTGAAATTCTCGCTTCTTCTTTTCTTCCGATAATTGTCGAAAGGGAAAAAATCGTCCATATGCATTATATGTTTAAAATGTATGCATTTACTACTAAATTTAACGCCACTGTTCCGAGAGGGCAGCTTTCATTTATAATTCCCTTGTTGGACGTACTTATCCCTCCATATACTTGTAAATTATTTCACACGTTATAAAACACATTCTAAAATTCTGCTAAACAAGGACAATTTATTAATCTATATTTCATACTCTTCTCGTCATTAGAAATTCTCGCTTCTGTATTTCTTCCGATAGATCTCGATAGGGAAAAATTATCTATATTAATCATATGTTTCAGGGGATTATCTATGTATTTGTTACTAAATCTAACACCACTCTTGTCCCTAGAGGCCTGATTTCATTTATAATTCCCTAGTTGGACGTACCCCTCATATACCTGTAAATTTGTTCACACGTTATAAAACACAATCTAAAATTCTGATATTTCTTCCAAGAGTAGAATATTATTGTTAAATATTCTAGTGAAACGAAAATATACTATAGTTTATAGTAAAGAGTGGGACGTTTTGCTGAATTAGTCAGGTTGGTTATTGGTTTGGAATGCTATGATCTACAGTTTTAATACACGAGGTTAATGAGATTGGGACCTATTGCTTAAAGCAGAATTCGAATGGCTTAGCAGCAGTGGGTTTGGAACCCAAGAACTTCAATACCGAATATTAAAGCCCCATCTATTCGGCCATCGTTCGGCAGCGTAGTCAGGTATAAAAATGCAATGATAGCAATTCATATATAAAATTGAGGAGGTCTATAGTTTATTAATTTTTTTTTCATTTTATTTTTTGAAGGAGGGGGATTTGTGTTAAAGACCCCTTTTAAGGATAAAAGAGATTTTCGACATTATAAGTTTTATACTTAACCAGAAAAAAATAACGAATAACCCCTTAGCAGGTGTCTGAATCTTTGGTTGAACCTCGTCTTTCTGAAGTAGCCAGCTTTACACACTGTCTATGCTGTATCCTAGTTAACTACACAAAGTCACCTATACGGTGTGGGAAGTTTCCTAAACTCCTTTAAGTAAAGTGGAACAAGCGTGCCGCAAGTCGAGACCGTCGCTCGAAGCAAGAGACGACAAAAATAAAATTCAATAATCGAAATTCAATACAACATTGTGTTCCCGCCTTCTTCCGTGTAATCAATATGTCTTCTGATAGACGGGATAAAAAACGCAGAACATAAAGCAAATATGTGTCAACACAGGATAAAAACACTCTACCCTTAAGGTCTGTCAGGAAATGCATCTGCAGGGAATAAAAATTCCGTTACTTGTCGCACTTTCATTTATATTTTGGCAGAGATTCGTAAAATGGTTTAACGATTTTGGAATTCATCACGCCCTTACTCAATATCAATTTTTTTGATCGACAAACCAGAAATTGTATTTAAATAACCGGAAGTTAGAGTTTAGACTAATTTTATGTGTAAAAGAATCATGTAGGAAAAGCAAAACTGCCAGATTATGATCCCAGAGATATTTTCAAATAGATATTCAAGAGATAAAACAGTCTTACATCCCTTTAATAAATCCACTCCAATATAGTCAGACCGACGTTGAAGATTTGTCCTGAATTTTGAATACTAATTTATTTGAGTTGATTTATTTTAATCCCAATTTTGCACTTTTAAAAACTCATTTAAACAAATCATTTAATATTAATGTTTTAAACTGTAATTTTATGGTTTTTATGTCATGAGTCAATTAAAATCAATATCTTAATATGTCTAACAAATTATTAACGTGGGTATGAAGCTGCTGCACTTTGATACCATGGACAATACTCATATCTAATTTTATACTTAAACAAATCTTTAAGTTTTTATTTTTAGAACAGACTCGGGATTTTACTTTAATTCCCACTTATAAGGCTGGTGGTTTTTAAGTGGCTGTAATAACAACCTAAATATTCTCTCCAACAAAAACTTTATTTTCAGAAAAACTACGTTTTGGCGTTTGATTACTGAAGAACAACGGGATGATATACATTTATAACAGCATGAATGATATTTTATTATAACAATAACTTATAACATATAAGTTACTTAACCCTTTGCCTTAAAACAACGTATGGGAGACATGATCGTACTGCTGTGCCTAAAATGATAACCTCGTATCACACACGTGTTGATTCTGTCTGGCCAAAAGTGAAAAGCTCGTGCCAGACATGTCATGATTCTTTCTGACCAAAAGTGAAAAACTCGTATCAGTAATAAAATAATACCCCTTACAAAATTTTGACTAATATTATACATCATTCACTTATATTTTTTTCACTCCATAAATTCTACATAGAAAATATTTAAACGACTGAAAATTTTTACTTTTGTTATATAACCAAAAACATAGAAATAATATGTAAAATAAAAACATTAATAATTTTTTTTAATAAAAATGAAATTGAATATAATTATCAAATTTTGTGGTTTTATTAAATAGTCAATGCAGTACTATTAATGTCCACTGGTTTGTTCCTAATTTAGCCCGTGATGAAACTGCTTCTGGTCACGACGCATGAGAAAAGTTTTCATTAAAAGTGGCACACACAATCGTCGCTCGATTCGTAAGGTTATTATTTTAGTGTTATGAATTTAAAAGTGTGATTATAAATGCAATTTTGGGGAAATTACAGCTGTATTTAAAAAAATAATATGGGATTTTTCTCAACGAAAATAGCTAATGTTTTACTTTTAAGAAACACATACTTCTTAAATTTTTATACAGGTCTTTGATTTAGTTTCATTACATTTTTGGCTGTGTATTTAATTTCAGAAAATTATTTTTGAATTGATATATATTGTTTAACTACATTAGGGGCAAGTAATATATATATATATATATATATATATATATATATATATATATATATATATATATATATATATATTTGTATATATATGTATATATGTGTGTGTTTATACATATATGCATTGTATATATATATATATATATATATATATATATATATATATATATATATATATATATATATATATATATATATATATATATATATATATATATATATATATATATATATATATATATATATATATATATATATATATATATATATATATATATATATATGGGAATGGGGTGCAAATGTGGGACAATTTCACTAAGAAGTGACTGGGAAAGAGAAAAAAAGGGGGGCGTTGAACCAAGGTGTAAAGTTGTAAAAAAAATGTTGGAAGAGGAGTTGAGGTCGGAAGCCAGAGATCCCGGGCCAGCAATATTTGTCCTATCTCGCATCTGGCAAAGTGACGACCGGTACGCCAGCACCGACGTCCAGCAAAGTAACGACCTTTACGCCAGCAACAACGTGCAGTCTGCTTAGCAGCCTACCATGCTTCCCTGTAATTACTGGAGGTAAACTAACTTAATATATATGATTGTTAGCTGGGTCTCATAACATTTTGATTAGAAATACCATTTTTAAAATATAGATGAATATCAAAAGTAAATAATGCAGGTTATGTCATATATTGATCAAGTCATGTACTAATCTGTAAATAATGTATATATTAAATGTTTTTGTTTAAATATAAGGCCTTTACCTTTAATTATACAGCGTATATTTTACTGTGTTTCTATTTGAGACCGAACACTGGTGTATGTGTTGTAAATATATTACAACAGTTTTATTAGCCATATTTTTGCTTCATTGTTGTGCAATTAATCATATATTTAGATAAACAAAAGGTTTTTGCAATTATACCAGCTGTTCAGACAATATATTCCTTGAGAATCTAGTGCCCGTAAACTCCAACCAACATACCAACCTAATGTGCATTATATAATTATTCTCTCATATAGCAGTCAAAAGGTTAAAATATTTCAGTAATCAAAATAAGGCATTTACTTACATTTTTGAGACACATCTAAAGGTGTAATTTATGTACTACATTCGGAAACAAATTAAAAGCATATATACAGAGAAATGCATGCTGGATTAACTCAGAAAAAAACGTTTCTTATAGCCCTGTATATGTTTACAATTTATGCAGCTACCAGCATCTTATTGTAAAAGGTCCATAAAATGTTCATAAGAAATAAAAATACGATGGGTATCTTTTTCCCATTTTATCTCCTATCTGGTTGTGTGGAATTCAAATTAATAAATTTGATGTCAATTGAATTTAACTTCACAAAATTTAGATATTTCGGACATGAAGTATTTTTATTAACTTTTATGATACATTTCAAATGTCATTTTGATTCATCTTATAAGCAATTATTTTTAAATGCTTGTAATCTATGGGTGCTTATAAAAAAATGAAGATAAAAGTGTGAAGAGCTATAAGGGATAAGAAGTACAATCGGACAATCGGGTGCATTCAGACGACCCTTTTCCATCACTGGTCGCTAAACCATAGTTATTTCTAATTCGAGTGCATGATTCCTAGACAACAGCTATGGAAAACAAAGAGGAGAACTGCAAGCACGTTCTAACAGTCACAGTGTGATCTCTAATTCGATTTGACTGTTTTGGTTGTGACCTATAAAGTTTCATCGTTGTCAACTATTTTTAAGTAAGTAATAATGTTTTTAAAAACTTTTATTGGTACTGCTAGTGTTTTTCATTGATTATATAGTAAAATTTATATAAATTCATAGATTTTAAGAAATTTTTAATGTGTTTTGGAGCAGATATATTTTGTGCTTTTATTAGATTTCATCTGTTTGTTGCTAATAATATTTAAAGAATACAAAATTCAGGAACTTTTGAACTTATTAAATATAATTAAGATATAATGCCACTTTCATTCGTAGCTTAACATTAAGATGGTACATAATATTTTCTTAAAGACAATTGATATATTTGATAAATACTTAAGAATATTATTGAGTAGCTATTTTCATATTTCATATTAATATTGTAATGTTAAATATCTTAAATAGAGTTAAGTAATGTAATATACATTATAAAATAAAACTACATACATTACTTGTAAAGAGGATGTTTAATATTATTTCCATTGCTTACATATTTATTTTTTAAACTGTCTCATGCTAATTGTTAGGTTTTTGATTTGAAAAGTTCTTATTTTTTAGGTCTTATAAAAATTAATTATCATGAATTATGTAATCGTATTAGAATGCATTTGCATAAGGGATGGTGGAATAAGTTTACACAAAAAATAAAAGCTTTCAAGTTTGTATAAACATATTATTATTTGATATTTCATCACCAGAACTTTGATTTCAATTGTGAATTATATTTCTATTAATTTGACTTAATATATTGTTATGTTTTCTCTTTTTAGGTGCGTTTTAACTAAAAGGTAATCAATAATGTTGTTTATTTGCTGAAAGTACAGAGGACTCCTATTCCAAACCATAAAATTTATCTGATCTCTAAAGCATTCCTAAATTTACAAGAACATGGCTGTTATATTATTTAAGACAATTTTCTGTAATTTTAATGTATATTTCCATTCATAAAGAGAAATGTATACAACTGTGAATTTTTTTTTATAATTAATGTGTGAATAAAATATTAAATATATATAAATGGTGTCTTCTGTATGATTTTCAACAGACATACTTTTTAAAGCATAAGTCTAAGCAATAATAAACTAAAGAGTTTTTTCAAATTTTCTTAAATTGCTGACAACTCAAAGTGACTGAGTTATGAAAATTTAACATAATCATCTATCTCTCTAACTATTTTATCTGTTAATAATTTAGTAAATTTGTATTTTTAGTAGCATTTTTATCTGTGTTAAAGATGAATTATTATAACTGAAAGTGAAATACCAAAATAATGACTAAAAAATAGAACTGTAAATTTTTGGCATAATTTTTAAGAGCAACTGTCTTCATAAAAAAAGAAAGAAATATTGTATACATTACATGAAAAAAAAATTCTGTCATTTTTACTTAGATCTGATTTTTGATTTTATTTAATTGTTTTTAATAGTCAATCTATTTGGAGAATTAAATTTCATCTCATTTAGTATTACAATTTATTATTCCATTAATTACAGAATTTTTTGCAGTACAAATGAATTCCTGGTTCATTGTAACATAAAAGTTTGAATATTTGCAAGGAAATGGTCATAATAATTGTCATATAATAACTACATGTCATATTATGAAATTTATACCGTTGTAAAAGTTTTATTCGGTGTAACTAAAGTATATAAGACACTTTAATAGAAAAACCGCTAAATCAAACAGAAAAATGTGTCAAACTTATAGATACTTATGACTTTAGAAATAATCCTAAATTCATTCATAACAGGTAAAAATTCATATATAATATGTAAAAATTTACAAACTTCAAGCTAATACACTAACTCAAAATTTAAAAATTTTTACAATAAATAAAAAGTAGCTGAACAGGAATTTTATGAGGTGGAAACTAAGTTATCTTGTAGCTAAAGTACTTAATATACTGTAAAGAAAAACTGAATGTAGAATTTTGGTAAAAGGAAACTTACAAGATTCATAATTAGCTATTGGATATACGTTAGATACAACATTATATTTCATTTAAATATTATTTATTTAAATCAAATAGAATGTTGTGTGAAACGTGAAATAAATAGATAATTATTAATTTAAAAATATAGTATTCATTAATATAGTATTCGTAAGTAGTAGGTTAATTATTTACATTTTACCTGCAATAAAATTACAAATTTTAAGTTAATATATTAACCTAACTTGAAAATTTATAAATAAAATATAAATTACATTAAGTAGCAAAATAGACACTTAATGGTTAGCAAAATATGACATCTTGTATTTGAAGTGCTTAATATACTGTAAAGAAACAACTGATTGTAGAATTGTTGTAGTAGAAAATTTACAAGATGTTTTTTTTTTTTAAATCAAATAGAATGTTGTATCAAAATTATAACCAATGGAAACTTATAAATTTATAAATATAGTGTTCATAAATTCATAAGCAACATATAAAAATTTATAAATTTCTAGTTAATATTTTAATTTAATTTGAAAAGTTTTACTGTAAATACAAAAGTAGTACAATAGAAACACAATTAAGTGTTAGTTATGCTATCGTCTCCTAAATATAGACGTATAATAGTTAATTTGGTTTTACTTAAATATAACATTCAATGGATGAACTATATATTGGAATTATAAGACTTTTTTACAATGAAGACTTCAAAAGAAATTTTAGCTCATTTTCAAGCACTACAGTTTTTTCAAAGAGAAAATTAATAAATAGGAATATATACTGCCAAACTATCTAGATTAGTTACAAATAAAAAAGTTAGGAAATAGTTAGGAATAAATAAAAACAACAACAAAAATCAAAGGCTGTAATCTTCTTTTCTTTTATAGATCGTGATTTATATATAAAAAGTGTAAACAATCTATATACAATTCTTTCCGAATATTCTTGAAAAATGTTTGAATATACTTATTATTCATTTATTTAATCTTAAATAGGAAGTATTATGCTTTCTACAATATTATTATATTTTGTTACATTTGAAGTTCATACTGTATTTTTACCAGTCATTTCAAATTCTAAATAATCAAAACTAATCTGACATTTGGATATATTAATGAATACTTGTGTATTTTTGAGTTATATTTGAAAAATACATTTTAAATACTCTTTAATTTTCAGTACAACGTAAAATACTTCATGAAATGAAGTCAACAAGTGATCTAAGATATATGTTTATTAGTAAATTATTTTTCATAATTTCCTGACTAACTATATAATATTATGTAATACAGCTATAAACTTGCTTCGTAACCTACCTATTATTTTCTTTTTTCCTCTCTCTAAAGCTTAATAAGATATTAAAACTGACAAAACACAATTGGGTTAAATAAACAAATATCACTCTCGTATAAGAACACAGCTGATTAAAATTAATGTTTTGACCATCGTGAAATTTATATTGGTTTACAAACATACGTTCGGGGAAAATCCTCCGAAGTTTGCCGAAGTTCAACAGTGATTCTAAGATCACCATTTACTAGAACAGTGGACAGAGATCAATGTTGGATCAGTTGTCTATTAGTTGGAGTTAATATAGTGCTGTCATCTATATGTCGGGATGGAAACTAGAAATGATTGAGTGAACGCGTGTTAATACATGAAATTTGGTATGTCATAATCTATCAATCAAAAATTTACATCAATAGACCAATGTCGTATTTATAAGAATAACTTTCTAGTCCTAATCCAACCCATATTAGTCTCCAAAATTTTTATAAAGATTTTAATAATTTTTCTACATATATTCATTATATGAGAATAAAGCTTTTTTCCGCTGGTGATAAAAAGGAAGGAAAATACATTATAATCAGAGTAAAATATTTTATGGATGTTATATTTAATCCAAAGTTCAAGGCGAATTTGAATCATCACAACAGGCAAATTCTAGGGCTTATTTATATGTGAAAGGAGGTCGTCTGTTCCTTTACCAAATTGCAAGATTCTTCAATCTTATTAAGATTTTTCTATATTACTAGCTAGTTTCCACTGCAAATGTTTTTATTGAATTTTATTTAATCTTATACTACATCATTTTTACCGTTGTCACTTTGGTGATTTCCCCATTATTATTTTTTCTTCTAATTAATTACTAAATATACATTGCCTGTTTTTTGGCATTTATTTATTATTTGTTTGGAGCAGAATGTCTTTTTTTTTACATTTTGAGCCCTTAAAACTGACACTCAGGCACTCCGATGTAAGTTTTGAAAGATCTTTTTCAACCATGGACAGTCCATTATTGCTTTTAGCATTTACCTTCTAACGCTTCATCATTTTATCTTTTACTTGCCATTCCTGTGAACTTAAACTTTCATACAGTTGGTGTGTTTATAATTTTGTTTAAAACTGTTTGTTATCTGTTGTATACCTTTGCTTTAATGTTATTATTTTACCTTTAAATTGCCTTTCCTGTGGACTAAAACTTCTACACTGGTAATTTTATAAATTTTTTAGTGTCTGCTATTGTTTTACCTTGTATGTTTTTACATTTTTTTTAGAGTATTTTAGACAATTTTATTATGCAAAATTTTGTTAAAGACTAAAAAACTTTTATAACATATTTAGATTTATGCAATCTAAATTTGTCCTAAAAGGATGGTCTGAAAAATACAATAATAAAATTGATAAAAACATTTATAGTAATATTTTGTAACTTTAGAAAATTTACATCAATGTCTTATAAGAAATAAAAATAATTATATGAATTTTAACAATTTTAAAAGTGTCACAGTATTTTTACTAATAAATATTTAAAATACATGATATACTGTATCATTTTTTGCCAATGTATCTTATTTGTAAAAAAAATTAAAATTATATGTCAACACGAATTTTTAAAAACAAATTTCAACTATAATTATTTATTCATCTCATTCTTACATTTAATATTCTCGTTTACAACATTTAAACTTGTAAAAACTTAAATACATGAAATATAATTTTATAAACATAATATTTTAGTACTGGTTTTGTTTGGAGAACTTGGTCTACTGTTTTGCTCTCAACTATAACCAACTGCTTAAAAACTAACATTATTATATATAGATATATCGAACCCATCAGGTACGAAAACTACCATTTGGCCATTTTTGTTAAATAATTATATTACCAATAAAATTATGACATTTAATTACATAAAAAAACTAAAAAGTTGCGTAAGACTTATTTATGCATTATCACTTTTGTGTTAATATATGTTTTCGGACAAAATTACCTATTTAAATAAGAATTTATACCTTAAAACAAGTTTATACATCACTGAAAATTTTAATTTTCCTACAGAAAATTTTATAAACTAAATACTACCAAAATTTTATAGTAATAATAAAGGAAAGAATAAGGAAAAATTTAGGTATTAAAATTAATTAAAAAATAAGATGTTATTGCATGAATAAAAATTACCTCGGGTAGTTATCTGTCATAACATTCCAGCTAAATCATTAAATTCTCGTGGTTTCGATCATCAAGATTTTGTTTTTTAAAAAAAATCTATAACTTTTTTTATACTATCCTTTTTTTAAATCTTTTTATCAAACACAAATTTATTAACAATGAAAAAAGTAATAAATGAACATTAGATATTAGCGAAGTGTAAAACTGACGGAGGTAAAAGTTTGCAGTTGATAAAAAATCCAAAGAACTCTATCGTTAGTATATTAGAAATTATTCGGAGAAGCCATGTAAACGATAGATACAATTTCTTACCATTTATTTGTTACATAAAAATTTATATCAATATTAAATGCAATTATATTATTTTAATTAATTTTTGTTTTGTTGTCTCAATATTTTATCTTATAAATCATTTTTAGAATAATATAATATTATACGGTAAAAACACATTACCTCAGCTTTAAATATTTCTGTTTATATTCAAAAATCTATTACACTCTAGGGCCAATGAAGATTAATCAATTGTGATTTTAAGCGTTTATTTTCTTAATATCTAGAAATATATAGGCAAAATTGTCCTGTAATGTTAGGCGTGTAAAGATCATGGTAAGTTTATATTTTGACTGATATATCCGAACATTTCAAGCCGAACGATGGTGGTTAAGGTACTGATCTGAAACCAGAGTTCGTGGGGAATCCCACTTGTTAGAAATTCGGATCGGCATAAAAAGCAGTGGGTTCAGTCTCATTAGCCCTTACAAAAAAAGATTTTAGCTCCAAACCAAGCAAATTCTAAACCAAACCACGAGTAAATGAAGAAAGTTTGTTTTGAATAACCCTGTGAAAACGTTGAAAAAATTTCTTCTGGAGACAGGACAGTCATTAATACTTCTGCCTGCACCCAAACTGCATGTACATTTTGTTTTTATACAAAATACTATATTGATATATACTCCCTCATCTTTTTCTTCCTTTTGAATTCGAACTATTGTCGATTCTGTAAGCGATTACTTTGAGGATTTTATATTACATATTATAAAATTATTTTGTATTACATTTAGCTAAAAAATTATGTACTTTCTATTTGCCTTGTATTCATTCATGCACATTGAACATTATTTGAGAAAACCTGCTCATCTTTCATTAATATTTATTATATTCAGCTCTTTTTTCAAATATTTGTCATGCTTTTAGAAAAACTTTTATATTGAAAACTCTCCATAAAAAATCTTTTTTATTGAAAAAAACCTGTAATTTTTTTCGCTGTTCTTGAGTCATCGAATCCCATGCTGCCATGGATGTTGACGTAGGAATTTTAAAGCTAGATTACGGTCTTATTATTCAGTAAAAGATTTAGATCCCTGACGAGTATGCTTGGTTTATGAAAATATACACATATTATAACAAAACGACTCTTAATTATGTCCTAATGTTTCAAAGTTCTTCAGACATTCGTGTTTTACAGGGTTATTTAAAACCTATTCACTTTTCCTTCATTTTCTTTACTACCGCCAATAGGGTTTTGGATAAACATTGCGGTGTTTCTGAGATTTTCTGTTTTACCTCGCGCATAGGTGTCACAGAAATTTTATTCCTTTAATACCAAAAACAGTTGTTTAATACACAAACTAAATTTCAGTTGCCATCACTGAAAACTTACTGTTACCATGAATCATATTCTTGTCGACTGTCCTATTTATAATAATCCCAGTCTTTTACATTTTATTCCTAAAATCTTTTATTACAAATTTTACTTAACGCTATTACTCACAAAAATCTTTTTCGGTTTCTAAAACACATTGGTCTTTACCCACATATTTGATTTAGAACTTTCTAATTTTTTTCGTTTTCTTTTACTTCTTTGTTGTATTTTCAGAAACTGTGAATTCTTTCTATTATTTCATCACCTGTGTGCCTTTTGGTTTTACGATTTCTCTATTTATATTTTTCATTTCGTCTTGTTTTTACCATTGGTTCGACAATCCTTTCCTCGACAGTATTTCACATTGTACATTTATTTTTACTTTGTTTGTAGCACAATATGAGCCTGGTGGTTTCAGTGCCATAAAACAGCGTCCAACCAACCAAATCAAATTTTAACTAGTTTTAATGAAAGAGAAAGTCGATTGGGTGGGAATTTGAAATGAGTGCGAATTGGCTCCTGATGAGTCTATCAGAAGGTTCCTAGTGAACCTGAAGATATCATATTGAAGGTCAGGTTTCCAAAAAACAACTCGCACCTACTTGATGTACACTCTCACTAACTTATTAGGACATCAGGTGAATCTGTCTAAAAGAAGATGAGGTCTCAGATGACACAACACTCACAACCCCACTCCGTGGCATTTCACCTCCCTTTCCTACCAATGTTCCTATTTTTCTTCACTCTTTGTATATCGGTACTGAGGTTAGATCGTCAAAGATGTGACGCCCTCTAAAATTTCAGATTTGCTACTAGTTGGGGCCTGAAGGTCTGGCAATACCCTTGTGTACCAACTTCAATCATTAGAGATCTTTTATCAAGGTCAGATATGGAAAAAATATATTTTGCCTAGTAGTGCCATTTCCGTACGCAGTCCGATGCCACCATTGTTCTACCAGGTCGTGTGTGTATTGTGAGTTGAAAACTGATGGTCGCTACATCGCAACATCTTCTTGAAAATGTATGGTGTATACGATGTTCTTTACACGCTTCAAGTTTTAGGATAATTCCACGTATTTTTCTAAGTGCGCAGAAAAGTGTCTCAAATTGTAAGTGACCAGTTGGTTATCATTCGTTAATATGAATCAAATTTTAATAATGCATTGTTTCTGTTGTATATCACTTTAACAAGAAACTCAAAAGTAAAAATAAGTTAAACTGAAATACGTTATACTAAATTTAATAATTTTCTTTGTCTTATTTATAGATATTACTGAAATAAACAATGTTACTTAGCTGTTTCAACTTTTAAGGAGAACAAAATACGAGGCAATGGGAACTCGTCTCTATATTGGCCACACCCAGTTCATTCACCATAGCCTTCTTTTCGATAATCCTGATCCCATCTGCCAAGCGTGCAAGATCAATATGACCTTGAAACACATACTAATTTAATGTCATGGTTTTTATAACCATCATGAAAACCATAAATGCCATAACTTTCGATGCAGCAACTTTCCTCATAATAGCTACATGACAGATTTAATAATTGTCTCACCTCGTCTTAATCTATTTCACTTTCTAAAGACATCAGTTTTTGTGATTTTATTTGATGTTTGGCTTGAATTTTTTTTCTGTTTTTCTGTTAAAATTGTTTTTTTTACCACATGCAATATATTCACAGCAGTGATTTATTTTGTATTTCAAAATTTTACAGGATTTCGTCTTAGTGTTAATGCCGAGTGTATACACTGTCTATCAATAAGTATTTGGACACCTATGCAAATGACGATATCTGTGTCCTGAGGTACGTCACCACGGCCTCCACCGGTATACATCGTGTAGGAAACAGCATCGGCATTAGTCGCATGCAAGATGCCGAGTAGTTCAGAGCTCTCTGATTTCAAGAAAGTTATAATTATCGGGTATCACAAATGTAGCTGATCCTTAATGGATATATCTAGCTATCTGAAGTACACCAAATCGACAGTGGGCTATGTGATTAAGAAATGGAAGGTGAGCGGTGATTGTTTTAATGTTCCCCGAGTCGGCAGACCAACGAGACTGTTAGATAGAGACCGACGAGTGCTGTGCACAGAAATTCAGAAGAACCACACCCAACCGATGGGCCTCATCCCCGAGGAGTATCAGGAGGCATCCGAGAGTATTGTTTCAATTAATATCATCTGCTGCCCATAAGCCTTTGATAACAAAGTCCAACCACGCTGCTCGGTTAATGTGGTGCAAAGCACATGGAAGTTGGACCGTAGATCGGTGGAAACGGGTTCTTTGGAGCGACGAATCAAAAGTTCACCTTTTACCGTTCGGATGGCAGGGTCTAAGTCTGGCGTCTGCCTGGGGAACGTCTCCT
The DNA here is from genome assembly GCA_032207245.1 of Pardosa pseudoannulata. NCBI lineage: Eukaryota > Metazoa > Arthropoda > Arachnida > Araneae > Lycosidae > Pardosa > Pardosa pseudoannulata. The sequence goes on from CM063501.1 coordinate 25,566,390, forward strand.
GCCAGAATGCATTGCGCCAACAGTAAAGTTCGGCAGAGGTGGAATTATGGCGTGGGGTGTTTCTCCTGTTATGGACTGAGACCCTTGTTCCCCATTCATGGCAAGCTCAACGCCAATGCCTACTGCGCTATTTTGGATGACAATGTGCTTCCTACGTTTTGGCAGTTTTACGGATTGGACCCCTGTTACTTTCAGGACGACAATACCAGTTGTCATGTTTCAAGGTTAACTAAGGCTTGGTATAGTGCCAATGGAGTTCATCGAATGTACTGGCCTGCCCAGAGCTCAGACCTGAACATTATCGAGAACCTCTGGGACGAGTTGGATAGCCGAATGAAGGGGTGCACTACTCGTCCAAAATCGGTGAAGGAACTTGTATTTCTACACCAAGCCGAGTGGAAGACAATACCACTAGCTGTAATACAAAGACTTGTGGAAAGTATGTCCCGGAGGGTTCACGCTGTAATTGCCTTTTGTGGAGGCTGTACCAACAATTGATTTTGAATAAAGTTA
>CM063501.1:25576902-25609402 GCA_032207245.1 Pardosa pseudoannulata
TATTTATCTTTCTCATATAATATATATATATATATATATATATATATATATATATATATATATATATATATATATATATATATATATATATATATATATATATATATATATATATATATATGTATATATATATATATATATATAAATATATATATATATATATATATATATATATATATATACATATGTGTGTTTATATGCATGTATGTATACATCTACCTATCTATCTATCTATATATATTATAAATTAACTTCTTTTTCCATCCATATATACCTATATACCTATCCGTATCTATTAATCTTTTGATCAATATATCTTTTTATTTATCTTTCTCACTATCTCTCAATTCCTTTATCTCTCCGTATACACACACACACACACACACACACACACATATATATATATATATATATATATATATATATATATATATATATGATATATCTGTTATAATGAAGACGTTAATTTCTTTGAATATAATTTTTTAGATTAACTGTTAGACTATTGTAACTCATCTAATATGTTTTTCGCAATTGTAGAATATAAAGTGCAAAGGATAATCGTTCAGTTGTTGGACCTCAAAGAAATTAAATGAAAAGATTACTGTATTTTTCTATTAATAATTAATGCATTCAAATGAAGACCCCGTACCTGATATAAATGTACTGCAGTGCGGTGAGCTGTGCCAACTCTTTGATGAGCTTCTAGACTGTTCATAATTTTCCGAATAATATATCCAGGGCTCTACTTATATACACACACAAATAAAAACTTCTGAAAAAAAAACTACGTTATATACATAATATATATGATTAAAAATGTAAATATATCTGATCTTTGTTATGGCACTAATGAAAGAAATAAAAAAAATTGTACATTTATTACACTATATAATTACTACAAAAAATGTGGTTAAATTATAATTGCTGACTAAAAAATATATGAAAATAATGGAAAAATATGTAAAATACTCTGGCAGAAGCCTATAACAGGAATTTTTTCTATGTTCGCGCCTAGAAACTCTAATTCATTCTAAGATCATAAAGAGAGTGAAACATATTTGCAAAATATGTCGGCCGACAAAACGTTTTGCTCCACTGAATTTCAATTAAGGCAGTTGTCGGAAGCATGGATTTTTCAGTGAAAAATATTCATAGAGCCACAGGGTGTTTCTAGCTGCTAACAATGCCACACAATGTCACTACATTACAAGCGGCATTAATGCCTGAAGACATGGTGCTAATTGATCCTAAACAGCAGCGTGGAAGTATGGCCCAGTGAGCGTGGGTCCCACGTGATCGCAGAGTGCTGCAATGCGTTACGTTACCGGTCTGTTTAACACAAAAAGTGCTTCACTTTCGATTTTGCTCTGCTGTGGAATAGCTACAAAATGGAAAACTTCAGACGTTATAACCATCAAAGAGTGATTTGTTGAAATGGAGATAAAGAATGTGGTCAAATATTATTTGAATAACGGTGTTGAAAAGCCTTTTAGTTCAACAATTTATTCTTTATTTTTTTCAAACGTTTCATGTGTCACTAAGAGCAATCTAATTTGGTGTTAAAACTCTTCCGTTTACTGTTTTCTAGAGTCCGTTTTGAACTTAAGATCTTAGTTTTCCTATATATTTTATATATCATGGTAAAACAGTTTTGTTTCGAGTAAGGGTTATAGAATTTGGTAATAGATTTTGGAATGGAATTTTAGGCAAGTGCTACACAATTTTAAAAATATTATCATCTTAGGTTCACATATATTTTATAAATCGTGGTACAGATTACAAATTTGTTCAGAATAAGGATTATAGAATTTGGTGGGGAATCTGAAATGAACTCTTAGGAGATTGTTGCATATTTTTAAAAGTATATTTTTAAACACCGGTCTGCTTAACACAAAATGTGCTTCACTTTCGATTTTACTCTCCTGTGGAATAGCTACAAAATGGAAAACTTCAGGCGTTATAATCATCAAAGAGTGATTTTTTGAAATGGAGATAAAGAATGTGGTCAAATATTGTTTGAATAAGGGCGTTAAAGTCTTTTCGTGCAACAATTTATTGTTTCTTTTCGAAATATTTTATGTGTCACTAAGAGTAATCTAATTTGGTTTTAAAACTCTTCCGTTTCCTGTTTTCTATAGTCCATTTTGAAATTAAGATCTTAATTTTTATATATATTTTATAAATGATTGTAAACCAGGTTTGTTCCGAATAAGGGTTATAAAATTTGGTAATGGAATCTGAAATGGAATTTTAGGCAAGTGTTGCATAATTTTAAAAATCTTCTCATCCTAGGTTTCACGTATATCTTATAAATCGTGGTACAACAAATTTGTTCAGAATAAAGATTATAGAATTTGGTAAAAGAATCTGAAATGGAATCTTAGGAGATTGTTACATATATTTAAAAATCTTCTTATATTAGGTTTTTCATATATTTTATAAATCTTGGTAAAACAAATTTGTTCAGAATAAGGATTATATAATTTGGTAAAGGAATCTGAAATGAACTCTTAGATTGTTGCATATTTTTAAAAATATATTTTTAAGCACCAGTCTGTTTAACACAAAAAGTGCTTCAATTTCTATTTTTCTCTGCTGTGGAATAGCTACAAAATGAAAAACTTCAGATGTTATAACCATCAAAGATTGATTTGTTGAAATGGAGATAAAGAATGTGGTCAAATATTATATGAATAACGGTGTTGAAAAGCCTTTTAGTTCAACAATTTATTGTTTTCTTTTTTCAAATATTTCATGTTTCACTAAGAGTAATCTAATTTGGTTTTAAAACTCTTCCGTTTACTGTTTTCTATAGTCCATTTTGAACTTCAGATCTTAATTTTTATATATATTTTATAAATGATTGTAAAAAAGGTTTGTTCCGAATCAGGTTTACAGAATTTGGTAATGGAATCTGGAATGGAATTTTAGGCAAGTATTGCATAATTTTAAAAATCTTCTCATCTTAGGTTTCACATATATTTTATAATCCTTTGCAAAACAAATTTGTTCAGAATAAAGATTATAGAATGTCGTAAGGGAAATTGAATCGTAGGAGATTGTTGCATATTTTTTAAAAATCTTCTCATATTAGGTTTCACATATATTTTATAAAACAAATTTGTTGAGAATAAGTATTATAGAATTTGGTAATGAAATTTGGAATGGAATCTTAGTAGATTGTTGCATATATTTAAAAATCTTCTTATATTAGGTTTTTCATATATTTTATAAATCTTGGTAAAACAAATTTGTGCAGAATAAGGGTTACAGAATTTGGAATGGAACCTCAGGACAGTGTTGCATATTTTTAAAAATCTTAGTTATTTTAAGACTTGGAAATTGCTGAGATTTAAAATTTCATTCATATAATAACACCTCAGTAAGTGGCTCATTGTACTATAATAAGAACAATTTATACTAATATGACTACTCCCCAAAAAGTTGATGAAAATATATCGAGTACATAATTTGCAGTATGTTGTAGAAACATTCAGAAAATATTTTTCAGATAATACCATTCAGTTTTCAAGTGATGTTAATGTTTTATACAGAAAAAAGTTTTTATAAACAAAATGTAAATTGTATTGTATTTATTTTTCCCTATTCGTTTTTATTCGTAATTATTTACGTTATATTTGAAGCTTCTGTAAAATAATTTGTGTATTAAATTGTTGGCATGCGTAATTGCCTTTTATAAACCTCAAATTTATTTCCAGCACAAATGCTAAAGGCAAATCATTATAAAATTTAGAATGTTAGTAACTGAAATGTTTGATGCAATGACCTGTGGAACAGGTTTTCTCCATTTTGAGGTCCAATAATTGTAGTAAAGACCACTAAAGCAATTAGGGCATCCGTGAACTCAAAATATGTATCAAAGAATGGTCTTACTTTAAAATTGCTGCAGGGAAGAGGCGGAAATTTTTCAAAATTGTCTCTTTCAAGATTACAACAATGCTGAAGACTTCGATATGCCGTAATGCTTTTTAGCACATACTGATATCATAATTAAATGAAATTTATATTCAATATTATGCAATGATAATCTTTGTCAGCAGAAATTGAGGAAATTTGCCTAATGGTTTGATTTTACTTTATTATTTGTAACAAGCCGTCTACCTGACAGGTGTAAGGTATTTCTGGATTTCACATTGAATATTTACCTTTAGTTATTGATCATCCTCAATAAAGGGGTTTTTTGCTCTCCATTTTGTACCTCTCTCTCACTTCTTGACCTACCAACGAGTGGACAGTCTACAATCTACAATTTGAATGTTTTCCCATCTTTTTAATACCGGCCATTAGCAGGACATAAGCCGAACATGTAGTGATCTATTTTTGATAACATGAGCTTGTATTATTTCTTAGGCATTCGGGATTGTTTTTAAATTGTAGATCCAGGTATATTAGGCCAATTAAAACAAAATGTGTCGTAGTAACCCGAATTAGTATTTGGTAGAATCTCAGTTCCGGGGCCGGCGCCATGTTTTTGGCTTTATTTTTGTACAAGTGATCGCCAAATTGTCGCCAAGTGATGTTTACAATTTGTGCTTCGTTTTCTATTAAGTTTATACCCAATTTCAAAGCATATTTTGAACAAAAAAATGTTTGAAATTTTGTTACGATGAATATAAATTTCAAATAAATAAATAAATAAATAAATAAAAAATAGAAAGAGGCTTACCAGAAAGCTGGGTTCTATAATTTGGCGACATAGCCCACGCTTGGCGTGCCCACTGAATGATGGTCCCCCGAACTCGGATACGGCCTTAGTATTTTTCTAATTAAATTACTTTGGGAGTTAAATTAGGATAAGTTTACTTTCTTCTAAAAACACGAAAGACAATTCTGCTTAATTAACAGTATTTTTATAAAAAACAAAAAATATATATATTTTTGCAAATATTTTATTCTAGGAATGTTTTTTTATTTAATCATTTAAAATTTTTATAGTTTATATATTGAATTGTAGTTGATTAAACTTTACTGGTGATCTGTAAATTACTGGTTGATCTTATTTAGGCTAATTTTTTAGTTAATTTCTTCTGATGTTTATACTGCATATATAAGATTATTGAATTGTTACGATGCATTACAAAATATTTTGCTATTAACTTTGATGGCAGAACTAGAATGGCAGCAATCCGTTATTTTAATGTGTGCAAAAGAAACTTTTTTTGCTTCTTTGCCATTTAGTTTTATTTTAAAGCTGTCTTGCTTTGTTGTCAATGTCCACATGCAGCTAGCAAATTACTGGTGTTGATCTCATTTCGGCTACTTTTTTATTTAATCTCTTTTGATGTTTATTCTGCATATATCAGATTATTGCACTGCTGCATATACAAATTCTGTTGCTATTGCTAACTAGAATGACAGCAGTCCTCATTTTAATGAGTGTAAATCTCTTTCCTTCGGAAGTTTAGGTGGTGTATATTTTACTTCAACATTTAATACAATATATCCAGTAATTTGATTTGATTTAGTAGAGGAGTTGATGCACTTTTTATGCGTTATTTGACATTACTGAGTGTTTTTTAATTTATAATCACAGAATTTCAAAAATTTATGTACAAATATAAGCAAATCAATCATATTGCATTTTTCAGCTTAAAAATTAATTAACTAGTACAATTCACTTTTTATGGAAATTTTGTTCAATTTTAAAATGTACCGTGTGATTTCATTTTTCATAATTTTCTATAAAATATTTACTAAACATTCCTAACGTATAGTATAATAAACCTAGTTAGCCTCTTTTAATTTTATCTTTATTTAGATTATATTCAAAACTCAGTTTTCATGCAAATTTTAAACACAGGTAAAAAACACGTAAAAATTATTATAAATTAACTACGTAATCTATAAAAACCAATATCTAAATATATCTTGGGGACAATTTTACGGAGAAATAATACAAAAATTAAAAAAAAACTTAATATAACATTACTTGAACCATTTTAAAAGACAACAAAAAACTCATTAAAAAAAATTATGTGAAATTTTTCTAACACACTGTGCGGATACTTACAACACAAAGTAAGTTTCACCTAAAACTTTTGCTTTTTGGGGATCAATAATTTTTGGTACAATTCTATACTTATTTAAAATTTTAAAAAGTATCAGTATTAATTGAAATTAATACTGTATTAATTGATACTTCTATTAATTTAATCAGTATTAAAAGTCAGTTTAAAAATATCAGTATTAGTATAAGTATTTTACCATGGGATTTAATTTGCAAGAAAGCCAAAATAGTGTTAATAATTTCATTTCAAATACTATAAATACTAAATCAAATAAAAAAATAACGGAAAAGGTAAGTAGAATTTCATTGTATGTCTATGACATATTTACTGTGAAAATTTTAAATTAATATGTGCAATAGTATTTTATTTACAATGCACATATGTTACAAATATATTATTTTCAGTACAATGCATTTAAAGTTTGTATAGTTTTCTTAAAAGATATGATATTAAATGGGAAGATTGTATATTTTTACTGTTTATTATTCGAATATATCAGTAGTGTTTGTCTTAAAAAAATCCAAAATGCCCAATAATTTTAAAAACGTAAATACCACAAAATTGAATTTTTAAAGATTAAATGTGATTTATCCCCTTCGAAAAACAGATAAAAGTATAAGAGAAAAAAAATAGGTTACTTGAAATAAATGTTAAGTAACTTTTGAATGCTTAACTTAAAAATTAGGTGAAAAAAAAGTGATTCAATTAAAAAGAATATGAGTCAATTAAAATTGATAAAATGAAATAAGTCAAGTAACTATTATTGAAAACTGTATCAGATGAATTAATTTATTTAAAATACTAAATATGTCCTCAGATAATTAAGATGACAATTTAATGCATGTCTTAAAAGATGTAGTCAACAAATGCAATTAGGATTTTAAAAAGTATTCTTTCTTGGCAAGCCATGGGTTTTTGAACAATTGGACTTGCCAAAAATCTTTCCAGGGTTGATCTAAATCGCAATGTAAAATTCCATCAAGATCGATTCAGTCATTAGTATTTTGTTTGAAGTACTACGGTCTGCTATTTCGTCGCACAAGGGGTAATATGGACGAGATCTACTGCTTAAAGCCGATTGGCTATAAACAACCATATCATAAGCGGTATTCGAAGACACAAACCATGGCACCTAAAATAAGCTCCCTGCCCATTCCGCCATCGTTCAACTAGTCATTAGCAAAACTAGTCATTAGTTTAGCAAACATACATACCCAATCATATACGTACACATATGTAAACACAAATATAGGATTATATATATATATATATATATATATATATATGTGTGTGTGTGTGTGTGTGTGTATGTATATGTATGTATACATATATATATAAATATATATATATATATATATATATATATATATATATATATATATATATGTATATATATATATATGTATGTATATATATATGTATATATATATGTATATATGTATACATATATATATATATATATATATATATATATATATATATATATATATATGTGTGTGTGTGTGTGTGTGTGTGTGTGTGTGTGTGTGTGTGTGTGTGTGTGTGTGTGTGTGTGTGTGTGTCCTCTTTTGGATTTTGTGCCATTAACACTGACAGTCACTCACTCACTCACACCATACTCAATTGTATATACCCTCTACATTACAATACCTTTGAAAACAGGCTAGAGTAATGATTCCGGTGGGTGAACTAGTGGTAAAAAGGTAGAAGGTGATCTAGTGTTAATTAAGGAAGGGTCAGATGCATATGTAATTAGGTGAAAAAATAATTATAAAATTTTCGAAATAAATATGATATTATACATTTAAAATTCATTCACAGTTATGTAAGAAAAGTGAACTATTTTTGTCGATAATCTGTTTCACTTAATTCAACCAAGCGTACAAAGGAAGACGACTTTTAAAATAAAAAAACGCTCCATACTTCCTTCATTACACACAAACTAAGAAAAAATACTTCCAGGAAAAGTTGTTCTAGTTGTCAAAGAAAAGAAAGGACCTTGTACATTGCCCGCGAAAGTGAAACTGGTTTGTATACCTTTTTTAGCGAAAGTAAAATGGCGTTGAGAGGAAAGTGTCTGGAAGATTATTGAGACTGTTTTTAGATATGAAGATAAAAAGAACATAACGTTATAACAGAAGTGATGAGAAAGACATACGTTGAAATTTATTTTTATCCATTATAAAAGCTTGAAATCGTAGTATAAATTTTTTTCAGTTAGCACTTTAAGATTTAAGAAATAAAAATATCTATTGAAGACTGCTATAAAACTTTAATGAAGAACGCTGTTAACAATTTTGAGTGTGGCGTCCTATTAATGGAATATCAAATTTCTTTTCAATCTGCTAAAAAAATATGTAAAATATTCCCCACGATCCTGGTTAACCAGCAAAGATGCATGTTGCCCAGAGTTACATGAGAAAGCGCGGCAGGCCTCTGAGGCAAGATGAATTTTTTCTCAGCCAAATACCAACAAAATTGCTTTTGGCGACGAAAAGAGAATTTGTATTCCCAAAACACTTTATTAAAAGTTTAAAATATATTTCGGATTATTTAAAATATTAATCTTTAAAAATATTTTGAATAGTTGATTTTTTATTCTTATTAGCATTCCGAAAGCCCAAAAATAAGACACACATAATTTAAAAACTTAAATTGCACCTTTATATTTCAACCATTTAATCAAATAATGATGTATTTTTCACAGCATATCTCCTCCGACCCCAAACACAAAATGGACACACTGTTAATCCTTTTGAATAAAGTATTCTAGTTATAGAACATCAAATTTCTACTCGCTCTATTAGAAATAAATACAAAATGTTCCCTCGGACCTCGTCTGAACTTTTCCTTTTTAATTTTTCTTAAATTTTCATAGATTTCTAAAAATTGTTTAGTTAGACAATACTCATTTATATAAAAACTAAGATTACTAATATTTAACTTAAAGGTTGAAAATTCAAATTTTTGTTGAAAGTTCAACATATAAATATTTTCCTCAAATTAAAATACTCATTCTATCGACAACTTAAATCCATGATGCTCCAAAATCATTTTTCCTAATGATGGTAGATTGGGTAGGGTGTTCCAAGTATTCGAATAGCACTGCTGGTGTGGATGTTCGCAGCCTTTTCTAATCGGTTTTAAGTAACAGATCCCGGTCTTGTTAATCTTTTTGTAGAAAAAACAGTAAATCGTAGCGCTCCAAAATAACCAAAATTATATTAACCAAGATTATCAACAAATAGTTTTGAATCATAATAAGACACAAAAATGGCAATTTATGCACAATCAACACTTAAAAAGTTATATAATATTTGAAACTTTTAAATTTTTAAAAAAACAATTATTGTATTAAATTTTAAAAAGTGATTTATTTCGATTATATCAAAAGTATGTGTATAAAAATATTAATAATGTTATAAATTTCATAAAATTATTTCCAACGTTCCGTGAAATGGAACAATAAAACCAACTAAAGCACAGCAGAAATAGTCTATGGAATGATAACAGCCAATGAACATATCTGTGTACTGAGTACAAAATGAAGCGTTATTATAAATAATGATCGTCGTACAAGATAATAATACAATTAAGTATGAAAGAGGAAAACTAAATTGTCGTCTTAGTATAAATATAACTAAAGTAAAAGAAAGTTAAAATATAACACCAACATGAAATTATTCCACACTTAAATTTAAAAAAAAATCCACATACGGAATTTTAATTAAAACTCTTTATCAAACTACACTTTTTGATCTCGATATATGTATATAAAAAGTAATGCTATCAAAAATATTAAATTGTTCTTATTATCAATGAAATAGCGTGACATCGCATTCAGATCATTATAGTTTCGTAAGTCCGTTAACACTTTATAGCAAGTATTAGGTAATGGTAACGCAATGAATTTTATTCAGTGAAGCGAAAAATCATCTTCAAAAACATGAACGTTTTACAACTGCAATTTGGTGATTATGATTTACATCGATTGACAATAATAGATTTACGTTTTTCTTTCACATACTTCTCAAATTTAGCACATTAAAGATTTGAATTCAATATAGATATTGAAACAATTATTGAATATAAACTTAAAATAATAAGTATATTCATTTTTTTAAGTTTCCTAGTTATAACTGAAACTAAATAAGAAAGTATTTAATGCTATAACATTTCCAGAATAAGAGTTTCATAGTACATTAATTATTATTTGAAATTACACAGTGAAATTTATTTAATTATAGTAACTACATTCAATAATAATTTAATATTTTAAATGCATATACATTTTACTACTTTAAATAGCTTTTTAAAATTAGTCAAAAATGTATATAAATTCATAAGAAAAGAAAAAAGCTTTTCAAAATATTGTTTATAAGATATAGGGGCCTACACAATAACCTATTTATTATAAAGTATTTAATAATTTTATACCTAAATTGCTATTTATTTAGCATGGTATATTTATATGCACAATTAAAAGTGATTTATTGGTTTGGAGCTCTATGGTTTTACAAGATGATAGATAATGAAACCGGGATCTACTGCTTGAAGCCGATACTATACGGCTACTAACATCCATGTCCTCAATAAAATTCGAATCTATGAACTCCATCACTGAGGAGCAACACCCCACCCATTTTGCCATCCTTTAGTTCAAAAAGAGAGTTAAATGGCAATTTTTTGTTTCTTTTTTCTTCTAGTAACATTGATCGAGGAAACACTATATTCTCTTTACAAGGAGAACAACTTGCCCTGGAGTCAGTTTATTTTCGCGTATATATTATATACTCTGAATAGCATTTAAAATTTTGGGGAAACAGTGATGATAAGCTTTATTTTAATGGATATTTTTAAGGCTAAAGTTTAAGATATTAATTAAATTACTTATTTCAAATAAAAAGTAAATACAAAACTTAGCAATTTGTTTCCAGGTTTAAGGACTTTAAGTTTTCTTTACAACATTTTAAAAGTATACTGTTTCCTTCAAAAAACTCCAGCCTCCAAATTCAGGCTAAATCCAAGTTCAGGGGGCCCGCCGAACCAAGTTCAGTAGGCAAGCCAAGCTTGGTCGATGTCGCCAAATTTTAGAACCCAGTTTTCTGGCAAATCTTGCTCTATTTTTAATTTTTTTAAATTTGTATTTATCTTAACAAAATTTCAAACCATTTTTTATTCAAAATATACTTTTAAATTGGGTATAAACTTAATACAAAAAAGACGCAAGAATTGTAAACATCACTTGGCGACAATTTCAAGATCACTCGTACAAAAATAGAGCCAAAAACATAGCTTCCGGACCCCGGAACTGGGATTATACCAAAATTCAATTTCCTAGTTGTAATTTTTCGATGTTGCCTATGACTCTCGGTAAATAAAAAGCGACATTGTAATAAGACAACTGTATGCGACATGATTTTTATCAGTGGATTATCAAAGTCCTTATTTCATTATAATTTTCCTTCTATCTGAAATATATAATTTATGACATAATGATCGGGTTATAAAGAACTTTTAATTCTAATTTTAGAAAATTCAATCCATTGACAGTTTTATTATTACGCTTATTTTTTATTAGGTATGCAAATGCGATGAAATTTTTCCTTTGTAGTTTTGAGTAATTGTCCCGTTTCATTCTTCGAACGGGAAAAAATGTATTAAGTCTGTTATTTAGAGTAATTTTGTAGTAAAAAGATTAACTTTGACAGTTTTTTGTATTCGAACACCCCAAATGTGTATACATTCATATCAGATTACTCAATTGAGAACAGTTAGTTTTTAGGTATAAAAAAACCCAGTTCATATTTCCTGTCCTTCCGCTGACCGTAATACACGTGTAATTACGGGGAAATTTGTAATCTTCTACCACAGTTATACCACAGTAATCTTTTCCTTTAAAGTATGAAATATTTCTAAAATAAAAGCACTAATAATCTTAGAAATGTGTAACTGTTACATAGAAAATTTGAAATCAATGCCAAATAAAATTACATTCCTTGCGGTTTTTCTCTAAAAATGTAATTTATGCAGAGGTCTTTTACATTTGCTACGTAAATGCCAATTCGTGGTTTAAAAAAAGATTTTATTTAACATTTTATTTACTCACTTTTATTCACTTTACGTTAACTGTATATAATTTAATGCAAACATTTTCTGATAGTAAATACAAAAGGTTGAATTGTATTTATAAATATATATGTATAAAAATATAATTTTCTCTTGATTAAAACAAATGAAGATAATTTTCTTAATTTATTTTTCAACAAAAATTCCTACATAAAGTCCTACATAAAATATTTTAACCAAAATATGTTGTTACATTAGTACATAATTTTCTTAATTTTTTTTCAACAAAAATTTTAAAGTGCTACATAAAATATTTTAACCAAAATATGTTGTTACATTAGAGCATAATTTTCTTAATTTATATCCAAGACAAATTTTAAAGTGCTACATAAAATATTTTAACCACAATATGTTGTTACATTAAAACATAATTTCCTTATTTTTTTAACAAAACTTTTAAAGTGCTACATAAAATATTTTAACCAAAATATGTTATTGCATTAGAACATAATTTTTAAAATTTTTTTCAACAAAAATTTTAAAGTGCTACATAAAATATTTTAACCAAAATATGTTGTTACATTAGAGCATAATTTTTAAAATTTTTTTCAACAAAAATTTTAAAGTGCTACATAAAATACTTTAAATAAAATATGTTGTTACATTACAACATAATATTCTTAATTTTTTTTCAACAAAAATTTTAAAGTGCTACATAAAATATTTGAACCAAAATATGTTGTTACATTAAAGCATAATTTCCTTATTTTTTTAACAAAACTTTTTAAGTGCTACATAAAATATTTTAAACAAAATATGTTATTGCATTAGAACATAATTTAAAATTTTTTTTCAACAAAAATTTTAAAGTGCTACATAAAATATTTGAACCAAAATATGTAGTTACATTAAAGCATAATTTCCTTATTTTTATTCAACAAAAATTTTAAAGTGCTACACAAAATATTTTAATCAAAATATGTTGTTAGATTAGAGCATAGTGAATAATAGTACTTGATGAAGCTAAGGTAAAAAGATAGCGAAAAACGCAGTTACATGTTGTATTTCTTTTTCTACAGAACTAAATAAAAACTTTCGATATGCTGTATTGCGTTGCATATATATACATGTTATTTACTTAACTCTTTTTCCCATTTAAAGCACTTATAATCAAAATATTTCATAAATATTTTATTTAGTAAATAAATTATAATAAACATTATATGATAATACACAGACTAACACTTATATATAAAATAAGATTTTAATTTCATTTCATTTTAGTGTTTATATTCTTTTAAATATAATCAAATTTTGAAATTTTTGAGATCATTTTAAAGGACTAAAAGGTATTTCAAATTGACTTACACGATAAATTATTGAAACCGTACTTACCAAAGGTTAGATATGGCTTTAGTATATCATAGTGCTTTTTTTTTACTTCTTAAATTTAAATAATCGGTTATAACAATATATAATATCAGAAATCGTCTATAAAACTAGTACACAGAAGTAAATTGAACATATTCTATGATAATAACTTGATAAGTAAAACGTGTGTAGGGGATAAATGCTTAGGATAAATGCTAAGTACTGTTTCAAAAACAAATGTAAATCTTCAAATTTCTGCCATTTTAAAATTCAGTAAATTATAAGGCTCATTTACGTATTATTTAAAAAAAATTATATCAATGTATGCAATAAATCATGCATAAAAATGTAAAAATTCTTTACTACAAGTAAAATATCCAAACTTTTAAAGACAAATTTAGAATATTTTTCATTATCCTAACTTATTATCAAAATGTATTCCTCCTTTTTTAACAGGCATTGGTTTTTATCGTTAGATATTATTTTTAATGTTTACTGACATTTTTACTAGTTAAGGTATTATAAATGTTTAATAACTTATATTTACTCATCGTGCCAGACAGACATTAAACAATTTTTAAATATTAAAAATTTTGATATGTGTTTAATTCAGATAATCATTATTATCTTTTAGTTCCAAATTAATGTAAAAATATCTAGTTAATAATTATATTTAGTTATGTTTTATATACTTCTGTAAAATTTAAGAAAATTTAATCTTTTAAATATTTTTTCAGTTGAAAAAATATCTTTGTTTAGAAGTCTGTCGTTTTAAAATGCAGTTACTTACAATGTGCTAACACTATGTTTAAAAACCGTAATATCAACATTAAAATTTAGCTAAGCATAATTGCTATGAATTTTCATGGCTTAAGAGAAAAGCGAAATTTTTAAATTAAATTTTCATTTTGCTTTATTTCTTAGTGTTGTTGCTTTTTTCAACCAAATAAATTCAATGTTAAAATGATTAATAAATAGTTATCTTAAAGTATATTTTCTATTCCTTATAGTTTAGTATGGTATATTTAGCTTTGAAGCAATGTTGCACTTTAGTTTGTTGAGCCCCTTTTAAGATAAAAAAAATGGATGATCTCAATCTAGTATGTAATGCAGAGATTTAAATATTTCACAATTTTATATATTTTTAGTATAAGTGTTGGCTTTTCTTCTTTATGTTATTTAAAGTTTCACATTAATGTTTCTTGGATATATTATTATAAGGCATAATCAAAATAATTCAGACTTGCAAATAAAATGTACTGTTTTTAATAAAAACAGTACATTTTATTTGAAGGTACCTCAATCCTTTAAAAAGCTAAATTTTCAAAGTTTTATGGTCTTAGGACTTTGCATAATCATAAAATGAAATGTTTAACAAAAATCTTCATTTTCCCAAGTAAAATGTTGAATCACAATCATTTTTACTTACACTTATATGACCTTAAATTCTCAAATCATGCATTTTTGTAAAATAGACGATATTTTTCACTTTCATAATATAAATTAATACTGATTATTATTAAGCATAAATAATTATTATTAATTATTTATGTTATAATTATTTATGTTATAATCAATTTAATTATTATTTGTTATTATTATTACTAAGCAATGATTATTATTATGATTATTATTAATCAGTATTCTTAACCTATCCCCACAGATCATATACAAAGTATATAATATTATATATCACATACATACATCATGTAAATTTCACATAAATATTTCTTGTTTGTATTGTGGTAAGGCATGATCAAAATGATTAGTTTTTGTTAGACCTGAACTAAACCAAGATTACAGACAGATACTAATCTTCATTATATGCAGATCCTTATCATCATTACATATAGATCATTACATGCATATTACATATCGCAGCGGTATGGAATAATGTTAAATTAAAAGCGAAATGGAATATTATTAAATTAAAAGCCAAGTAGTAGGAAATTATATGGGGCACCTTGGTTAAAAGACGAATCCCTAATGATGAAAGTATTTTAAACATCTTTTTAAGATGTGCCTCATAAGATAAGAAAAAACATAAAGATGAAGAAAATAGTTTTGTACAATACAGTTATGAAGCTTTGGATAGAATATCGAATATCCTAATTAATTAATTAGTAATTTAAATTAAGAAAATTTAGATACATGATGCAAAAATTTAAAAGAACACGATACTATCAATTTAAAAATAAGAAATAGAAATTAAAAATACAAGTTGAGGGATATAGTCAAGACCATATACAGATCGAGAAAAAGCAGGAGTTAAATTAAAAGCCCAATCCAGTAAATTTAGTGGACCTTCTACAAAATAGCAGTGCTTCTTATTGTTTACAAATCTTTGACATATATCTATGAAACGAAAAATAAAATTCTTTCGAATTTAAATGAATTCATTCAAGAACACGCGAACAAATATTAAGAATAGACTTCTCTTAATGAGGCTAATTCGTTCAGGGTTGGAAGGACAATTACAGGTCAAGCACCAACACCGATAACAAAAAAACTTTTTGCGATTAAAAGAGATTTTAAAAACTTAAATATAGTCAAATTAAGAGCAATTTAGAAATGTTTCAGAGCATTTTACCTATTTCTTCCACGACATGTAAAATTCCGGGGTTTATCCAACAATGGGAAACAATAATCTAGATTCTTTTTCTCATGCATGAGTGATCTCACGGTTTACACTCGATAACCCATGAACTGTGGCTGCACCCAAAAAGACACATTTACACGTTTAAGTGGACTTAACACGTCTTCGACTATAAAAGCAAAAATCGTCGCATTCGGACTTCAGTTCATTTCGATATTTCTATCTGTGGTTGACACCTGCCGAAGCATAAGTGGATTACAACAATGTTGGCGAAAGTAATATGCCTCCTGTTAAATTTATTATGTGTTGTTGCAGGATTTTCTCTCTATCTTCGTTTAAGTCTGGTTAACTCTTTCGTTTTATTGATTTTTAATTTGTTATCGAGGGAAATAGGAGACTATCTTTTCCATGCCTACACTTAGGTTGTATGTTCTTTGTTTGATGCAGTGAAAAGCAAAGTGATGTACGTGACAAAAGTAAAATTTGTCTAAAACATTTAAAGTTCAAATCATATAGAAATTCTAGAAGTACCTTATCTACTTATAATTTATAACTCTCTCTTGGTAAATGTTACATAAACATGTTTATGGAAATTTCTCTTATAACTTATTTCTGAATTTCTATTATTGTTATTTACACCCCTTTGCTTCTTGATGCCTCATTTGAAAATTAATTTTAAGATTCTTAAAAGTATTAAGTGTGCATGAAAAAAATTAACTCTATGCTTAATTCATTGTTAAATACGTTAAACTGCAAGATTAACTTTCAACTTCCTTTGAATCGCCAAGAGCTATATTTTTTAGAATTACTTACTTTGAGTGATTGCGACCTGCAATCATTAAACTTGAACTAGTTACTTTAATTTATTTAATGCAAACGTACTTTTATCAATAATTGACATTAAAAAGAAAAAATAAGAAAAGAGAAAAATCTGAAAAATATTTAAGTATTATAATTGTATAATCTGCATTTACTGTAAAGATTTTAATTTTAATATTTCTTAGTATTAAACACTTTGCAATGTTGATGTAGTTTAAAATCTTGAAATTTGCTTTCTTTGTAGTAAAGTGAAATAATATATATATTTAGCTTACTACAGCGTAAAAAAAATTAAATATCTTTTATCTATTATATGTATTAAAATATATTTAATGGTTTTATTGTTTTCCAAAAGTAACAAAGTAGATTTTAAAGTAAATTCATATTATTTAAAATTTATGAACCGTATTATAATATTGATTTAGTAATACATAGAAAGCTATATAGAATTTTCAAACTGGTTTGAAATTGTTGTCTCTTAGCGGAACACTTTCATCATTAGCCATTCATAATTCTTTTTAAATACATGAAATTCTTGGCTAATTTATCTGATAGGTAGTTTTAGTTTAAAAGTTAATGGGATAATTTTGTCTTATTTACAGTCTGTAAAGGAGATTAAATTTTTACGCGTCGCTTATTTAGAATGGTTTTGCATTCCAAGAACATTTTCACGAAAGAAAAATTTGCTTTCCGTTGATAGAAAGTATTATTCAAGGAGTTATATGCATATGTATGCATATATACATTCACATTATTTTTTTATTTTTAGTGAAGTCATTTTTATAGCATTTTTATAGTTCTAAATACAACATTATTTAAATTTTTTTATAATTTTTGTAACATACAAGGAACTTTCTTTAATATAAAAAATGAGAGGAACCTGAAATTTTATAATTCATATCTTGCAGTATCATAGCTCTTTTCAAATCTTAATACATTCTTCAAAGGAAAAGTAATCTATAATTATTAAATACTGTTACATCAAAATTGAAAACTTGTAAGTTTTTACTTATATACATAAATATTATTAATAAATTTGAAATCCTATACTAAGATACATCAGATTTATAAAAAATAAAAAATATAAATTTAATATAAAAATATTAGTGTAAAATGAAATTTAATTAATCATCAATAATCTCTTGCGATATTTATGATATTTTATAGGATTTCTAAATTTAATTACATTTATTACATATATGTATGACAAACCGTATATTCTAACATATATGTATATATATATATATATATAAATATACATATATATGTATGTATATATACATATATACATACATATATATGTATATGCATATATATATATATATATATATATATATATATATATACATATATATATATATATATATATATACATATTTATTTATTTATTTATTTATTTATTTATTTATATAATAGCCTCTGGTGAATGCATTGTAAACCATTGAGATATTTAAGATAATTTTCTTACTAATTTTTTTCTTTTGCAGGTCTTTATATTTGCATTTCTATGCACTCTCGTATCAGGAACATATCACTGGGAGCATGAAGAAGAGAAGGTATTATGAGAGTTATAAAAACTTAATCCAAACTAATTAAATTGTCTTAAATTATTTTCTTCCTAAAAATCAAAATATTTTTAGTTATCCTTCAAATTTTTAGCATTTTTTCAGAGCAAAACTAAAAGATACTTAAGTTAATAAAACTCATACATACATACATACATATATATATAAATATATATGTATATACATATACACACACATATATATATACATATATGTAATGAGACTGACTTCTCGATGGGGGTTTGCAGTCATGGCTGTAAAAATGATACCGTTTCAGCTAAAGACCTTTATTAAGATAACTTTGAAGGACGGGTTCCCACTTCATTATAGGGACAAACTGAAGGGCATGAAGTTCTATGTACAAGACACTTAATACCTGGGTCAACATCTGTGGGAAAATATCTCTAGAAAAATCTGTCTCCGCTAGCGTGTATCTCCTTTTTATTTAGAAATTTCCTAAATTGTCCGCTAGGGTCATGTAGGTTTATAATTGGCCAGGCCCCTTCTCTGAGGGCGTAACCTGTAGCCCCAGTGGTCAATTTAGGTTAGGGGTTAAAAAGGGGAATGGAAAATGACGCGGGAGTTTTTACCCTTGATTTAAGTTTTGAAAACCCCTGAGAATTTTTATTATCTTTGGAATTTTTAAAACCTATGAACTCATTTTCAAACAATTTGAGTGATATTGATTACATTTTTTGAAACTTTGTTTTTATAATTTTCTTAGAAACATAAGTTCCGGTAGCTCTTTCAGTACAGGAGAACAACCCATACTGGTGAGTTATTTGTTAGAGGTCAAATAATCCACCCTGGCAAGTGAGGCACGTGTTTGCAATGTCCTCTGGAGGTGTTAGGCCAAGCCCTGATTTAGAGTGTCAATATGTCTCTAAAATATTGAGTTAATGACAAGAGGTCGTACAGGGTTTGCGATTCCTCGCTGCCAGACTGTAAATGCCAGTTGGCGTCTGGATATGATTCAGAGTGCCAATGTGTCTCTAAAATATTGTGTTAATGACAAGAAGTCGTACAAGGTTTGCGATTCCTCGCTGCTAGACTGTAACAGGGGGAGGAGGAGTCTTCTGCTGGGTCCTTACTCCGAAATTACGAGGACTTAAGATAAATGGGAGTACTCCATAAGCTGCCCATACCATTGCTGTATGTTAAAGCAGTGAGTAAGAACAGATTTGCACCCAAGATAGAATACTTAAGTATCTTACATCTGTAGTAATTGTTTTCCTGCCTGGTTCATAGAAAAACAATATTTCTCCAGAAAAACGTGATTTGAAAACAATAACCTTAATATATCAAAATATGAAATCGGATTATTGTCGGAAGTTCTAATATGTAAATACATATCAGCTGTAGAGTTTTTAATTTTTTAATTCATTACTTACAAAAAAATTAAATATGGCTGTAAATAGAAAGTGATGAATTTTACCAAATTTACCAAACGGTGCAAAGTGTTACATGTCTCCTTTCGGAGTATAAAGCATATTTCAACTTTTCTTTAATATTTTACAACTTTTATGAGAAATAAATATTTGTGACAAAATCTGAAGTAAATCTGACAAAACCCAGCTTTGTTATGTTTCTACAAGACTGATAGAAATTATATTTCTGTAGCTGGAAAGAGCCCAAATCCTGTGAGGTGACACAATTCTTATAAAATTATTAGAACTTAACGGTGAACTAAAAACTTCAAAACAATAGAAAATTACGAAATTGAAATGCCGATCAAAAATTTATAAATCACATTTCGCCAATCAATCACATCAATCAAAAATTTTCCATTGTAGCTGTCAAATGATCCTGCGATAAATCATAATCTAAAGGAATTAGATAACTGTATATAAGGAGTAAGTTTACAACCTGATCGATCATCGTATTGTAAAACTAAGAAATAACGTTAAGCTGATTTAAGCTCATAAACTTCTGAATTAGACAAAGGTAGGATTCGTTGCAAGGTGAATAAAAACTATAGAAAATATACATTTCTGATAAGTTTGACCGATGGTAGGTAGAAAGAATTTTGCAAAATATCCATTTATCAGTTTCAATCTTATTGTCATTTATTTCAGTTTTTTCCTTTTATATTATTTCGGATCTTGTATCAAGTTGTTATCTTATGGAAATTGTTTAAAGACATGTTTAAGACTTATGATAATGACATAATTTTTCCGTTTAAAAATAATTTTAAATATTTACAGATTTAAGGTTTGAATTATTAATTCAATGAAATCGTTTACAGTTGATTTATATATCTAGACACTTAAGACATTTGAATTGAGTTTTGGATTGGTATCTACATAATATGAATGATTTAATAAGTGTCTTGGCAAAGTATAATTCTTTATGGACAAACTTATCATATAAAACAGTGTAAAGTTTCTGAAGTAGAATAATTACTTGTAAAAGGCATTTTTAGGAACATAATTAGATTTTACTTAATAGTAAAGCCGATAACATTTGCTAAATGATAACCAAAATATTTTGAATGTTGTTTTTTCAAACTAAAAGTTAGGTTGGTTATTGGTACTGTTGAAAAGGTAAAAGAATGGGTATCTTGAAAATTGTAAACATACCACAATCAACGCAGGAGGGAAACATTCATTGGGCAAGATCTGTGTTGCTCTAATTATTGCTTTTAATATGCTTTTTTCTGAGTTACTGATTTGAGGATGCAAATTTGTTATTGGTATCGTTGAGGAGGTGGTAGAATAGGCATCCGTAATATTGTAAACAAACCAGAATCGACGCAGGAGTCAAACAACACTAATAGTTGCATAGTATCTACTGAAAATATGTCTTAATAATTAAGTCTATAATAAGAAAGTGTATAATAGCCTATGAATAAATGCCAATCCCAACTCATCATTGTGTTAAAAGGTTAAGTCCTTAATTTTTCAAATGAAAGTGAAGTGTTGTACACAATTCAGTATTATATAAAATATACTAAATACAATTATTTAACAGGAGGATGATTTTATTATCGTACAAAAACTTTAATATTAGATTTTCATGATACTATTTAAACATTTCTTTTAATATATTTTATTGCTTCTCGAAATTACATATATATTTTCTTCAAATATAGCATCATCCTCCCCAGCCCTATCGGTTTGGATATGAAGTAAAGGACAAAGAAGGAAGTCAGTTCAGACATGAGGAAGGGGATGGTCACGGAACGGTGAAAGGCAGCTATGGATACACTGATGACAAGGGAACGTACAGAGAAGTAGAGTACGTTGCTGATAAAAATGGATTCAGAGCTAAAGTGAAAACCAACGAGCCAGGAACTGCTAACCAAGATCCAGCTAATGTCAAAGTAGAAGCCCATCCTCCAAAACATCATGAATATCCCAGTGTCAAAGCTCACTCAGATTATACTCCTATCGTTCACAAAATAGAAGTTGCCCCTGTTCACCCTGTTCACTTTAAAAGTTATAACTTGAATAACTTCTCACCAATTCATCGTTACAGCTACAGACCAGCTCCTGTCTTCAAATTTAGACCACATGTTGAACACAACAACTACAATCATGACTTTGGAAAACATATGGGTGGATATCAGTTCCATGTTCCTCACTACAGAAATCTTCATGGCTTTGATGGCTATCACAATATGGAAGGATTTGGTGGCTTTGAAGGTCACAAAAACGACGAGATTGAGAAAATCATCGAAGAGCTTAAGAATAAACAGAAATTCGAATATTCTGGTGACTTAAAAGGACTTAATAACGATTATCATTTCAACAATCTAAACGACAATGATTTTGAATTCAAGAATTTGGGTGACAATCATGGAGAATTTAAAGGTCTGAATGATTATGAGTTTAAAGATTCAAAGAACAGAGATTATCACTTTAAAGAATTTAGAAACATCGGTAATCAAAAATACAGCAGTTCTTAAAACTGAAACTGCAGGATATTGACCTGTGAACCATTACTTTTGTTTCACAAGTATCTAAATGAAATTACCTCTAAGCCAAAGTAGCCCTTAGTTTTATTATATTTATGTAAATGGGAAAAACATTTGAGTCAGTTATAAAAGCCAAAAAAAAAATGGTATATGTTGACAATCTATATTTAAAATGTCAACGAGGAACTTGTACTTTGTTATTATTATATGTCATAATTTGTCTTTGTGATTTTCTTGCTTTCGATGAACACTTTTCATGACATATTTCTATTTACAGCTTTTCTTTATTTTCGTTGAAAATGTTTTCTCATTATAACTTTATTTATTTCGCAACTCTTCACCTTTCATATTTCAAACACTTTTCTTCGTATTGTACGACAAATGTTAGACTTTGCTTCAAAATAAATTCTTTTTATGTATATCTCTATTACAATATGTTATTGATTTATTCATTTATGTTTAAATAATTTGTGATCTCTTTGTTCCTAATAAATGTTTTGAAAACATTAATATCTGTTTTTATTACTCATTTCATTGTATATCAGACGAGATATATAGTACATCAGACAACTGGTAATTGTGTTTAGTTTGGAGAGCTACTGTCTAATGTTTTGCTACATAAATATACACAGTAATTTCAAAACGTTTTGTAAAGTAATCCCAATTACTTCTTTAGTAACATTTACTTTTTTGGTAATATAAAAAGTTTAAATGGGTTTCCGAAACCTCTATTAAAAAAACATATTCCCACAAGATTTTTTCATTTCAATTAAGATAAACTATAGGATTCTAAAGAGTTATAAAATATAGTAAACAATTTAAAGTATAGATAAAAGTTAAATCTGCTGTTTACTTTCTTTAGTATTTAAAAAAAAATTCCTGATAAGATGAGAGATTTTTTAAGTTAGCTTTTTTTATTAGAAACTAGAAAATAATTTTTTGCAATATTCCTCAAAAGAAAATTTGCAAATCTGTCACTGAAGCTGTTACAGTCTAACTGAAGGTTTTTTGTTCAATGTGAAGAACTTGTTTTTAATAAATGTAATATTTACCATACAATGCTATTCATTTTTGTTATCCTTTGTGGTTTGGTTTGAAGTGCTACGGTCTACTTTTTGCAATAAGAGGGGTAATGAGACCTGAACCTACAGCTTAAAGCGAATTCCGAACAGCTACGAACATCCATGCCACTGTGGGAATCGAACCCCCAAATTTCCGTGCTGAAAGCCAGCACCCTAACCAATCGGCCATCGTTCGGCCAAGAAATAAAAAAAACATATGTCCTTTTCATTATCGGAGCACCATATAGGTACACTATATCCATTGTCTACGACGGAACAAATAAATGCACTCAAACCTTATTCGGAAATCGAACAAAAGTCAATCAGGTAGGAGCACATTATGCTAACCGCCATAAAATCTGGGCAATTAACCAAAAAGTAGTTTTTTAATTGAAACCTTTAAAAAATTCCAAATTAAGAAAAAAATATACCAGTAATAATAAATGTTTATTAATAATCATAATTAATAATAAATTTGGCGAATAAATAAAACTAGTAAAAATCCAGTTATTTACTATTGAAAAGTACAAAATTGACGAGTGAATGATAAACGAACAAAATATAGGTGAATGATCGCTCAAACACAGTCACCGAATACAAAATCAATCAGTGAATCGTACCTTACATTTTTATAGGACAATCTGTTTAAGTAGTTGCAGTAAGTTTGTATTTATTTTAAAATTTATAATTTACCTCTATTCATCTAATTCCAAAAACAAAAAATAAAAATCTTGTAAAGGAGCAGTTTTGTCATCCACTTGATTTACTGGGACCAACTTATCATTATACTGACTGTTATGATGAGGCCGACAGAGCGTCAAGGCCAGCCGCGCGTGTAGTGTAAATTAGAAGAAAAAGAAACTAATTCTTCCTGCTGAATTTTTGTTTATTATAATTTTAATAGAAATGTTAATAGGATATAAAATGTAAAATGATTTTTAGGTTATGATGCCAAAATTTTCACACACGATCGAAGATCTATCAAACATGGCGTCTTGATGAAAAAAATGGTGCTCGAACTCTTTCAGAAGATCCAAAGCTCCAAGTTTCTTCTCTCTCTGACCTCTCTCTTAAAAAAAATTTTGGGCAGCGTTGCTGGGCCGACCTACTCCGCGGTTAGCAACCCCTCTTTGTCGAAGGAGGGTTGCTTCCCTCTAGCTTTCGCTCTGGCTCAACTGCTCTTGTTAGCAAATTTCTGACGTTTGTACATAAATTTGTTATCACTGACAACTGATATTAATTTTTGATAACATTTTGTTAACAAAATGTTATATTTGTTATACAAAATTATTGTGTAATATTTGTTTAAATTGGATTTGATGGCTAATTTTGAATACATAGTAGCAGAATCGAACCCACGGACAAAATCTCTAGGCCATTGTTCGTCTTTTCTTTACAAGAATCTGCATTTTACTTTCCTTGCTATTTTTAGGGAAAATGCTGATGGATTCATGTATTCTTTTTAAATAGTATTTTTCCTGTTCACAACATATGACCTGCTTGACAAATTACAGTTAGCATTTTTTTTGTTTTCTATATTGACTGAAATATTTTTATATAATTTGAAAGCATATTTTTCATTCACTCGCCCGTTCACTCTATTCTTATTGGTAAAGATTTATACTAATGCAACCAAATAACTACATTGCAACCGTTTCTAATACAATAATTTAATCCTATTACAGATTTAAATGAAGATTTTAATTTTTCAATGCCTATAGAATGTATTATATCCATTTTAATTATAAAATTCGTATTATTTTCAATTTAATTATCAAATAATACCAAAGTTCATTTTTGAAAGGATTCTGTCACTAAAAAGACCTATATAAGACAGTAATATTTTTGTAAGCATGTGTTGTTCTTTAAAATATAAAAAAAATCTTTTTTTTTAATATCAATAAGTATTTTATGTTTTAGAAAACACAAAATTAGTAAATATGCATAAAAATTCAGTAATCTTTTTCATATCGTTTTTAATTTTGTTAGAGAGGTAATAGCTAATGTCAAAATGATAATTAAACATAGATTAATAGATAAACATAAAGTACCTACAGTCATTTTCTTATGGAATTTTGAAATTGAAATATTTTTCTTTCCCTTATAATTTAAATTTTTGTATAGTTCTAGTTTTTAGTACAAACAATTTTTAATCAGAATCAAAACTAGAATTCCTTTTTCACGATCTAATAGAGATACCCTAAATTAACTCATATAACAAATTATGTTAGCTAATATTATGCTTTAATTTCAGGGTATTTCCTTTTAAAAATCGTTAAGTATCCCAAACGGTAACTTAAGTGAGATTGTGGTTTTTATTTTTATTTTTAGGATAGTTGGGCAAAAACTTTTAAGTACTCTCTTTTAATTTTTCTTTTAGTAAGCATTATAATTTTTTATGACAAAAGTTTGATCTATGTATTCAAACTGCATAAATATTCTTAAGCAACTTGATCTTCTTTAAAAGTAATGTTCTTTATTGAGACACAATACCTTTAACTCTAGAATTACGGAAGGGGTCATTTTGACACCTAGCAAACATTTATCTCTGACAGCTCTTTTTTTTTCGCCAATATTTTAGTCTTTCCTTGACTTTTCCTAAATCATTGCGACTTACGGAATAGTAAAGATTTCACGAAAATCGTATTTTTATTTTAGCCCTAACAAATGATTATACCTAGAAATACGGCAGGTGTCATTTTGACCCATTGAGAGCAAAGAAACGTGTATACATTCCATTGTATTATCTGAACACTTACTTCTGTAAACTATTTTTATTTGCACATGATAAAGTAAATAAAAACAAAGGAAAAGAATATGGTGGGTCTTAGTGCATTCAAGTTAATAACAAATGAAAAATTTTTACGCGTCATAAAGGAGAGTACTGATGCTGAAGCCAAGCGTAAACTTCATAATGACTCTTACTATTTTATTAGCAGAACTGGAAACATTCATACAGTTTTGTACTTAAGGAGGGGGGGGGCATTAGCCACCAAGGACTTACAAATTCTTAGTTTGTGGTCCAAGACTTGGGGACCAAATTTTTCATGAAACTATGGG
Organism: Pardosa pseudoannulata; assembly: GCA_032207245.1. NCBI lineage: Eukaryota > Metazoa > Arthropoda > Arachnida > Araneae > Lycosidae > Pardosa > Pardosa pseudoannulata. The sequence continues at coordinate 25,603,392 of CM063501.1, forward strand.
TAGAGATAGGTTTCTGAAATTATGAAATTTCTTCGTTTTGATAATAAACTAACAAGGCCTTTACGTTTGCAGTGTGATAAATTTGCACTAATATCCGATGTATGGAATACTTTTATAGAAAACTTATTTTCTTTGTTTCTGAAATGTAAGTTATCGAAAATGAAAAAAAAAATTACATTTTTCGATCGAAATATTCAAATGCTTGGTCATTATTTGAATACATACCTGCAAAATCTCTATATTCGTTAAAATAAAGTGTAGTTGTCATAATTTGCATTGTTTTAATTTCTTTTTCACAAATATATTATATCGTATAGAGAAATATGCAGATATCTTATCAAGGGGTCAAAAAGACACCCGCCATAATTCTAGGCATACAAAGACCACCGTAATTCTAGTGTTAAACCTTCAATAATTTAATTTTTTTCATTTTTACATTTTTAAATCTCTGGACATCTATAAATCTTTTAAAACAAACTCTGTTGAAATATTAGTATAAGAACCTGCAAAACTCTCTAGTCTTTACATTTAACCAAAACATAATAAAATTTTATATTATTTAAAATATAAGAAGAACCTTAAGAGTTATGTAAAATGGCCACCACATTCAATGCTAACACCCTCTTATCATCTTTGACAGGACAATCTTACATTGGTCTACATTCCCGTTTCTCATTGGCTGTCCTGCGATTATCCGGATCTCAATAATTATCAAAACTACTTATTCTCGCACGAACCTCCGAAGTGAACGAATGTCCGTAAAAATATCGTATGTTTTCTATCCGTAAACTTTCTTTTCTATAGTTTTTGTGTCATTAAATCCCGAATCTACCAATACCTCTCCTTTTTTTCTATTTCGTTGTTTATTTCTCGTCAGCTACTATTCATGCTCACTAAAAGAAACTCAGGAATGAAGAGCTAGACTGAAAGATTCCTGTTGACCCATTTAATGAAGGTACTCAAAATTTAATGCATTTTACTGAAAGTGGTGTTTTCTCAACTTGCGGTCACTTTAAATAAAAAAAATATTTCACATATTTAAAAATTTGACAGTAAATTCGATATAGACTAACAATGAAATTCAACCTAGTGATTTCATTATTATTTATTTTGTTTGGCATTTATAGTGTTTCACATGGAATTTTTAAACATTACTTAAATAGTTTTGATACTTTGATCCCCTGATGTAATATTTCTGGTACTTTAAAAAATATAGAGAATTATTCCAAATAATTATTGTTTAGAAATAAAAATTATTAATGTAAGTTAATTTATGTTGTAGTAAATGTAAGCACAGTGCATCAAAAGACTGATCTTTTAAAAACCAATTCTCAATTTTGACTTCATAAAATAAAAATTTCTTATTTTTTAGAAACTAAGTAAATTTATCAAACCTAATTAAGCCGAACGCTGGCCGATTGGTTAGGGTGCTGATCGTCGATACCGGAGTTCGTGGGTTCGAATCCCACTATGGCATGGATGTTCGTAGCCGTTCTGAATCTAAGCTGTAGGTCCCGGTCTCATTAGCCCTCGTGTGCGAAACAGTAGACCGTAGCGCTCCAAACCAAAAACCAAAACTAATTAAACAATAAGAGAGAAATAAATAACGAAAATTATACGTAGCTTCTATTAATTACAGAACATAAGATAAGGTGAAATATTAAGAAAAATTTTCAATTTATAGTTGCTTAAAAGCTACGTATCTTCTTAATGCTCATTAGTTGATTTCAAATTATTTTTAAACTTCAATTCCTGCATTATTTGTGTTATAATATTTCTATATTACAAAAGATTTCTTCTTTTGTGTGATAGCTATTTAAATTTTTCCATCTCTTACCAGTATCTTTTGTTGACGATCGTTGAACAAGTAGGACACTGATTTTTTGTACCGGAATCTATGGCTTAAGTACTAATCCTTAGTCTAATAAGCCTTCGTGAGGCAAAAAATGAAGCACACTACTCTAAATAATCCTAACCTACTAAATCACTTTCATTCAGTGTTATGGTTGTTAACCAAAACATGTTACAAATGTCATTTCCACTTCTCGAAATTAGCTTTATGAAATGTTACTAAACCTCCTCCAAAAGCTTTAAATTGGAATATATTTGCAATCAAAGTGTCATTTCTAAAATAAAAAGAACTATATTTACTTATTCAAGTTGTTTGTAAAATATGGAACACAGATAGAAAAAAATTAAATAAAACTTTCCTACTTTTGTTGCATTGGTTTCGTGACACTAATGCTGATATATGTTTATGTCCTTTTATTCACTAAAAGGAAAAAAATTTAAATATACTCTTATTTTGAAAGAGAATGAATGATTCAGAAAATTTAAAATTTATTATTTTTCTTGCTTTTGTGTTTCAATTAATCTTTCATGGCTTTGCAATAGAAACAATAGTATTCATAGCTAACCGATGAATAATTCTGATTGACCCATTTAATTATCATTCTTAAATCTCTGACTCATTATCAAACCTTCATTTCAATAAACTAAAGAGTCAAAGATCGTATATAAATGAAATTTCTAAAAAAATATATAAATTTTATATCAGTAATCAAATTTATTATATTTATTGCCAAGTATATTTCTGTTAATTTTAATCACCCCTTAAGTTGGAAATTTAATGCTAAAAATCCCCCCTCAAGTTTAAAGTATAATTCTAAATTTTATTCAAAGGAAACTGATATATGTAGATGGTTCAACATAGAATACGTGGAATAATTGTGGATATTGTTAAAAGTTCTGTAAGTTATATTGGTAAAATGAAAACTGATGTTTATATATATGCTGTAAAATACTAAATATTTTAGAATTGTATAAATATGAATTGTAAAAAATGTAAAATGTAAGATAAGAATAAATTCATGTAACAAGTTTGTAGATAAGTATGTACTTGTTTAAAATAGTGTAAAAAACATATTGTTTTTGTAAATATTGAATTTTTGTGTATCTGAAAATTTGGTTTGGTTTGGAGTGCTACGGTCTACTTTTTGCAACACGAGGGTTAATGAAACCGGGACCTACTGCTTAAAGCTAATTCCGAACGGCTGCGAACATCCTTGCCACTGTGGGACTCGAACCCACAAACTCCGGTTCGGGATGCCAGCACCTTAACCATTCGGCTATTTTTATCTTAAAATATGAAAATATGTATACAAACATGATGTATGTAAGACATTTACCTACAGTGACACAGAAGATTGTAAATTATCTAGTTTTGCATAAAAGGTCTCATCTCTTTTGGTTTCTCCTGGTCATTGCCAGGGATGTGGTACGTTAGACAGTGGAAACTTGTCTTCCATTCCACCTTTGAACTTTCATCCACAAACCCTTCTATAGGGACTGTATATGGGATGGAAATAAAGGAAGCATCAAACACTAGTATAAATGGTGTTTCTCAAAATAAATTTTTATTTTTAAGTTTACATTTTTGAATTTACATTTTAAGTTTAGATGATATTAAGTCTTTAAAAAATGTTGCCCGGGCTGTGGTTCGTTAGACAGTGGAAACGAATCTTCCATTCTACCTTTTAATTTTCATCCATAAACCCTTCTATAGGGGCTGTATGCGGGATGGAAATAAAGCAAGTATCAAACACTCGTATAAATGGTGTTTCTCAAAGTAAGTTTACATTATTAAGTTTACATGATGCATATTTAAGGTTACATTTTTAAGTTTACATTTTAAGTTTACATGATATTAAGTCTTTAAAAATGTTTTGTCGCAAAATCCAAGAAGAAAGCAGACATATAAAAGCATTTAGTAAAATTAATTTAGTAAAATTAACAGAAGTTTCATCACCCTCAAAGCATTTGTTTCATCTTTTAAACGAGAACTGCTGTAGCTGAAACAGAGGGTTGCAGTTTTGTTGCTCGGGATAACAAAGATTTGAAGTTTTATTTAATGGATGCTGGGGTACTTAGAATAGTTTCATCGTTACAATGTCCTCCAATACGATATAGGCAATAACAAACGATATAGGCCAACGCTACTTCCTAGAATAGCACTGAAAATGTGGGTTCTCAAAATTTTGAAGCAGGGACCAAGCAGAAAGACCTAGGCTTGATCTGCCCTTTCAAGCAGGGCCCAATCAAGGTATAGTTAGGCCCAGGGACTGGTAGTCTTTCGGGGGCCCCCTACCCTCCTTTCAAGGCAAAAAAAAAGTTTATAAAAGAGGATACAAACGAATATTTTTGGAGGAATGTTTATATTATTTTTTTATATTTACATACCTTTGTAGTAAAGTCGAATGCCAAGAATCTGTATATCCTCTAGTATATAAACTGTAACTTTTGCAATTAAATTTTTATATAAAAATAAAATAGAATAGCATAGGTAAGATTAACAAATAATAGCTATTCGTAGATTTTAAGACAAAATTAATGAGAAAAAAAATAATAAAATTCAAATTTTGTTAATTAAATTATTTAAAATTTAATAATTAAGTACCAAATTTTAGGGACCCTTACAATTAGGGGGCCCAGTCGGCCAGTGCTTTAATCAGGCCCTGCTTTCAAGGGGTATTATTTGAGAACTTGGAGGACATAAACACGACTATTTATTGGCCGGTTCCAGCTTTGATCCCACAGTTCTCCAGTTATGAGTTCAATGCCTTTGCTGACTGAGCTACAGCGGTTTTCTACAATGAATATTATTACTCTTGTAGTTTTGGGATTTACCAACGCAGTGTGTTTATTGCCAGGGAATTATCTAAAGGGAATGTATTTCTTAAGCTGTCTATACAAAAAGAATTAATTTTGTCAAATTAATATATCTGTTGCATTTCTTTAACTCAATCTCACCATATATGAACTTGTGAAAGTTCTAACAGACGCAGTAAATGTAAGAAAGTAAATCATACATTATTTCATTTTATAAATTCCGTCAAAAGAAACATGAAATCATTTAATGAAGAATATAAATTATCTGTGTAAGAATACTAAAGTGTTTGCTACCACTATTTTATAAAAACGAATATTGTTACTCTTGTAGTTTTGGGAATTTGCCAACGCAATGTGTTTATTGTTAAGGAATTAATTATCTAAAGGGAATGGATTTGTTAAGCTGTTTGTACAAAAAGAATTCAATTTTGTAAAATTAATATATCTGTTGCAATTCTTTAACTCAATTTCATCATATATGAATTTGTGAAAGTTCTAACATATGTAGCTAGTGTAAGATAGTAAAATCATACATTATTTCATTTTATAAATTCCGTCAAAAGAAACATGAAATCATTTAATGAAGAATATAAATTATCTGTGTAAGAATACTAAAGTGTTTGCTACCGCGATTTTCTAAAACGAATATTATTACTCTTGTAGTTTTGGAATTTACCAAAGCAGTGTGTTTATTTCCAGGGAATTATCTAAAGGAAATGGATTTGTTAAGCAGTCTGCACAAAAAGAATTAATTTTGTCAAATTAATATATCCGTTGCATTTCTTTAACTAAATTTCACCATATATGAACTTGTGAAAGTTCTAACACATGTAGCTAGTGAAAGATAGTGAATCATAAATTATTTCCTTTTGAAAACTCCGTCAAAAGAAACATCAAATCATCTAATGAAGAACATAAATTATATGTATAAAGATGATAAAGTGTTTGCTACCAAGATTTTCTAAAACGAATATTATTACTCTTGCAGTTTGATTTACCAGCGCAGTGTGTTTATTGTTAGAGAAATATTTAAAGGGAATGAATCTGTTAAGCAGTCTGTACAAAAAGAACTAATTTTGTCAAATCAAAATATCCGTTGGAATTCTTTAATTAAATTTCACCATATATGAACCTGTAAATGTTCTAAACAGATGCAGCTAGTGTAAGATAGTGAATCAAATTATATTTCAGTTTGAAAATTCCGTCAAAAGAAACACCGAATCATAGAATGAAGAATATAAATTATCTAGTTAAGGATGCTAAAGTGTTTGTTACCGCTATTTTCTAAAATGGATATTATTACTCTTGTAGTTTTGGGAGTTGCCAATGCAGTGTGTTTCTTG
>CM063501.1:25619402-25649402 GCA_032207245.1 Pardosa pseudoannulata
ATATATGATATATATATATATATATATATGTAATATATGTATATATATATATATATATGTATATATATATATATATATATTATATATATGTATATATATATATATATATATATATATATATATATATATATATATATATATATATATATATATATATATATATATATATATATATATATACATAAATGTTAATATACTATCAGTCTGTTGTATTGGCATAACCTTCCTTTTTTTAACAAAACGACAAATGCATAACATACATACATGTTTGTATGTGACTGCAGTGTTCAGTTTATAAGTATTCAAGTTTAAGAAAAATATTCCTCCTTAATGGCTTTCATTATCACAAATTTATGTTTAGGTAGCACACACATTGTTCGGTTCATTAAAAGTGGGGTAATTTCTTCCTTAGACTATTGTTGTGTTATGTTGGCATTACCCACCCTTTATCTAACACTTTCATCATGCAATATATATTTTTTATATGTTATTACAAATTCATGTTTAACTTGCATTTAAGTCCTGTATAGGTAAAGAAATAAATTCTTTAAGTGTGTCAGTCTAATGAGTAGTCCATCAGAACAAGAAATCTGACACTCCATCAACAAAGATTACGAAACAATCCCCAAACCTGTTCAATTTACGCATCAGTGATACTCACCGCACTTTCCGAGCAATATAATTAGAAAACCTTAAGCGAAGGAACGAGAATACTGCAAGCATTGCTTATATGGCTTTAGTCGGCTAATGCTAAATTAATAGCCTCGACGTTCAGAGGAAAACTGGCTTAATTCAGTTCCTTGCATTGGGTCAGCAGTAGATTCTAAATAATGTCGTATTTTCTTTAATATTCTGATTTATTATTAAAAAATGTATACTATTTTTTAGTTGATTTCGAAAAAGTTTTAACCATTTTGTGATTCATGCAATTTAAATGGGGTTTATGCTTTTTCTTTACAATGATTTTCAATTTATGAATATTTTGAATTATTGCCACACTTAGATTTTCAAATTAACATTATTTCTTATTAAAATGATTTTTTTTATTTTCACTTCTGCAAAAATTGCCCTAAATTCTTGTGTTTTGAATCATTGAAAGCTTCATACACCAAAAAATTATAAAATAATATACTGCAGATGCATTCCTCTTATTCATAAATTTTTTTAGCACAATTAGGGAAATTTCTTTTTGAAAAGATGCATCGTGTGTCATTTAGTTTAAAGATCAATTACTACTTATGATATAAAATTCATTTGCTTCACATTAAGAAATAAGATATAAAAATATATAATAAATAATATAAAAATTCTATCTTTCAACTATTTTGCATTTCTTTAAAAATTTAGCCTTTATTACATATTATTGCTCGACTTTGATTTGAGACGAGAATAACAGTACAGTAATATAAAATATGAATAGAATATTATTAAAATATTATAAAATATAAGTCTAAAACGTTTTCACATGTGCACTAAGAATTGAAAATTTTGAGGGAAATCCAAGTATAATTTAGTATTCTAATGTGATGTATTATTTTTTAGATAGCATACTATTGCATTTTAAACATTATGTAACAATAATTATATATTCTTGCATGATTTTGATATGAGAAGGAAATGACAGCATAATAATATAAAAAAGAATAGAATAATATTAAAATATTATAAAATATGAATCTAAAACGTTTTTAAAGGTGCATTAAAAATTGAAAATTTTGACGGAAATCCAAGTATGATTTAGTATTTAATATCATGTATTCTTTTTCAGATAGCCAACTACTGCATTTTAAAAATTATATAACAGGAATTACATATTATTGCTCGATTTTGATATGAGAGAAGAATGAGAATATAAAATATGAATAAAATGTTATAAAATATTATAAAATATGAGTCTAAAACGTTTTTGAAAGTGCTCTAAGAATGGAAAATGTTGGCGGTAGTCCAAGTATGATTTACTATTCTAATATGATGTATTATTTTTTAGATAGCATAGTACACAAAATATTTTATAAAGCTAATTCCTTACTTAAAAAATATTAAAACAATGTTTTTATCTTTATATTATAAATATAAAGAATGTATAACTTGTAGTTACATAAACAAAGTTTATTTTGTAATTGAAGAAAACAGATTTCATGTTCTTATCTCTCATTTTCTTCATATATGCTTTCTGAATATATCTGAACAAAGTTGCAGTTTCTATAATAATTGTTCTGTTAAGTCAAAATTATTCTCTTCTGTATATAATTTATAGAAATTGATGTATAGTGGAAAACTAGTAGGTCCACTAAAAGATATAGACTTCATCGTTACTCCCATTAGTTCATTGAAATTATTTATGAGAGCTAATTTATTTAATACAAAGCTAAGTGTATGTATACTTAGTGAAAATGCATGGAATAGGTATGTATATTATAAAGTATATGTAAATATATGAGTAAGCGACTATATAGCATCTCTATTAGAAATACACTTTATTGCTAATTATGACAGGTTAAATCCAAATATAGTATTTTGTATAAATACAAAATATACATAAAGTATATTGCGAACAGCTATATCAATGTTTCTTCTGCAGCCAGAACAAACATTCGCTTTTATGACAGCCTAAACTTTAAAATACTTTGCAGTGAAAGAAATATTACATATTTACCCAATTACTCACCTCTGAGATTTTCAATAACATATGAAATTTTGGATACAGCCCCTCACCTTTTTGCTTACTTTTAGAAACAACGGATTTTGAGCTTATTCTATCGACGATCACTTTCAGAATTTTTCAAGCTGTCTTTTGGGGACTTTTATAAAAGCTGCTATACAATTAGTCAATATATTATGCACCTTATATTTTGATTGCATTGGCGCAAGCTCAGTGAAACATTATTTAGTAAACCTGCTCACCGTTCACCCAATATTTATTATTTTTTTTACTTTCAATTGCAGGGTATTGTGTACAATGTCGTTTGACATGCGTCCTAAAAATAGCATTATTTGATATTCAGAACTCTGCAAATTATAAGCAAAACCCTTCGAGAAATTTAGGATTGTTTTATAAAAACCTTAATTTCTTTACTAGTATACGTGCTATACTCATAACAATGAACACAGGTTATAACAAGGAGCATCCTAATTTGTTCTAAAGTTTCAACGCTTTTCATACATTACTTTTTACAGGGTTATCCAAAACCTATTTGTTTTTATTCATTTTGTTAACGGTCCCCTATGGGGTTTCGGGCAAAATTCTTAGCTGAAATATATGGGATCTACCATCCTGTTTACACGCCTGAGGTTTCAGGATAATTCCTTGTGTATGTTTCTAAATATTCAACAAAATGTCTAAAATCATTGGTAATAATGTGTAGTTTTGAGGGAAGTATGGATATTTTAAAATACAGACATAATAATTGAAAAAAAAATATGTAAATATTTAGTAATCTAATTTACTGTGAAAACCGTTTTTAAGAATTTTATATTGCCATCAAACTTTTAATTTATTTATGTTATATTTTGCTTATTCTTAAGGGAACTTAAGGTTTCTGTTCATTTAGACTACCATTCAGGAAATTGTGTTAGGTTCTGATGTTCATTTTCTCGGATTTCGCGTCAATAAATCAAATTTTCATTTAAAAAAAAACATTGTAAAGCACTTGATAACAAAAATTGTAACTTATCCTAACTTTTAGAATTAATTAATTTTCCATTTATCACGTATAAAAAATAGGCCACTTTATGGAGCTAAAGGGAAGGCTACTTGTAAGGTTTGACTTCAGAATGGTGGCAATGTGTGAGGGAGGTTGAGACTTGTAAAAGGCTGTAATGCCACATAAGAAGAAGATATGGAACTTAACAATTTCACTTATATATTACTCTATTCCAACAGGATTTGCACTAGTAAAATTATAATTTATTTTCATAACTGAACTGAGTATAAGTCGAAAAAAAATTTTGTTTGAAAAACAGGATTGGAAAGAGTGAGGTGCCTAAGGGTGAAATTAGTATTGAGTTCATCTCACTTTCACTTTCAACTTTGGGCTTTACCTGTACACTAAGTGAGATCACCAGTGACTCACGAAGAAATCGACTAAACAATGAAAATGAATTCATGACGCTGGGTACATTGAATCGTGTGCGGGTACATTTTGCAGCGAAATTGTACCGGGAGCGAGCGTTTTGAGTGTGAATTTAGTTATTCAGTTAAATCTCAATAGATTGAAATTTATTTAATTTTTTAACCAACTTTTCTTATTTTATATTGAAATATATAAATAGATAAATAAACAAATATATATATATAATATAAATATACATATATATATAATATCATTTTCGCAAGGATAAATAAAAAGTTAATTTTAAATCTAAATTGATTTTTTTAATCATCCATCCAGTTGTGTGGTTCCTCATCAACTGATATAAAAACTAGTTTTACTTGTCTAAATTTTTCCAAATTCTATGTAGTAGACAAGGAGATTCGACTTCGCTTTCCTGTATGTACCGTTATTTTTGTACTCACAAACAAACCAGGTTGTTGCAGTAACCCGTACTAGTACGTGTCCCGCTCTCAAGTATCAGTCGTCAGAAAACTTACTAGTACGTGTTCAGCGCTCAAGTATCAATCGTCAGAAAACGTATTAATACGTGTCTCTCATATAATGTGTTAACGTGTTTCAGCTCTGCATTTACTTGTCAATGATATCTATCTTTTGTAATTGAGAAAATCGGCCTAGAGAAAGATTCAGGGAACAAAGGAACTTCAAACTGACGATGTTCCACTAATAGAGAAAAATAGATTATGAAAATGAGCTAATCAACACTTCATATTCATATTAATTTTTTATAATATATATGATTATTTTATTTTATTAAACCTATATTTTGTCGTATATCATTGCTTTTAAATTTAATACTTTTTTGAAATTTGTTTTTCTTCATGTTATTGGTGATTTTCAAATTTTTTAGATCCTTTACTTTTTTCTCAAATTCTCTCAATTTTTGGACATTGTCTATTGACAAGTTGCTGTAAATTTGGGTATACTTATTTCTAAATTCTGCATAATGCAATGTACCACGATGCTACGGAATAACTTACTAAAGTATTCCACAAATTTGCAAATTTTTAGTTATATTTAATAATTTAAAACGCAATTTTCTTTCTATATAAAATTTTAAACCCAATTATTTTTCTATGTAAAATAAAAATACATGTTAAATCTAAATTATTTTTTACAAAAGAAGAGAATTGATAGTTTTCATTCTCGAAAAATAATTTTAATAGAATTAAGATAGCATACCATTTCGAATAGAAGAAAATAGTAAAAACCTTCATAACGGCTAAATAGGTATGATCGATGGCCTAATAGGTAGCGTGTAACTTTTCGGCACCAGAGTTGGCAGTTTCAAATCCTGTTAAAGGTATCGATGTTTTTAGCTGTTCGAAATTGGCTTTAAGCAGGACATCCCGGTCTTGTTACTCCTTGAGTAGCAAAACAGTTAATCGTTATGCCCCAAGCCAAATCCTTACAATGGATTGGACTTGACAAACCGGTGACTTGATCTCCTCGAATTGGGCTTTTTCTTCTAAGGACATAGAATATAATAATTGGTGTACTCGGCTGAAGAACTTGTATTAAGAATAAGACATAAATAACACAACAGCAGAAATCTTCGATTACGCCAATTAATCATTCACCAGTGTGAACGTGCAACAATACGCGTGATTTCCATTTTGTGCACTTGCTTGAGTTTTTCTGTGAAAGCTATATCATGTGCACATCTAATTTGTGACATTGGTCATTCGCGTTCCCAACACTGTTGTAAGCTCAGGAATTCTAAACATAATGTGAGTATATATTTCTATTACAACAGAAGAGAGGTGATAACGCCCATTCATGCACAAAAAAAAAATGACTACGGACTATTCCACTTCGAAAGGAAGAGAATAAATAAGAAATATCTCCACGATGGATTGTACGTGGCGGACTTGAAGCTTAATAATCTCGATCTCTGGACCTCACCCCATTGGGTATTTATTACTCAGAATATATATAATCTATTAATTAGTGTACGATACCCAGGTGGAATTGGCTGAAGACCTCGCAGCGAGAATCACTATTACAGCAGACACAACTAACACAACACCAGGAATCTTCATGGTACTTTGGTACCAAGGTTGATACTTTGAGTACTTGCTTGGAGTTTTTCTCGAAAATATAAATCAAATACATGTGTAACATTTGACATCGTTTCACATTTTCTTTCACATAACACTGTGGTAAGTTCATGTTGGAATTACAATTTCACTTTTTCTCTGTCTCTCAGAGAGGAATCTAATCCTTTAATTCAGGGTATTTATTGCTGGGGTGGAAGGGTCCTGTCATCTCTCTCAATTTGTAAAAACAATTTAGACTCAATTTGCATACTGTAAAGAACTGTAGGCAAGTGGCTAATACATAATGCACTTGAAATATTTTTAATGAATTATATTGAATCCCTTTTGATAGAAATATTTTGTGAGCTGTTCAAAAACTCCTTTGGGATAGATTTAGTTCTATATATTTTATCAAAAAACTATTATTTCAAATACCATAAAGAATAATGTTAAAACTTGAATAGTTTAAAAACTGAAGTTTAATGTTGCTATCCTTTTAAGAATATCATGCTGTGAATATTGTATACTAACACAACGTTAAAAAAGAAATGGTTTAATACACCAGGAAGAATTATAACGAATAAGATTTTCTTTAAATATCTTGTAACTGATGCATAAACCATCTTGACACTTGAAAGTAAGCAAATTTTAGAAAGTTAATTTAATTATTTAATTTCAGAATATACATTTAATAATGATTTGCATGTCAGTAAATTCTGAAAATGATTTTAATAATTACGTCAATAAGTTAATGCAGCAATTTGTTTAAAAAAATTACTTAATACTTTATTCTGTAATGACACTTATGTAGCACATAATCTATGAAAATCTATGTTATGTTATAAGAATGTATGATATATTTGTCATATTGAAGAAATATTATTTTATAATTATTAGATACATTTTGATTTTCAAAAAAATAATTAAAAACCTATTAGTCAAAAGTTTTACAAAAGAAAATCCTTTCACTGTTTTATTTTTAAAATATATTTTCAATTTTATTGCTATTAGAGTTTTCAAACTATCTATTTACAAAAAAAAATCCTTTCACTGTTTTATTTTTAAAATATATTTTCAATTTTATTGCTATTAGAGTTTTCAAACTATCTATTATCACAGAAACATGTTCGTCATTGAGCCTGCAGCGCGACGGGCGCGGGCCGGGTACTTGGAAGGGCCTAGTGCAAGGTGGGGTGGCCCAATACTTGCGATCTGCAAACCGCCGCCGGGATCAGCCTGGAGGGCCTCAAGGTCATATGGGCCCTGTTTAGCACTTGATTGATTGTTAGTCTTGTTCTGTGGAATATCTTGGTCTCTAATCTTTTATTCTTTATGTGCATCTAAAAACAGAAAAAATAACCACATTTTGAGAGAAAAAAAAGAAAATTTTAATAGACTTTTCTTTTTACAGTTTTGGTGTTTATAGTTAAAAATACATAGTATAATTACATACTAAATAGCATTACAGAAACATGTTAATCTTTCAGTTGTAAAGTATTTTGTGCTACAATTGTTTATCTTCCATGTGTACCTATAATCAAAAGAAACACATTTGGAAAGAAAATTAAATCTAATCAAAATTATTTTGTAATTGCCAACATATTGGGGATTTATATTTTTAAAATATACAGGTATATATACATAATTTATTTGTTTTTGATATCATCTTATTCATTTAAATTTTAGTGAACATAATTTAAAATTCTTAAACAATTTTTTGTTCTTTAAAAATCAATTGAAAATGGATATAAAACACTATTTATAAAACAAACTTTGTTGTTTATTCAGAAGTAAATTATCAATTATTTTTTAATAAAATACATAAATTAAAAAAATAATTGGACAAGGAAATTTTACCTGATCTACCATAATTACTCTAAAAGACTCTTAATATGTAACTGTAGTATATAAAACAGCTGAAATGTTTAGTAGGTGCATTTCTTTTGTTGAAATATTCAAACGTTCTAATTTTGAAAATTCTTACAATAATTCAAAGTTCTCCCAAACTTATTTTATACGCTGAACATAAATGGATTTATAAAACAAAACCTTGAGCAGAACTCAACTGTTTTACAATAACTTTAATAATATTAATGTTAATGTAATTCGAAAAAGAGTTAAATGCCAAGATTCAGGAGACATATTATAATTTTTCATTTGGGTCATCTGCAATGTTCCACGTATATATTTTATAAAAATACGGTACTCTTATTTTTCCATAACTTTTATTGGAATTCTTCGGCACATATTAAATTCCTTTTACATATTTTAATAAAATTTATTCATGAAGAAATTACCGAAGTGCTGCCTAACATTTTTCGAATACGAATACTTAAGGCTGTTCAGAAAATTTTTGAAATTTATACTCAGTAATGAAAATTGGAGAGGCAATTCTGTTGAACATAAATGATAGCTTAAAACATTCCAAACACACTTAATATGTATTTGATATTTATCAAAACTTTGGGCCAAGCATTTCCATGACCTAAGACAATATCTCATTCATTAATTAATTCTAAGCGTTTTTATAGCACACAACTAAAAAAAGAGCTTGTGGAAGTGAAAATCTGTATTCTCTGTGATCTTAAAATGTTATTTTAGTGTACGTTTTGAAAATTAAACGTATGTATAAAACATTTTCTGGATGTCTAATCTGCGACAATCGAAAATAGTTAATGATATGAAGATTTTCAAGAATCGAGATATCATATGCAAAAGATTTTCAAAAAATACCATAATATATTTAATTTTATAGCATTTATTAATAGACACATACATGCATTTTCATTGTAATGGTTTAGATGAAATGACTCTAATCCGCGTCTCAAGTTTTCTCTGTCTAAAATTCTTTCAGGATCACGTCTTGCAATCGGTTAATGAATGCAATTGTGGAATTATTCCTTATGGTTTGGCTTTTTGTATCATAATTTTATTTATTTTCTGTATGTCACAATATGTCCAGTTTGGATTTCGTGAAATACCTAGCCCAGCTAATCAATTTCCTTATCTCAAACTAAAAAGAAGCAATATCAACATAATTTGGTAATGCTTAATTACTTTCACAAATAATTACCTCTAACCACTGTTATCTATAACATTAATTAAATCTAATCTTTGTATTCTAACAGACTCTAATGCTAATAATGCATTTCAGATAGTTTTGAAAGACTGATCCAGGTTCTTAGGAAGATTAATTTATTTTACTGAAAAGTAGGATTTTTCTTACGGTTACATATCGGAAGAGTTATAATTTTAATCATGTTTTGACATTTGCACTACGATACTTTTTAAGTTCTTTTTAACTCTTAAAACTTGGGACTGTGAGAATGAAATACATGGTTTATACATCGGTGAGTTAGCTATCTTGCAAACGGAGTGTTTTCGGATCTAGCTCAATCGGGGGAAAGATCTGTCATGTTCATTAATAACTGTTGGAGCACTTAAAATAAGTTCTAGAACACAATGTCTTCCAAATTCTCTAAAGATACTATAGGTGTTTACAGGCTAATTCTCGGGTTTTTCTGTTTGGTTCATGCTTTTAAATTACGTGGTCTCACTTGTTCTTGAAACTAGGACTTCTCACAAACATTGAATCTAGTTTAATCTGGACAAAGATCTTTCATGGTCATTAATGACGGTTGGAGCCTTAAAATAGGTTCTAGATCACAATGTCCTCCAAATCCCATAATGATATTTCTGGTGTTAGCAGGCTAAGCCTCGGGGTTTTCTGTTTGGTCCATGTTTCTAAATTACGTGGTCTCACTTGTTCTTTGAACTTGGACTTCTCACTAACATAATCTAGTTTAATCTGGACAAAGATCTTTATGTTCATTAATAACGGTTGGAGCACTTAAAATAGGTTCTAGGTCACAATATACTATGAATTCCCTAACGATACATCTGGTGTTAGCAGGCTAAGCCTCGGGGTTTTCTGTTTGGTTCATGCTTTTAAATTAGGTGGTCTCACTTGTTCTTGAAACTAGGACTTCTCACAAACATTGAATCTAGTTTAATCTGGACAAAGATCTTTCATGGTCATTAATGACGGTTGGAGCCTTAAAATAGGTTCTAGATCACAATGTCCTCCAAATTCTCCAATGATATTTCTGGTGTTAACAGGCTAAGTCTCGGATTTTTCTGTTTGGTCTATGCTTCTAAATTACGCGGTCTCTCTTGAGGTTTATCAACTGATCACTTGATCTAATCAATCTTCAGTCGCTGTGATTCCTCACTCAAATGAAGCTGAATATTACCCTTAGCCACGAATAAGTCACTTATTACGACAGGGTATATTGTACTTAGTGATATACTGTCCTACACCAGGGGAATGAGTAACAACAATGTTGAAAAGAAGGCACTTTCGAAGTCGGCGTTCATGCATGTGAGCAGAATTCGATATTGTCATAGAAACTAAATAACTAGATGTATTTCTTTGTTCAGATTTACTTTATATCTTGTTAATCTGCAAGTGTTTCATGCACTGCATCAATAATTTACAGTATTTAAAATTGGAAAGTGGGAATCATTACAGCTATACATCTGTTTTTTAAACATATAGATTAAACGATTAAAGGAGTAATGTTATTAATACAAAATTATGAATTATGCAGTGATTATCCAAATGGTAATTTTGTGACGAGATTGTAAAGCATTAGTAGCTAAAAACAAGTCTAAACATATGCAGAATAATTAGTTGATGTTAATCTTCAAGAACTTTATTTGATGAACGCAGATAATCAGATCAAAAATGTATTTAGCACATTCTTTCCAGTAGCGTGTGAAAATCCTTCAAAACGAGAGATCTCAAAGTGAATCGTTAAGAATAAATTTGTTCGATTTTTAACAATTATGTCCATAGTACTTCTGAATTCATTAAGAGTTCTGACACTTTTTTTTTAGATTGTTATTAACAGATAATACGGTTTTATTTATATTTCTGCCTAATTAAGTAATTGTATATGTAGTTGTTCTAAACATATATATATATATATATATATATATATATATATATGTCAGTGGCGTGCGGTCCATATTTGCAGGGCGTACACTTCACACCCTAGCAAAATTATGAGAGACAATAATTTTCTGCACCTATGTCTACCTATCTTTATATGGTATATAATACATTATTTATAATATATTCAAATATTATGTTGATTTGCTTGCTTGTATTCTTGAAGTGCGTGCGGTACTAGGTGCTACACCGCGTATCGCGTCGTTCAAAAGCAAACAAACGTAAGAAATTTTTATGTGTACACACTGAGCATAAGCGAAAATCACGCTTTATATGTATTCGCTACTGGAGAAGCACATCCGACTATAGCACTGAGGCAAGTTCAGCTATTTTCCTGCACTTGGCATTCAGTATCATCCGAAGGTACGATTTATTAAACGTTGTATTAGAGCGGGGACTTCTTTTTTTTAACTGATTAACTGGCCATATGATTTTGCAGACGGTTAATGTTTAAATTTATATATTGTAAGATTTTGTTTTCATGGAAATATAAAAGAAGTATTTCATCAATATAAAGGGAAATGTTTTAGTGTCTTAAAGTAATTTCGGTGATGTATTATATTTATAGAAATAATTCGCTGAAAAACAATTTTGTTTTGTTAGACAAAAGAGAAACTAATTCTGACAGAACAGTCCACATTTTACCATTCATTGTGTTTTACAGACAGTATATAAGTTATATCTGTAACACCATATCCCTGGTTTTGTTTTTAAAAATTGTGAAGATGTTTTTCACAGAATATATGATTTACAAATGTTAAAAACAATTAATAAATATAATTTAATCCACTGACCGAACACCGAACGAGAAACAGTTCGTTCTAATGCGTCAGCGTGCAGTGAAATTCTCTGCACGTGGACTAGACTTTCGGTTTGTCGGCACCTATGAGCATCACGATGAGGCAAAGCAGCGGCGAGTGCCGTGTGGTGCTACGTTTGCTGAAAATATAAGTTTTTCATGGAAATATAAGCTTTTCGTTATTTTATTAGTAATACGGATAAAGTATGGATTTTGTGTACAAATGAATAATAAACGTTAGGTGTTTAATGTACATTTTTATGGTTTTATTATTATCGTTGTCGTTGCTCTCTGCACACCCTGCATGAACACCTACCGCACGCCACTGATATATATATATATATATATATATATATATATATATATATATATATATATATATATATATATATATATATATATATATATATATATATATATATATATATATATATATATATATATATATATATATATAGAGAGAGAGAGAGAGAGAGAGAGAGACAGCAAGCTAAATATTTTCTTTATTTAAATTGTATTTACTAATTACTGAATTATATTTTAAGATCATATCTCTCAAACACATTTGTAACAATAAAGACCCATATAATACCACATATATAAATATTACTTACGATAAGAAAACAGTTCTGCACAATACATTACTTAAAACTATAGGAGCTTGAACTTTTTAATACATTTTTAAAGAATTATGTACGTAGATCGGAAGAACCCTTTCAGACCAAAAAATGTATAAAACAATCAAATGCATTTCATACACCAAGATCACAATTTATTTAGAAATTAGAGTAATTACTTTCCATATTATTAAAGGTTTTTTAAAAATTTGAGGCATTGCAAAATTAAACAAAATTACTTTACTGTAATGTGTGGAAAACATTCAAAACGTGAAATCTCTAAGTGGATATTTGAGAAAATAATTTTTTCTGACCTTTTATAATTTTATAAAATTACAACCGCAGATGAAATTAGAGACATATAAGTTTCATTTAATTGAATAATTGGAAATGCTGTTTTCTTGCTCAAACACCTTATTGCCTTTAAGTACCAAGTTTAACTATGCCGTAACTTGAATTTATACATCTGTATAAATTGATGCTATAGTGTTTCATATATAATGTTAAATTTACTTGGATACGCAATATAGTTAAAAAAATCATTCTGCAACAATCACTAGCAAATTAAAGTACCTAAACGGGGGTTGCAGACTTGTCTAGTTTCAAAATATAGCATATAATCCTAAAATGAGACCCTAATGAAAGACAAAAATTAAATAATGCCAGCTATAATGGTATCAGTAAAGATACCTTTTTGTCTAGGGTATGTAAGATTTTCTTTTTCGAACAGACAACTTAATCCATTTTTACAGAAATTGCTGCATATAATTTTCAAAACATTTAGCCTCTTTTAAAGAATGTGTGTTAATGCCTTTAAAATCCAATTTAGTTGTTATCTTTGCCGTTTATCGATAACAGCCCGAGGAAATACGATCAAGCGTTGATGCAAAACACAAAAGGAGCCTCTGGAACATACGTCACTTTCTCTTGAAACCCTCGACGTTTTCACTTTGATCGGATACGCTGAAAAGAACCAGTCGGAGAGCTAGTGACCCGTTACAAACCGAAATCTCAATTTTCTGTCAGCTGGGTGCCTCACGTACCAATCACGAGTTGTCAAATTCTGTACCAGTATATAAAGAGGGGTGCGCCAGCAATCGGAAATCAGTCTCGGAAATCTATCCATTCCATAAACAGTCTCTCTCACAACAAGAAATACCTCTCAAACATGCATTTCCAAGTAAGTGTTTTATATATCCTCTATTACAATGCTTGCTAGTTTACATTAGAGAGTATTAAACCATTTTAAACTAAACAATAATTAGTTTTAACTTTTTTTACATTTTTAAGTGAGATTTACATAATGTAATTATATAATTTATGCTTCTTAGATCCTTCTTACAGTAAACAAATGCTTTATATTTCTTATTCAGAATGTATATAATAGTTCTAAGAGAAATTTATTTTTTTCAACTTTTGAATTTTAAAGGATGAGTCATGCACTTTATTTTTATTCTTTTACATTCGCAGATCTTTACGTAATTTTAAAACTTAATGTTAAAGTTAACAATAATTAATTTTATTGTTTTATGAATTTATGAATGTGATTATACATTATGAGCTTGCATAGCTTTAGCTTTCCAAACTATTTTCTGAATTAAATAAGTACTTTTCATCTTAAAAAAAACTTAATAACCTACAATTTCTATAATTAAATTCTCTTTTTTTTTTCAAGATTTCAATTTTAAACCGTAATTCATGCACTTTAAACATGAATTTTTCAACCTCAAAAAAACTTCTTCAATATTTTATATACCAAGTTATTTTGTGGTACCACATTATTTCACGTAATCACAAAAGTGTATCAATCTAAATTTAAAGATTTATTAATACATTATATTAAATACGTGTTTCAAGTTTAAGAATAGTTTTTATTAATTTTCAATCATTGATGTGTATTTTATAAACATAAGTAATTTTTTAATACCACATCTGCAATATTTTTTACTAAGTAAACTTTATTGTAGAGCATAAGATGTATGATATACACTTTCTTTCTTAATAAACATCAAGCGTCTTATACATAATTTTTTTTATTCATATATGAGTCATAGTACAAATTTCTTCAACCAAACTATTAGCAAAAAGAAGTTAATCACTAAAGTATTAAAATATATTTCTTCTTTGCATTTACGCTCCAAAATTTTGTTATATCACTTTTTTAGCCATTCTTTCTTAGTTTATATTAATCGTCTATAACAATATTTTGTTCAATTTTAGTGTTTTATTAATTTTTAATCATTGTTGTGTATTTTATAAATGCAAGTAATTTTTTAATACCATATCAGCACTATTTTTTTACTGCAAAATTTATTTTAGAGCATGAGATGTATTAAATAAATGTTCTCTCTTAATATACATCAATCGTCTTATATAAAAAAAAATTTTGTTCATGGATGAGTCATAGTACTCGTTTCTTCAACCCAACTACAGCAAGAAGTTAATCAGCATTGCTTAACACATTGTATGCAGTACACGTACAAGTACGTTTTCTGACGATAATACATGAGTGTGGGACGCATACCATTACGGGTTAGTGTACCAACATGGTTTGTTTGTGGGTACAAAAATAACGGATATACAGGAAAACGAAGCCGAATGTTCTTGGCTACTACATGGATTCTGGAATGTAAAATGTATATATATAACATAATTCGAAAATATTAAAACTATTTTTATTTTATTTTTCATATTTACGATACCCTTATAAAGTTATCTACTAAAAATATATTTTTTGTTTATTAAAATTTTTTGGTTGTTATTTATATATTTCTATTTATATATTTGTTTATATATTTCAATATAAAAATAAGAAAAGTTGGTTAAAAAATTAAACAATTTTCGATCTATTGAGATTTAACTGAACAATTACATTTACGCTCAAAACGCCCGCTCCCGGTGCAATTCCGCTGCGAAATGTACCCGCACACAATGTGTTAATATGCATCAATCGTCTTATATATCAATTTTTTTTTGTTCGTGGATCATAGTACTCATTTTTTCAACCCAAATATTATCAAGAAGAAGTTAATCACTAATGTATTAAAATATATTTCTTCTTTGCATTTACTCTCCAAAAACTGTCATACCACTTTCTTAGCCATTTTTTCTTAGTTTATATCAATCCTTCATAATAACAATACTTTGTTTTTGGATCTGAGTCATAGTACTCAATTCATAAATCCTACTATTAGTAAGAAATTAATCACTAATATATTAAAATATCTTTCTCTGTATGTATGCTCCAAAAAATGTTACACCACTTATCCCTTCTTTGTTTGCAATGGACTATTTTGAACGCTTTTAATATACATCAGTCATCTTATATATTAAAGTTTTTGTTCGTGAATGTATCATAGTATTCATTTTTTCAACCCAACTATTATCAACAAGTTAATCACTAATGTATTAAAATATATTTCTTTTTTGCATTTACGGTACAAAATTTGTCATACCACTTTCTTAGCCCTTCTTTCTTTGTTCATATCAATACTTCATAATAACAATATATTGTTTTTGGATCTGAGTTACAGTACTCAATTCATAAATCCTACTATTAGTAAGAAATTAACCACTAATATATTAAAATATCTTTCTCTGTATTTATGTTCCAAAAAGTGTTACACCACTTATCCCTTCTTTGTTAACAATGGACTATTTTGAACGCCTTCAATGTACATCAGTCGTCTTATATAGCAAATATTTTGTTCGGAAATGAGTCTTAGTACTCGTTTCTTCAACCCAACTATTTTCAAGAAGTTAATAGCTAATGTATTATTTTTTTTCTTCTTTGCATTTATGCTCCAAAAATTGTCATACCACTTTCTTAGCCATTCTTTCTAAGTTTATATCAATATTTCATAATAACAATATTTTGTTCGTAGATCTGAGTCATAGTACTCAATTCATAAATCCTACTATTAGTAAGAAGTTAACCACAGATATATTAAAATATCTTTCTCTGTATGTGTGCTCCAAAAAGAGTTATACCACTTATCCCTTCTTTGTTAGCAATGCACTGTTTTGAACGCCTTCAATGTACATCAGTCGTCTTATATATTAAATTTTTTGTTCGTGGATGTGTCATAGTACGCATTTTTTCAACCCAACTTTATCCACAAGTTAATCCTTAATGTATGAAAATATAATTCATCTTAGCATTTACGCTACAAAATTTGTCTTTCTTAGCCATTCCTTTTTAGTTTATATCAATCCTTCATAATAACAATATTTTGCTCTTGGTTCTGAGAAATAATACTCAATTCATAAATCCTACTATTTGTAAGAAGTTAACCACTATTATATTAAAATATCTTTCTCTCTATGTATGCTCCAAAAAGTGTTATACTACATATCCCTTCTTTGTTAGAAATGTACTATTTTGAATGCCTTCAATATACATCAGTCATCTTATATATCATTTTTTTTTGTTCGTGGATGAGTCATGGTACTCATTTCTTCAACCCTAATATTATCTAGAAGAAGTTAATCACTAATGTATTAAAATATATTTCTTTTTTGCATTTATGCTCCTAAAATTATTATACCACTTAGCCATTCTTTATTAGTTTATGTCAATCCTACATAATAACAATATTTTGTTCGTGGATGTAAGTCATAGTACTCAATTCATAAATCTTACTATTAGAAAGAAGTTAACCACTAATATATTAAAATATCTTTATGTATGCTCCAAAAACTGTTAAACCACTTATCCCTTCTTTGTTTGCAATGGACTATTTTGAACGCCTTCAATCAAACGGCAAATTGCATCTCAAAAATTTCTTAAGATCTTTAGAAAGATGTTAAAGATAATTTAGATGATTGCAAAAGCGAGAAATTCAACGCATTTACGCTACATTGTCTTTCTTAGCCATTCCTTTTTGTTTATATCAAGTTAATAATAACAATAGCTCTTTTCATCAAAGTACTCATTCATAAATCCTACATTAAAGAAGTTAAACTATTTTATTAAAATATCTTTCTCTCTATGTATGCTAAAAATATAATATCCCTTCGTTAGAAATGTACTATTTTGAATGCTTCAATATACATCAGTCATCTATATATAATTTTTTTTTTGGTAAATAATACTCATTCTTAAAATATATCTAGAAGAATTAATCACTAATATTAATAAATTTCTTTTTGCATTTTTATGTTCCTAAAATTATTATACCACTTAATTCTTTATTATTTATATCAATTATAATAAAAATTTGTTATGTAAGTTAGTACTCAATTTAAATCTTACTATTAAAAGAATTAACCACTAATA
Source organism: Pardosa pseudoannulata (assembly GCA_032207245.1). Lineage (NCBI taxonomy): Eukaryota > Metazoa > Arthropoda > Arachnida > Araneae > Lycosidae > Pardosa > Pardosa pseudoannulata. Next base: position 25,637,262 of record CM063501.1, read on the forward strand.
TATAAAATATCTTTAATGCTAAAAATAAAAATTATTTCTATTGTTAATATATTTTGAATTCAATAAAAAATTGCGTCTCAAAAATTATAATATTTAAAAGATATAAAGATAATTTATATAAAAAGCGATAAACGATTTAACATTTCCTCTTTTTAAATAGTATTCTGTTTAATATTATATAAAAATTCCTATGAACATATAAATAATTATAAATATTTATCTTCTGTAACAAATTTTATTGTATATAAAAAGAATTTTCACAAATGTTTATTCTAATATTTATCTAAATTATATTATATAGAGAATTTATTGGAGATAAAATAAATCTAGATTATAATCTAAAAATATAAATTAATTGCAAGAATATAAATATAAAAAAAAAATATTTGAGAGACTTTTTAGATGTCTTAATTATTTATTTACTACATTTTATAAACTAATTATTTATTATATATAATGTTTTCCTATTTTGAAATAAAATTACACATTCTGTATAGAAAACATGCTTACAAATAAAAAATTTACTATGCTTAAATTTACGAATAAATAGGGAAATTAGTTCAGGAAGAAGATAATGTACAACATTAAAAATATATAACGTAATATTTATGTTGCATAAAAATTATTGATTAAACTATGTAACATAAAAATACAAACATTAAATAAAATTTTCCTTACATATAACTATATATATATATGTATATAAAAATAACATATGTAACACACACACACATATAAATACATATATATATATATATACATATATATACATATATATATATATATATATATATATACATATACATATAAATATAGATATACATACATATATATAAATATATATATATATTATATATATATATATATATATATTTATAATAAATATATATATATATTATATATATAAATATATAAATATATATATATAAATAAATACATATACATATATATATATATAATATATATATATATATATTATATATATATATATACATATACATATATAATATATTATATATATATATATATAAATATATATATATATATATATATATATATTTTTATCAATTTGTATATCTAACACATCATTACAATTATTAATATACTAAACTTTTCCTAATATACAAATTTCACTACTATGTGTCAAAAAGAATCAATACAAGAATTTCTAAATTTCAATAATAATATGAGCAATTTGCATCATGAAATAGTATAAATAGACATTTTGTTATTTAACAAAAACTCTTTTTTTAGATACTTTTACAACCTGTAATACCTTCAACAAATTTGAAATAGATTTCATTGCTTGAATAAAGTAAGGTCAATACTCCATACGTGCAACCCTCCACATATGTATGTAAATGTGTCTGTGTGCACTATATTTGCGTTTAAAATGATAATGATTTAAATCAGTAATTAAATCAATACCACACTTACAACGCTACCAACACACACACACCAACACACACACACACACACTCACACACACCATACACACACACAAACACACACATATATATATATATATATATACAAAAATATATATTATATATATGTGTGTTGTGATATTATGTTTTTGTTTTTTATACATATATGTATATATATTCATAAATATTTATATATTATATATTTATAAATATATATATTTATGTATGTATATGTTCATATATGTATATTTTTTTATTATATATATATTATATAAAATTACGTATTTTTATATATTTTTTTTCATTTTTATATATATTTTAAAAAAATTATATATATTATATTTTTTTTATATATATATAATATATATATTATTTTATATATATATTTTATTTTTTTTTATGTATATTTCATATATGTTTCTTTTTTAAAAATATATTTATATTATTTATAAAATATATAATGATGTCAGTAATAAGAAAAACTCCAGCACTTAAAATTTGTTGCAAAATATGTTTAAAAAATTTATTTAAATACTGTTTCCTTTATTTTAGCACCATTCCAATTACAAATTTGGATACGAAAACATGAAGGTTAGTATCGCCAAAAGAATTTCACGGAACCGTCTATATGGATACGTTGACCACAAGGGTATCCACCGAGAAGTCCACTACGTTGCTGACCACAAAGGATTCAGAGCCGAGGTTAAGACCAACGAACCTGGAACCGCCAACCAAGATCCCGCCGACGTGAAAATGCACGCCAACCCCGTACATGTTCACCATGAGCCCAGCCATCACCATGGTCAATACTAGACAACTAACTTTACATATGACGACGATTACTAAACTGGGATTACACCTCCTCCTCATAGATTGGATATCTACAAAAAGTTTTCGACTTTCTCTTTTATTGCATGACTATGTCACTTTCATCTGCATGACATTATTTATTACATTCTTCAAAAATATCTTTTTAATTAGTTTTAGGACTTTTCCATTTTCATTCAAGTAATTTATATAAAATTAGGAAGTAGTACCTTCTTTTCTTTCATTATTTGCATCTTTCTTCAAAATTGTGTCAAAAAGTAATTTTTTTCCTAATAACAAAATAGCCTCTAATTCAAATTTATAAAACAATTCACTCCTTTCTTTTCTTTCTTAATTTCAAAATGTTTCTTCTTTCCTGTGACTAGTTCTGTTTATGACTTTTCAAAAAAATATTACTCGCATTTCACATTCTCGCATGTGCATGCTCATAACATTTCCTTTACCTTCCTTTCTTGGTACACCAATTAGAAATTGGTGTCCAACAATTATAGGTGTATATTACGTTTAAAATCGTCATCTGAACTGCTATTAACCAATTTGTGTCAAACAGGGCTAGTCAGACGGTCAAACGGAAAAAAGAACAATATCGCACATTTGTTTTGCTCATATTTTCGGCTAAGACATCGGATAATTTGGGACAGTTAAAAAAGTTGCTTTTTGTACTTTTCAATGATAAAATAAAGCATATTTTTTATCAATGTATGATTATTGGTTTCTTTATTTCCAATGTTAGTGTACATATGAACAGAAAAACAAAACAAAAATTAAACTAAGCAGAAAAAGCAAGAGCTTCAAATAACAGGAAAAATATATGATGAATAGTTAACCGGAGTTTATTGCTTCAGGAGTCTCCTAGCTATCCAATATCAGAAATATCAACATGAAGTTCCAGAGAAACGATTAATGCTTCTCCATAGTTCTTTCTTGTAATACAATGATTAGGTAATTTCTACAAGAGACTGCAAATAGTTAACAAGACAATCATGTCAATTAAATCAGCAGAAACATGGTCTCCCATCTTAGTTCATGAGGTATATCTAGTAGCTAGCCTTTTCCGTTCTTAGCGTCAGTTCTACTTTGAAGCCCATCCTGGTACGTCGACTTCATAAAAAATATTATAAACTGTTTTGCAGTATGGAAAGACACAGAACTTGCAGTATAGAGAGACAAACTACAAAGGTCTCTAGTATTTATTCTCTTGAATTTTTCGGTGTATTAGCATAGCCCCCATTTTGTCAAGTCTGCCTCCTCGGTGCCATGAAGATTGTTTAATATACTATAGAATTGTTATTACCTATTTCTTATTTTATCTAATATTCAAAATTTAGAAGTAGATGAAGTATGTTCGTTCATTAGATTATTACATTTACATTATTAAATTACTAGGAGAGATGTGGCATCACTCTTAAATGTAAACCACTTTCACCATGGTTGCGTCTTCAGCTCTGTGATATGCAAATTTCACCATGTGGGAAATGGTGGGTGATGAAGGGAGTGCATGATTGACCGTAAGTGAGGTAGGCATATCATAGTTGATCGACGTCGTATTGATAATTAGATCGACTGGTAAACGGAGTATAGTTCCGTATACTAGCTCTGCACAGCAAGTTCCAATATCTTCCTTAACCACTGAACGTAAGCTATCAGAAGTATGCGTGTTCAAATCACGTCCAGGTCACCACTAAAGTGGAAAAAGACCATAAAGTTTATCTACCACTATTTTAATTAGAAGGTATTCACAGCATATACATCAGTGGCAGCAAAAAGGCCTAACCACTTCTAACCGCCCGGCTACTAGTGGTTGGTGCTGGGTATTTATACCCTTCGGGAAAGTCCCTGGCATCTTCTTCACTTCGGAAATTTGCATTCCAAAAATGGTGAAATTTGCATATCACAGAGCAGAAGATGTAACCATGGCGAAAGTGGTTTACATTGAAGAGTGATGCCACAGAGATATATAATGTACTTAATGCACTGAAGATAACACTGAATTAAGAAGGCACTGAACAATCAACCTAGATTCTGTTCTTAGTAAAAAAATCGTATTGAAAACTTTGTGTGATTAGCAATATATTTGTGTAAAACGGTTTTTCAAATAAGGATTATTCACCGTTTGGTATCGAAAGTATAGAACATCACGTGATGAATTCGTTTACATATTTTTTTACACCATTGGTTGCTGTTGATCAAATTTATGCTCCCAATTTTTTTTATCATTTCCAGAAAAGCATTGCTCTGAAGCTTTTAGATGTACTAACGACGGTATAAAAGAGATATACAAGCAAAAATATATTACTTTCATCGTTTTCCTTTAAAAAACCTGAATGTAATCAATGGCTTACCAAGTTGAAAAATAATGATTTCGTTCCTACTGAATATACCCATCTTCGCTGCATCTTACTTTCGAATATGTTTGAAAGAATAATCATAAATTGGTAAATGTTGATCAAAAATGGAAGAAGCCATTTCAATTTATGTGAAACCTAAAATATTATGGTAAGAAATTGGAAGAAGAAATTTGTTCAAACGTTTGCCATTCACACTTTTCTATGGGTAAGGTGGAAAAAGCAAAACGCATGCATCACGTGGTTGTGCATAACCCTCATTGAGATCGTTGTTTTGGTTTGGAGCACTATATTGACTGCTTTGCTTCATGACAGTTTATGAGACCATGATTTACTGTTTGAAACAAATTTATAGATTTTTGGTTTTTTTTTGATTCTTAATAGCACTGTATTATAATATTGTGCCAAAAAATGTAAGAGACCTCATAGGTAAAAATGTAGAGAAATAAAACAATTAAAAAAACAAAAAGACAAATATACACAATATTTATACAAACGTTAATTTGAGAACTAACGAAGATCCATGCTAATAATAAAATTTGAACAAACAAACTCCGGTACTGAAAAGCAGTGACCTACCCACTAGGCCATAGTACAGAACTGGTCAAAAATGAATATTTAAAGCTTAAATTTTAAAGGTTGTTAGGACGCATGGAGAGATGTACAGCTTAAATTTGTCAAAACTCGTAAAAGTACAGTCAAAATGAAAATTTTAGGGATAGTCAAAATAAATAATTAAAGTTTTCTTGTACGCATGTAAAGTCGTACCTCCTAAGTCATGAAAAATGATAAACTAATAATGGTACAGCCAAAATGAGTATTTTAAGGATAGTCAAAATGAATATTTAAGCTTTAAAACTTTGAGGTTTTTTTTACGTACGTAAGATGTGTCACTTAAATTCGTCAAAAGTAATAGAGGCATGGTTAAAATGAATATTCCCGTTGAAATTTCATCACTTAAATTTTTCACAACTACATTACTCCCATTACTTTGAACAAGGAAGTGAAAAATTAGTTATTTTGTTTCTATTCTTTTGTATTAAACTATTATTATATAATTTTATACTAAATATGTAAATGTATGTATAAATTATTTTTACAACATTTTACACTAAACGAAGAGGAATAACATTGCTCATTTAAAATAATATATATTTTTGTAAAAGATATTTACAGTTTTACAAACAATAAAAAAAAATTATAAGCCACAGGATTTACTAAGCTACACTTATACGCTTATACTACAGTTTATGCTAAGTATTTTATAATACATTTTATAGAAAATGCAATAGAAAAATTATATAGTTTTGAATAGAGATTTTTTAGCTGATATTTTTTAAATTTTAAATATTTTGTGGTTTTCAAAATTAAATATTGTTATAGTCTGCGTTGTAGAAAACGTTTCAGTTACGTAAGAGTGTCCATAGAAGAATGTTCTAGGAAAAGTAGAAAATAGAAAACTGAAAGGAAATAAAATATTAAAATAAATTGATTTTAAAAGTTAATTGTTCGATCTATGATATCAGAGCTAATGAAAATTTGCTAGAGAAAACTTCCTCTTTTGATTAAATATCTTTATACTAAATGCTAGAATATTAGAAAATTGTATTTCACTAATCTTACATAGTTCAAGTCTTTATCAACAGATGGAAGCATCAGATTTTTCACTTTCAACTACTTTTACATTTTCAATTCCATAAAAATTATTTAAAAGTCTAATTAGATTCTAATTAGATCTAATTTAATAATAAAACCTAATTCCAATTCCAATTACATTACATACACTAATCAATAAATAATTTAAAATTAAATTATTAATTATTTGAGTAAATTTGTAAGTAAGTAATTAAATTAGTAAGTATTAGAGTAATTCTTTAATGTGTTTCACTCTTTCATCAACAGATGGCAGTACTCCACTTCTCATATTCAAATAAGTAAAATTGAGAATATAAGTGAAGCGATTCACATACATATGAATTATATACCATTAGGTACCATTTACATTCTTTAATGTGTTTCATTTCTTCAACAAGAGATGGCAGTACTCCACTTTTCATATAAAAATAAGTAAAATAGAGAAGATAAGTGAAACTACACTCATCTATATGCATTATATACCTCTAGATAGCATTTATATTCTTTAATGTGTTTCCTTTCTTCATCAACAGATGGCAGTATTCCACTTTTCATATCCCAATAAGTAAAATAGAGACTATAAGTGAAGCGACACTCATCCATATTCATTATATACATTTAGATACCATTTACATTCTTTAATGTTTTCATTTCTTCATAGACAGATGGCAGTATTCCACTTTTTATATCCAAATAAGTAAAATAGAGAATATAAGTGAAGTGACACATATTCATATGCATTATATATATTTAAATACCGTTTACATTGTTTAGTGTGTTTCATTTCTTCAACAGATGGAAGTACTCCATTTTCCATATCCAAATTAGTAAAATAGAGACTATAAGTGAAGCGACACTCATCCATATTCATTATATACCTTTAGATACCATTGATATTCTTTAATGTGTTTCATTTCTTCATCAACAAATGGCAGTACTCCACTTATTATATCAAAATTAGTAAAATAGAGAATATAAGTGAAGTGACACACATTTATATGCATTATATGCCATTAAATACCATTCCCCTTTATTAATGAGTTTCATTTCTTCGTCAACAGATGCCAGTACACTACTTTTCATATCGAAATAAGTAAAAGAGAGACTATAAGTAAAGCGACTCACATCCATATGCATTATACACCATTAGATGCCATTTACATTCTAAAATGAGTTCCATTTTTCATTAAAAGGTGGCAGTACTCCACTTTTCATATCCAAATAAGTAAAGTAGAGAATATAAGTGAAGCAACACACATACATATGCATTACATACCTTTGGATACAATTTATATTCTTTAATATGCTTCATTTCTTCATCAACAGATGGCAGTACTCCACATTCTATATCCAAATAATTAAAATAGTGAATAAAAGTGAAGCGGCACACATTCGTATGAATTATAGAATCAGTCATCAAATGGAGACCATGAAAAGGTTTTAATGGTCCTCAGAAAAAACGGATGATTAGTTATTATAGCTACAACACAACTAACAAAAAAAATTCACATTCATATTAAAAATGAAAACCAACAGAACTTATAATAAATTATGTTTCTTATTATTTTTTTAATCTTAGGTATTATTTATTAGCGGAATAAATAGTACCTAAGATTGTATTCTAAACTACCTCATCTTGCTATTTAAGTCTCAAAACCATCTATTTCCGTCATCTTTGTTAAGATCTCATTTTGGTTTTTCCTATAAAAATAATGAATACCCACCTGTGAGTGGAAATGCACTGAAAATTTTATTTCAAATTTCAACAACATATTTGTGCTCTAAAACATTTTCATCAACGAATGAAACCGGATATCTACCATGTTTCTTAATTTTTTAATATTTTATTGAGAGCATAGTTAAGTTGAGATGTACCAACAGAAGGTAGAAAAATACGCAACTCGGCTTGAAATTAACGCATCTCTCCGTTCTTGCAGTGACGCCGTGGAAGCAAAAATTCCACATCCAGATGATCGATAAGCAATGATATATATCACATTAAAAATGTGTCATGCATAAGTTTTTTTTAACTACGATATAACATATATGTGTATATATATATATATATATATATATATATATATATATATAAATATATATATATATATATATATATATATATATATATATATATATATATATATATGTATATACATATATATATATATATATATATATATATATATATATATATATATATATATATATATATATATATATATATATATATATATATATATATATATATATATATATATATATGTATATATATATATATATATGTATATATATATATATATATATATATATATATATATATATATATATATATACATATATATATATATACATATATATATACATATATATGTATATATAAGATATTTATATATATACATATATATATTTATATATATACATATATATGTATATACATATATATATATACATATATATATACATATATATATATATATATATATATATATATATATATATATATATATATATACATATATATATAAATATATATATATATATGTGTGTGTGTGTGTGTGTGTGTGTGTGTGTGTGTGTGTAGGGAATGAATTCTAAGTCAGATATACGAAATTCTTTTCTCTTTTCAAAATGTGATTTCTGTCAGAATATTTTTTTTTTTTAAATATACAATTTGCATAGCACTCATTTTAAGTTTTGATTACTGTAACATAGAGATTAAACAATAAAAATTACAACTGCAATTAAATTACATGCTACTATGAAAATAATGCAACATTCTCTTAATATATATACATTTAAAATTAGATTAACCTTTTTTTTGCATGATTTCATTCATTTTCTTTTCTTTTTGTGAAATAATGTATGGGAATATAATTCATGCTCTAGGTTCTATAAACATGTTTTAAAAAATTCTAGTATCAGTATATAATGAACTTAAGTTATGCTAAAAATTTCCGTCATAAAAAAAAAAGAAAAATAAAAAAGTTAAGGTATCATTAATCCTTCAATGTAGTTCAGATCTTCCACAACAGATGGCAGTACCAAAACTAGGAAAACAGAGAATTTAAGTGAGAAGACGGAGATAAGTTATGGGGATATAATTCATGTTCTAGGTTCTATAAACATGATTTAAAAATTTTCAATATCAGTATAATATATACTAAAGTTATTATGAAAATTTCCGTCATCAAAAAAAAGTTAAGGAATCATTAATCCTTCAATGTAGTTTCTATTTTCCACAACAGATGGCAGCACCAAAATGAGAAAAGCAGAGAAATAAAATGAGAACATGGAGTTATATAGTATTTTTAAACTCTGCTTAAATTTAAAGCAACAATGTTATTTAGTAGTTCAGAGAAAAATTTTCAAGCATATTATATTTGTAGAACAGTAAATTTGAAGTCAGAAAACTTAAATTTAATATTATATTTTTTCGCGATTAGAATTAAACTAAAATAATTTAAATAGTACTAACTTTAAATTTCAGTTCATGGTAGATAAAGATTCAGTAATAAAATACCAAAATTTAATCACAATGAAATTGCTTTAATAATCAATAAAAGATTTTAACAGATTTATAAAAATTTAATCATAAATTAATATATTTATTGATATAGAAGTTATTGTATCACATCTTAAATTTTTCGTTAAGATCAAAGAGTGTACTCATTTACATATATCAAAGAGGAATATAACATACATAGTATCTAAATTAAACTTAATACGTATACAAATAAGTACATATATATATATATATATATATATATATATATATATATATATGTATGTATACATATATATACATGTATACATATATATATATATATATATATATATATATATATATATATATATATATATATATATATATATATATATATATATATATATATATATATATATATATATATATATATATATATATATATATATATATATATATATATATATATTTAAAAAATGTTCTTAGCATACATTTTACAGAATTAAGTACACAAAACTTTATACATTATTCCTTTTAAATTTAGTAATAAAAAGATAGCGTATCACATATTATACAGTTGTATACGTGTATAATTAAAATAAAAAACTATGAAATGTTATTAAATTAAAGATAACAAGTAACATGGGGTTGTCATCTATGCAACATGATACCACTTTATAAAATTAACTATATTTCATTCATTTTCTTTTCAGTGCTGCCATCTGTGAATTATATATGATACTAATATCATGTATTAGAAAAATTACAATTTTATGACATATACTAGTTTCATGTAAATACCTCAATATTTAATTCTTATCGAAATCACCATAAACAATTTTGAATACTACAGCACGCTCCGTTAGTGATCTCCTATAGTTTTACCATAGGATGTCATTTATAAGAAAGAAGAAACTTAGCGAAAAAAGATTTATTTGGTATTACGTGTAAAATAAGTACTACAAAATACAGTTTTGTAATCGATAACTAAGTACTTCAAAATTTTGTAGATTGTTAATAAGATTACCCTCTAGGTACTCTGAAATAGAAAACTCGTTCTAAGAAACATAAAAAAATCTACAAGCTATTTTTAGCGGTACTTAAAAAGATACAACAGGCATTAAAAGTTTAAACTTGCGTAGGAATGACTGAAGAAGTCACGAAACAAATCTTTCCGAAGGGTAATAAAAATTACAATTTTATGCTAGATTTAGAAATTTTATCAGATGTTTTCATAGCAGTACACAGTACAAAGTACAAATTTACAGTACAACTTTTATAGTTCTTATTAAGAATATAGGTAAATAAAGTTTAAAAACTTTGCTAAATAAAGTTTTACATAGCAAGAATAAAAATCTCATTTTAGAGACTTATTTTTAAGCTTTTCATTTTTTTTAGAATTTTAATTGTCAAATGATGTTTAGATTTTATGCTTTTATGTCAGATGTAACATAAATTTTTTTGTTAAGATGCTGTACTATTATATTGAAGGAGATAATCATCTGACCTAAGCTTTAAACCTTGTATTTGTGTTTTACTTATCACAAATTTACTACACATTTTTAATCATTACATTAGACTACACAGTGAATTCCGACTTGTTGTTTGACTACAACAGAGTTAGAGAAATTTTCGTAAGTTAGTAGTAGTTTTTTTGCTTGAAAGAGACCTGTGGGTGACTATACGTGATTAGAATATAATTATTTGCAAATTGTTATTTTTAACAAGGATTTTTAACTACAAATAAATATTGGTAAAATATTTAGCAGCTACTTCCGAAATTGACTTTTTTCTTTTTAGGAAATTATGACTACCTATTAAAATATGTACCTATAAATAGTTGTTATAATTGATTTTTCTTTATGACACACATTACGAAATTATGACTATTAATATATCTACCTATAAATAATTGTTATTATAGTTTTTTTTTCTTTATGACACACATTACGAAATTATGACTACCTATTAATATATCTACCTATAAATAATTGTTATTATAGTTTTTTTTCTTTATGACACACATTACGAAATTATGACTACCTATTAATACATGTACCTATAAATAGTTATTATAATAGATTTTTTCTTTATGACACACATTACGAAATTATGACTACCTATTAATATATCTACCTATAAATAATTGTTATTATAGTTTTTTTCTTTATGACACACATTACGAAATTATGACTACCTATTAATATATCTATCTATAAATAATTGTTATTATAGTTTTTCTTCTTTATGACACACATTACGAAATTATGACTACCTATTAGTATATCTACCTATAAATAATTGTTATTATAGTTTTTTTCTTTATGACACACATTACGAAATTATGACTACCTATTAATATATCTACCTATAAATAATTGTTATTATAGTTTTTTTTCTTTATGACACACATTACGAAATT
>CM063501.1:25656902-25699402 GCA_032207245.1 Pardosa pseudoannulata
TTTTTAACTAAATTTAATTATTTCAAATATATGCAATGTTGTAATTTTTTTTTATTTTCTTTTAAGTAATTATTTACTCAATCTAAACCAAGCGTATAATAGTCTTACATTATATAATAGGATTTAAAGATCTGAGATATGTAAATCTTCAAGATAAATATTATTTTCATTTTCAATGTTTTCTTATTTATGGGGATCTATTTACAGTTCTTTAACGTCATTAAAGCGTATAATAATGATTATAGGTGTATAAGAATTTGTTAATGATAACCAGAACTTATTTACGGTAGAATATTATATACTTATTTACGGTATTAAATAACGTAATTTTATTTAAAATTCAACACTTGTTGCATAGCTTAAATTATTATTATTTCTAGAAATTTTCTTCAATTGTTGAAAACACTTTCTTTGTACTATATACTTTATATAAATGTGTAATTAGTAAAACTTTCTTTACATCAATGACACAATAAATATCACATACTTTTTGATTTCAGAGGCTTTATTTCAAATGTAACATAAAGGCAGCAATCTTGAAGAGAAAAACACTCACTTCAAGAGAATACTTAATAAAAATTCTTTTTTTTTTTTCGTGACAAACCCGGAAAGACGATCGAACCTCCTTAGATAGTCAAAAGTCACCGAGTATCTCAAGCTGAATGTTATGCCATCTTTAAAGAGTGATAAATTACGTAGCCCATCTTCTCATGGAAGAGATCTTATCCTCGATTATGCCGTGGCAATTAAGTCTACTGTATGTACAACAGCATAAAGGAAAAAAAGAATTCTTACTTTTTCCTGGGAGAATCGACAATTGGTATATAAAAACGTAGAAAGTCTGAACGTAACAACCATGTTTAAATTTAAGAATTGTAGAAAGGATGAAGTCTGCAGGAATCACGAATCCTTGACTAAATTTGGATGACTGAGAAATTTAAGATTAAAATATAGAACGTATATTGGGAGAATTTTGAAGGGAATTAAGTTACAGTAAAAATCCCAAACTATCAATTATCAATTATCAAAAATTAATGTCCTCATGAGCAATAATTTTAAAGCATAAGCATATAAAGGATTCTTAGATTTTCCTAGGAGAATCGACATTTGGTTTATAAAAGTATAGAAAGATTGCACGTAACAATATGTCTAAATGAGAGTTGTAGCAGATATGAGGTCTGCAGGAATCACGAATCCTTGATTTAATTTGAATGACTGGGAAAGTTAAGATTAAAATATAGAACGTAAATTGGGAGAATTTTGAAGAAAATTAAGTTATTGTCCAAATCAAAAGCTATCAATTATCAATTATCAAAACTTTTTGTCCTCGTAGACAATAATTTTAAAGAATATAGAAATAAAGGAATTTTAGTTTTTCCTGGGAGAATCGGCATTTGGTTTATAAAAGTGTAGAAAGATTGCACGTAACAATATGTCTAAATGAGAGTTGTAGCAGATATGAGGTCTACAGGAATCACTAATTCTTGATTTAATTTGGATGACCGGGAAAGTTAAGATTAAAATATAGAACGTGAATTGGGAGAATTTTAAAGAGAATTAAGTTACTGTGCAAACCAAAAGCTATCATTTATCAATTATCAAAAATTATTGTCCTCATGGACAATAATTTTTGTTATATTACTGTCTCTCTGTATATATATATAACTTAGAAAACCTTGTTATAATTTTATATTTTTTGTTTTCCTGTATCGTGTGACAAAAGCGTTCTGTCACACGATACGTGTTTGTCTCTACTTCCTATAAGTGAAATGAAAAAGGCTGTATGAACCATATTGCATTCAATGTGAAGACAAAGTTTAGACATTAACTTCTTTAAATTACTATTTTCATTTGTTAACAGACACTGTGTAGTTAAATAGATTTTCACTAAAGAATACCATCAACAAACCTCTAAAAAAACTTTTTTACACAGTGCGGTAAAATTTGAAATTTGTGACATACTGCCCTTTTTTCCGATGTAGTGTAAAAGGGAAAAATGTATTTGTACTCTTTTTTTCTATTTAATCTTTTTCTAAGCAATACAGTAATCAAAGGAAGAAGAACTTTTCACCTTTCCACACATATTAAAAACAAACAAAGAACTAATTTTACTAACTGTTTTATTTAATCAATATTCTTCATTATATAATTAAGTATTCTTCATTAAACGTTCATTATGGTTCTATTAACTAAAATTTTTGGAGCAGAAAATTAAAATGCTTGAATAACTGATAAAAGGGTACAAAATTAAACAATAAGGAAAATGTAGTTAGATGGTAATATTTTAAAAATATTTTGTCGTTATAAATAATAATTTTAATTTAAATTCTTTTTGTACATAAATCTAAAACATAGAAATCAACTTAGTTGTATTTTCCTGAATGGTATCTTAGGTAAATTTTACACTAGGTTTTGCATAATAAATTCCCAGGTACTCTTGTGTATTTTGTTTAGAGTTAAGTTTTGTGATTTATTACATATATCCATGATTTAAAAAATATTTATGCTTTACGTGAGCTATTGTGCCAATATTTTAGCCTTTTAAAATAGATTTTCAACAGGGAAATATGATGAAAATAATTCGGAAGACTAAATTTTGTTTCAACCATTTCTATTCTAGGCATTACTTAGAATTTAATTCTTTTACTACTCGAGCTACGCATCTGAAAACATCCAAATCGAATCTTAATTCCATCTACATGCTTATTGCTCTGAAAACAGGATTCTGCAGTGTTTGTAAATACTTCAATTTCCTCATTGTTCTCCTAAATGATGTATGTCAACAGTTACTCCTTAACGACCGATTCGCTTCGTGATATCGAAAACGAAATTGGTGTGAAGGAATCTGACCGCGATCACTCCAACCGTGACTGACAAGTGTACAAAGTGTTCGCCGTATTTGCTGACCTTCACTTTCTTTCTCCGGTTTTCTTCTTTCTGGTTGGAATTTAAAAAGAAGGGCTTAACCCTCCCACTCATGTATTATATGGAAATCAAAGAAAAAAATCATTTTGTGAATTGATATGCTTGAAATGGTATTCTAGGTTAAGCGAAAAAAATATAATTTGTTCATTATGAACTAATTAACTGAAATTCAAAGAGCCTAAAAACGCCTGAATGACTGCAAAATTAAGTATATTAAAAAATAAATAAACCGATAGCACATTTATTTTACACTTATATAAAAATTTCTTACTATTATGAAAGGTAAATAAATGCTATCAGTAAACAAACAAAATTAAGGCTTGGTAGCTGAGTCAGAAAATGAAGCGATATTGAAAACTGGAGGATTAAGGGATCAGGATTTAACTCTTTCTTTCCCACAATAGCCCTCGATTGACAAAACCTCTGGGTCCCAGAATAGCCAAAGGCATCTGAAAATTTTTTCTTCCCCTTAGAGTCGTGATTTCTAATAGCCGCGAGTATTGCTCATAAAAGTGAATGCAGGACTACTTGTTAATATTCGATATTTGCAGGAGTTTTCTCATGAGGTATTTACAACACGTTAAGAAACACTAATTCATGCTGCATAGCATAATAACATTTCATTGCTATTCCATTCACTTGTAAACTTGTTTACTTAGATTGACAGGTGAAAAAAAAGATTAGAGGGAAAGAAGACATGCAAACTTTGGGCTATTGGTCTGGGAATCAGAGGACATTTTAAATTCTAGTGTGTGGGTATTAAAGAGTTAAAACGGCTTAAGATCCACCTTATCCGTTAATGGAGGACACGTAATTGCAGCTGGGGCACGTAAAATAGGTTCGTGGTAGCAATGTCCTCAAAGTTGACAAACGGTACCTCTGGAGGTGACATGCCTTCTTTGGGGGATTTTCCACTTGATACCTGCTCCTAAATTACGAAGGCCCACTTGAGGAGAGTCGTTTTTTTCCCCTTAGCAGTGCTCGTCAAACGGAAGGTGAACCTCTTCTTACATTTTAGTTAATCTTCAGCCTTCGTGGTTCCTCGCTCAAGTGAAGCTGTGTATTACCTTTAACCATAGACCTATTACATATTGAGACCTGGTGTTAGCCTTCCTATATCAGAGAATGAGTAACAACAACAATATAGACAAAAATCAAACACTAACAAAATATTGTGTTCCTGTAATTACTTCTTTAAAAAATTGAAGATATTATCTTTTCAGTTTTGTACTACTGAATATGTTATAGAGAGCTAAATTGAATTTGAATCTACATGTAAGACGTATAAGAAGTAACATTGAATCAAAAATTGTAAATAAATTGAAAGGGACCCATACGAGGCTTAAATAGGCAGGGTGGGATGTTTTTACTAAATAAACAGTGCATATAGATGATACGTTTTATAACTCTAATAAGCTTTAATATCTTTATAAATGATATTTCCAAAATTGTCACTAGCAAAGAAACGAAAAATTCAATCATAAACAAAATATTCTGTTTTTGTATTCACTTTTTTGGCAAATCTGAGACCTCCAAGTTTCATCCTTGAGCTACCAACTGTTGTTGAGGACTAAATCAAATTTGAAACCACATATGAGAATTCTGTATAAAGTTTTATCACACGCCAGCCTGTAAAGAGAAACGGATTCAATTTGAGGATGAAAAATTGATACATTTATGGCATGATAGCAAAAGGTTTCATCTGATTAAAGGTCTAATGTCAAGTCAAACCTAACTAAAATAAATCGGTTGAAATATTTTCTCCGTCACACAAGAATTCTGCCCAATCTTCATCGGGCAAAACAATTTTAAACCAAATCCGTTACTTTTAAAATGCGTACAGGATGATGTGTAAAAAAGCCTTAAAAGAGTTCATTTAAGATAAAGTTTTGTTGAAAAATTATTACGAACTATTTATTTTATAAGTGAAATAGGGAACCTAATTAAACGATCAAGCGAAATAAAGTTGGGATATCGCTTCGAGCTCCTAAGACTCATATCTTTGGTTTGATCCTGGGAAGGTTTACTCAGCCTGTCATTCCTTCAGTGGTTAGACAAACTGAGAACAATTTATGTTTGACAACTAAACACTGGGGGATCTGCTTTACATTGATTCCTTAACTGGGACATATGCTTCGTATCCCATGGCCCTTGGTCTCGAAAACTGAGATTGGCATCATAGGGGTGAGCTGTAGCGTTAGGGGAGTGAAAATTAAACGATCAAGTGAGCGAAAAGGTTAAAAATTTTGTTAAGGAAAAACTTCGCAATGCATGCAAATATTTATCGGAGGTTTATTTCTTTTAAAATTATACTATGAGAATTCTTGGAAAGCTGTAAACGTGTATTCTGAAAAAAATGCAATCGTCCTTATGAATACATTCTTACGATACTTAATGAATACAATCTGTATAGGTCGGCTGCCTATTTATTAAATATCTATTCACTAAAGTACGTAAAAAACTATGAGAAATATCCTATTATAAAAAGTTATTAAATTTCTATTGATATACCAATTGAGATATCTGAATTGCAGTTTAAATAGAACCAATACAATCTGTACATGTTCTTTTGAAGGTTAAAGATGCATGCAAACAATTTCTGCATGTAACCATACACACATACAGGCATGTATATATCAACCCCATACATGTGCACGGGCTTATAAATGTATGTATGTATGTTTGTAAATAAAACTTTCAAGACCACACTGTTCTATAATTCAAAAATATTTGGAAGTAAACCGCTGAAATTCATTGAAGCTTTACCCAAAGGGGGAAATTTATTAAAGAGATTAATAACAATACCCATTTGGGAAATAAATTGTCTCTACTAATTAATATCTGTGACAATTTTCGTGATTTATCTGTGACAAAAGGCCAGAGGTAGAGAAATCTTATTGTATTTTTCACTTTGTACTCTATAACTTGAATAAACCATCCAATTTTCTCAGATTGTAATAATTTGTTTTCTGTACATGTACATGACATCTACCAATTTTCGTCAAATAGCAAAATTACACTTAAACATTAGTAAAGATTTAAGGTTACTTTCATTCGGCTCTCTCCAACAGAAATCTAAGCTGAAGCTACATGACACAAAAAATTACAAATACTGGGAAGTTCGACAGATAATTAACTAATCAATAACATAATTTGAATACATTAATGAGATCTGTTGTCTACCTTATATTAAGTACGGACACATATAGAATCAAAATTAATAGAATCGAATACTTAAAGTAAAGCAAAACAAAAGTTAAATTGTCTCGAGTTTCGGAAAACAAGTTGAGTTATCAAGTCCTTCTTTCATTGCATTTCCAGAATCTTATAAAGACCTTTGTAAGTTTCTGGAATTTAAAGTTAAAATAAAAGAATTAGGATAACCTATTGAAAGAATCAGAAATAGAAGTATTGAATGTGAAAAAATGAATGTAAAAATTCGGTAAAATGTGTAGCTATAAATATATGTATTACTTAAAACGCTAATAAAAATATTAAACATTTATAAAATATGTCTTATATTTAGAATAAAACTTAATGTTTTAAAAAATAATTTGTAAAATACTTTGAGATATAAATATTTGCTTTGTCAATAAAAGATACCGGCGACCTTTGAGAGAAAAATCCTTAGAAGTATATTTGGAGGAATACAAAAAAAAATAATATATCGCTCAAAGGATCAAGTTTTAGAACTATATAATTTATATAATGAACCTGACATAATAAATTTCATCAAATTGAAAAGAATAAAGGGGGCAGGAATCTAATCAGAATGGACAATGATCGAACAGTGAAAATTGTCTTCGATGCAAAGCCTACAGGAACGCAAAAACGAAGAAGAGCCAACCTGAGATAGACTGCCTGGAATGAGACTTTCGTACTTAAAGTAAAAAAGCTGGAAGAATTTCCTCCAGAAGAATGTCCTGAGAAAGCTTATCGAGAATGCCAGGGCCCATCCTGTTCTGTCATGCCACTGAAGAAGAAGAATATAAATATTTTGAGGACTTAAAAAACATTTTGAGTTTAATTTTGTAAGAAGGAACATGTGACAGCGTAGAATGTGCATTTTATTGCAGTATGGAGTGTCACTTTTACTGTGTACAGCCTGTATATAAAGGATTGTAATTCTGACAAGCGTTTTCGTCTTTGAACTCCTTTTTTCCATGATCTTCCTTGGTCAGTGTATAGGTTTTTAGCTGTTCCAAGACCACTATTTGTTGAATTATCATCTCTCTCGTCATAAAGTAGAAACCCTTGATGAACAAAAAGTCTTTATGCTGTTCACATAAATTTAAATCTTAACTTCCAACATAGAAGTTTATTTCGCCAGTTCTCTTAAATTCCATTAAAACGCTACGTCAGGGACAATATAGTTAAAGTGAATTTTTCAACGATTTTAAGAGAAAAAAGTATTATTCGTTCTATGGAGATAAACGAGGACGAAATATATTTAACAATTAGCACATTGCGTGCGGGTACATTTCGCAGCGGAATTGTACCAGATGCGGGAGTTTTGTGCGTAAATTTAGTTATTCAGTTAAATTTCAATAGGTAGAAAATTACTTACTTTTTTAACCACCTTTTCGTATTTTATATTGAAATATATAAACAAATATATATATATATATATATATCTATATAAATATAATATATATATATATATATATACAAATGTATATATAAAAAAATATACATATATAATATAATATTTTAGCAACAATAAAAAAATGTTAATTTTAAATTTAAATTATTTTTTTAATCAACCTTAAATTCTGTAATTCCGCATCGACTGGTGTAAAAACAAGTTTTTATTTGTCTAAATATTCCAGAATCTATGTAGTAACAAGATTCGGCTTCATTTTCTGTATATGCCGTTATTTTTGAACCCACAAAAAACCATATTCAAACGCTGATCAGTACCAGTAAGGCCCGCGCTCAAGTATGAATCGTCAGAAAACGTACTAGTACGTGTCCCGCATACAATGTGTTAACACATTGACGTACAACAACAATTGAAGTTCAAAAATTAACACTACATGTTTTTTTTTTTTAATTTTTAGAATATTAGAAATATAATTTTACTCTTTCTGATTAAATAAACTTGATTTTGATTAATTCAGCACCTTTAATGAGGTTACAGCTATCACTGTCTTGGCACCAGCGGACTCTAGATACTAAGTAATAGGACGATGGGGTATAACTGCAAAAATTTAAAAACGTAAATGACAAGTTTAATGACACAAATAAGCAATTTTTATGTGCAACAAAATGTTTTTGGGAATTTCACACGAAATGTTGATAACAATCAAACAAAAATAAATAAATGAAAAAAAATTATTATAATTTTATAATTATTACACATTATTTTCTGTGTGGAAAACAGAATTCAACCTATAAAATTGTTTCCAAAACATGACACTAGGCTTCTACTTGTACGCCGGTAAATGCACATTTGTACCGCTATAGCGGTAGTGTCTAAAAATGACCGTTTCGTTTTGGACAGCTATTCCCGTCATGCCCCATATTGAACTTCGCTTTGACGGCTATAGACGCAAGTGTCCTCCAACGTGTTAACACAGAAACGACGGATTGAGGTGCCACTATTTACCCTAAATCAGTATGTCAATACAAGATTTATTTATGGCACCACAATATACAGAATGATGCCAGGTTTAAAATACATCCTTCCATGCTAAGCTTA
This sequence comes from Pardosa pseudoannulata, assembly GCA_032207245.1. Lineage (NCBI taxonomy): Eukaryota > Metazoa > Arthropoda > Arachnida > Araneae > Lycosidae > Pardosa > Pardosa pseudoannulata. The sequence continues at coordinate 25,665,529 of CM063501.1, forward strand.
CATTTATAAAGTATAAGGTTTATACCGGAAATAAAAAAAAACTGTTCTTCGTTGTTTATCATTCGTCATTAGTTTTTAAAAATAATAGAGGAAATTTAATTTGTTTCGCCTGCTTTCACGTGCTATTTAGCTAAGAAACAAGTTTGAAGCAGCATGGGGCGTCTCACGAGATTGCCCTACAAAAGTCATCGATGATTACGAGCAGTTTACAGTAGTATAAAAGGGAAATCAATTTTGATCCATCAGTCAGTTTTGGAAGATTACACATTTTGGATAAAGCACCGGTCTAAAAGGCCCACTATGATCTTAAAGGTAACTTTCATTTATGCTCCTTATCTTTTGAATTATATAAATATATATACTTTCAAACTATCATATAGATTCAATTTTTATTTTCTCAATCCTTCTTAATAGATTTTCTTGAAGAAAAAAATAGCTCCCTATTTGGCAAAAAATGCTTTTAAGTCCATACAATAAAATAATATAATAAATGCAAAGAATATTACATAGATTTTTTACTAGTACTCAGTTGTGATAAAAATTTTAACAAGCCTAACATAGAGTGGAAAACAATTAAGTACTCTTTTCTTCTGAAGGTGTAATGTTGATTACTTTTCATATATTTGAAACTTTTATGGAAGATATATTTTAAATCATAAACATTAAAAGATTTGATGTTGTATATTGAATTTAAGGTTAATGAAAGTAGTAAATTTAAAAACTTATAAAATTTATCAATTTCGATCTATCAGTCAGTTTTGGAAGGTTACACATTTTGGATAAAGCACAGGTCTAAACGGCTGACTATGATCTTAAAGGTAACTTTCATTTACGCTCCTTATCTTTTGAACTATATAAATATATATATACTTTCAAACTATCATACAGATTTGTTTTATATGTTCTCAAACCTTCATATTAGATTCTCTTGAAATAAAACTCCCTATTTGGCAAAACAGGCTTTTAAGTTCAAACAATAAAATAATATAATAAATGCAAAGAATATTACATAGATTTTTTACTAGTACTCAGTTGTGATAAAAACTCTAACAACAAGCCTAACATAGAGTGGTTTGGTTTGGTTTGGTTCGGAGTGCTACGGTCTACTTTTTGCAACACGAGGGCTAATGAGACCGGGACCTACTGCTTAAAGCCGATTCCGAACGGCTACGAACATCCATGCCATAGTGGGATTCGAACCCACGAACTCTGGTACCGAAGGCCTAACATAGAGTGGAAAACAATTAAGTACTCTTTTCTTCTGAAGGTGTAATGTTGATTACTTTTCATATATTTGAAACTTTTATGGAAGATATATTTTAAATCATAAACATTAAAAGATTTGAAGCTGTATATTGAATTTAAGGTTAGTGAAAATAGTGAATCTAAAAATTTATAACATTTATCAATTTTGATATATCAGTCAGTTTTGGAAGATTACACATTTTGGATAAAGCACAGGTCTAAACGGCAGACTATGATCTTAAAGGTAACTTTCATTTAAGTTCGTTATCTTTTAAATTATATATACATATATATACTTTCAAACTGTCATATAGTATCATTTTTTTATGTTCTCAACACTTCATATTAGATATTCTTTAAAAAAATAGGTTCCTATTCGTCCAAACATGTTTTTAAATCCATACAATAAAATAGTATAATAAATGCAAAGCATATTACTTAGAATGTTAACTAGTACTCAGTTGGGCTAAAGATTTTAACAACAAGCTTAACAGAGAGGAAAACAACTAAATGCCCTTTTCTTCTGAAATTATAAAGTAGATTACATTTCAGGAATACTAAACTTTTATGTAACATATATTTTAAGTAATAATCATCAAAAAATTTGATATTGTATATTGAGTTTAAGTTTAGTAATAGCAGTAAATCTAAAAATTTAAATTATTTATGTAGCTAAGAATTATATTCGCCTAAATTGAATATAAATATTTATAGGTAGATTATTAATTTTGTAAAACTATATCAGAATAATCTATCATTTCGTTTGAGGCTTCATAAAAAGTCTACATTATATATGTTTAGTAATACTCAATGAATGTAGAAGATGCAAATGTTTCGTTTGGGAGTTCGTTATTGATAATACTATCTAAAATTCTTTAGAGATTTCTTTCGAAACTTGTTTCTCTAAAAGAACAAGTTAAACAAATCATTACCGTTAATTAAATCATCTTAAACACCCTGTGCTTTGTAGAATTTCGGAATCGAAGATGCAGCTATTTTAATTGTCAAATTATAAATGATGAAAAAGTAGATGTAGGAAGCAATTGTAAGTGAATATATTTCCTATATTGTTAGTTTACATTGTGAAATTTATTAAAACTAATTAATATTCTACATTATAATAAATATAACTTCATTGTCACTAGTTATTTTCAGGACTGTTTATGATAATATATACTATCAATATAAAATGTACCTTTTTCTGAGTGGTTGAATTAAGTAAAAGAAATCTAATGTTCGTTAAATACAACACATTTTTAAATTTCTAATTAAAATTTATTTTATTACATATTTATTTTTCCTATTTACAGGCACTCATTGCTACTGCATTGCTTGTATGCGTGCTGGCTAGCCACTATGAAGTAAGTATTCAATAGAGATATTTTAAAGTGTCATCTCTTATGTGTAAGATGTTTTTTCCTTTGCCTCCTGATTATTCATATATGCTGACCTGTTATATGTTTAAATTTCTTAATACTCTTTATTTATGGTTAAAATCCATCAATAACACTGATATTGAAAATGTTATGTAAAATCTAGTAAATGTTATTAAATCAAAAATTTGTCACGTATATGTGACTACCACTGTAGTATAAAAAGAATTTAATACTAAATTCAATTTGAATGCAGTTTTGAATTTCACTCATGATGAAACACACGCAAATAACGATATCGCATTCTGTTAACATATGTATTTTCTTCTTGTTATCTTATCGTATTTTCTAGATCACGTGAAACGTGTGAACGTACTTAAAGAGATTGAATTAATTTAAAAAAAAAAAAAAATTATGTAGAAAAATCTAAAATGACAATATCCAACAAAAGTTTTAAGTATAATATTGTACAGTTATAATACTTTCACAGATACGAAAGTAAAAAATATTGGTAATGCAAATATCTTTTATATATAAATATATATTAAAGTGTTTAAAGTCTTTAAATGAACGATAAGGTTTTGCCTTAAAATGTCTTCTCACAGAAAATGGATAAGTAGTATAATGTTTGAATCCAACATTATCTTTGAGTCTCCCTTTGGAAATTCAAATCTTTCATAAAATTTAAAAAAATATTAAAATTTAAAAATACAGTTTGAGTTTTCATTCAACACAGAAAAGAAAAAATAACGAAAAACTTTAAATATTTTTTCTATCTTACATCAGAAACAGAAAAAAAAAAAATGAATTAATTTTTAAAAATGTTTCTATTAAAAGTATAAATACAAATTTTTGATAATATACAATAATATTTTAATAAAATAATATTTTAAAAATATTATATAATAATATAAAATATATATAAATATAAATATATAATATATTTATATAATAAAATTATTAAGTTAAATGAACTTTTTTTAAAATCTCAAAAATGAAAATAATATTAATAAAGTTGAAATTAAACTCATAAAATTAAAAAAATATTAAAAAAAAGTATAAATAAATAAATAAATAGTTAAATTTAGAAAATATTTTTTTTAAGGTATAAAAATTGAATCTAACATTTTTAGAAAAATATTTTTTCAGCATTGTATAAAGTAAAAAAAACGAAATCTAAATTTTTTTAATATCTTTAATTCTGTGCACAAAAATTTGTCATGTAATATTGATAGATAATAACAAATAGATGTTCTAATAATTCTTTGAAGACTTTTATCGAGTCTTTTTTTTTTTTATTTAAAAATAAATACTGAATAAAATATTCAATACAAACCCGATATTAAATATTTCTCGATGAAAAAAAATTTATTGAGTTAATGAAACTTTGTTTTAAAACTTGAAAATAATATTAATAACAGTCGTAATGACTCAAGAAAAATATTAATAAAAATGCTGAAAAAAAAAGTATTAAAAAGTGAACTACTATGAAAATAAATTAGTGTTTATTTAATTTAGAAATATTATATCTTACATTTCAGGTGATACAAAACATTTACATTTTCAATGTTTCAGGAAAAATCGGGTATTTTGTATCTCATTGTATTGTGACAGAAACACCAAAAGTTGTTTTTTAATTTCTGTCACTTTTCGATGTAAATGAATATTACCACTATAAGCAATACATGTTCTAATAATAGCTTCAAAGACTTTATCAGGCTTTTTTTTAATTTTACGAATATTTTAAACATACCAGGTGCAATTCTAAGTATCATACCGATGCTACTTTTATCGATTACAAAAACATTACTGACTCAAGAAAAATATTGATAAAAATTTAAAAGAAAATATTATTAAAAAGTGAATTGCTATGAGAATGAATTAGTGTTTATTTAATGTAGAAATATTACATCTTGCATTTAAGGTGATCCGAGGCATTTTGCTTTTAAATGTTTCAGAAAAAAATCTCTTATTTTTATCTCATTCTACTGTGACAGATACACCAAAAGTTGTTTTTTAATTTCTGTCACTTTCCAATGTAAATGCCTATTACCACTACAAGCAATACATGTTCTAATAACAGCTTCAAAGACTTTATCAGGCTTTTTTTTAATTTTACGAATATTTTAAACATACCAGGTGCAATTCTAAGTATCATACCGATGCTACTTTTATCGATTACAAAAACATTACTGACTCAAGAAAAATATTGATAAAAATTTAAAAGAAAAGATTATTAAAAAGTGAATTGCTCTGAAAATAAATTAGTGTTTATTTACATTAGAGATATTATATCTTTACATTTAAGGTAATCCGACATTTTTAGCATTTCAATGTTTCAGGAAAATTCCGGTATTTTTATTTCATTGCATTGTAACAGAAACATCAAAAGTTGTTTTTTAATTTCTGTCACTTTCCAATGTAAATGCCTATTACCACTACAAGCAATACATGTTCTAATAACAGCTTCAAAGACTTTATCAGGCTTTTTTTTAATTTTACGAATATTTGAAACATACCAAGTGCAGTTCTAAGTATTATACCGATGCAACTTTCATCGATTATAAAAATAATGGTAAAAATTCCGAAGAAAATGTTATTAAAAAGTGAATTGCTTTGAAAATAAATTAGTGTTTATTTAAATTAGAGATATTGTATCTTTACATTTAAGGTGACCCGAGAATTTTAGCTTTTCAATGTTTCAGGAAAAATCCGGTATTTTATCTCATTACATTGTAACAGAAACATCAAAAGTTGTTTTTTAATTTCTATCACTTTCCAGTGTAAATGAATATTACCACTATAAGCAATACATTTTCTAATAATAGCTTCAAACACTTTATCAGGTTTTTTTTTTGTATTTTACGAATATTTGAAACATACCAGGTACAGTTCTAACTATCATATCTAGTGACTTTTTTCGATTATTTACGTAATAGTTTATAAAATAAAATACTATTTAAAATAATATGGTGTAATCATTATATTTCTTTCAGTTTCATTTGCTTCCGTGTAGCAAATAAATTGACCATAGCACCTGAAACTAAACCAAATTAGTCAATTCTGTACTCAAAGAAAACATTACAGATATTTTGTACAAAAAAAATGGATATTTTGATAGATTTTTTTCTATACTTTACAGTTTTCTTTCAATATCTTCTGTAAATGTTTGCGATAATAACTGTTTTATTTTTATGTTTAATAAGTAATTTATAAAAATGAAAATAACACGCGTAAAAGGAGTACGTATAGAGTCTTCTATTAAGCTACAGTTTGAAAAGCCTATAATTATAACTTTTTAACGAATTAGTTATATTTTGCCTTTAAACTTAACATTTTTATATACAAGCCTATTATGGCATGTTCTGTTAGTGGCTAAAAAATATTAAAAATGCAATCACACAACACAGTATATGTTAAGCTTTAAATCAGTTCTGTTGGGAAACTCAAGTAAAATAGACGAAAGAAATAAATGAGAGTAGTCTAACCGTTGACGATAATTTATTTTAAAATTTAACTTTAAAGCTTAAACATTGTAGACGTATTTGTAATTTATTGCAAATGTGGCCAATGCATGCAAGATTATTTTTTGAATATATACTACAATGCTAGTGCAAGAGAAAACAACGTCCAAGAAGCCTAAAGAATGGTAGAAGACTTAAATTGCTTTAATTCCTTATTTATATCCTCCTCTGTCGCTATCTCATGCTATTTGCTGAGGGGACAAACACGCCGGTAATTTCCCTCACTCTCGTGAATTGGGGGGGGCAAATCCGACCTGTCTAGTCAGATCGGAGCAATATAGAACTCAGGAAATGCATCTGGTCTTCTCTTCAATCAGTCATTTGGTAGATAAGACACTAATAGCAGCGATGGACACTAATAAGACACTAATAGCCCTCCACACTATGGTCCACTGCAAGCCATTGCCACCATCTGGAGGGGGTATGGCTTATCGTGGTCGATGGTGGCAGACCATAAAATAGCCTTGGTGGACGATGGCTTCGGAGACGACTTTTCTCCAAAGATCAAAGGCAGACAGATGCTCAACTAAAGTGAGCAGTAGACCCTATGGATGAATCCATACCCTCGGCACATTTAGTGGCCCAGCGTGTAGATGCAACCCATGCACCATCTAGATCACCATCAGGAAGTGATGAACGATTGGCCATAGTGTAGAGGTTACATTATAAAGAATCCATATTGACATAGTAAATTATCAAGCAGGTGAAATAAAAAAAATAATTTTGAAAGTGTAGTATCATACTAAGCTTTAAATATATAATATATCTAAATTTCTTTAGTTTGACTCCAAATTAAAACGTAAATCTGATTGCAGCCGCATTATCACCACCATTCCCATCCCTACCACTTCGGCTACAAAGCAAAGGATCATCATGGTTCCCACTACAGAAAGGAACACGGTGATGGTCATGGCACAGTGAAAGGAAGTTACGGGTACAATGATCACCACGGAAACCATCGACAAGTGAAGTATATCGCTGACCACCACGGATTCAGAGCTGAAATCAAGACCAACGAACCAGGAACCGCCAATCAAAGCCCTGCACACGTGAAAATGCATGCCTATCCACCCTATCATCATCAGTATCCTGCTCATCATTATTGATGATATGTAATTATCACCATTCATGTGTTTTTAAGTGCAATAAAATTCATTTGTAAGCGTATTTAAGAATGTAGCTTCTATTTTTCCAATACATTGACATGAATTTAAAATTGTTGTGATGTACTTAAAACACAAACATCAGTGTTCGTCAGGGAAAACACAGTAAAATATACACTATGTTATTGAAGGAAAATACCTAATATTTAAACTATAACATTTATTATGTACAATATTTACAAATTAATACATCACTTGATTAGTTTTAACATGACCTGCATTCATTTGGTTTTGCTATTCATCAATACTCTTGATATAGTATTCCTTATCAAAAAGATTATGAGACCCAGGTAATTAATTATTAAGTGAATATTATTAAGTTTACCTCCAGTAATTGCAGGGGAGCAGGCTGGGGCTGTCAACAGGCTGGACGTCGGTGCGGGTGGGCGGCCATTATTTTGCTGGACCTCTATGCTTTTGTTATATCTTTTGTTAAGAAATTTTATTCCTTAACAAAAGATTATGAGACCCAGGTAATAATTATGAATATTTTTAAGTTTACCTCTAGTAATTACAGGGGACCAGGCTGGGGCTGTCAACAGGCTGGGCGTCGGTGCGGGCGAGCGGCCATTATTTTGCTGGACCTCTATCTATCGTGCCGATCATACGTATGCGGGTTCGGGAATCGATTGCTGGCCCGGTGTCTATGGCTTGCTCATGGGATCTCGATGTCCAGCAATTCTTGAGTCTCGACATCAAGTCCTTTTCCCACTTTCTGTTAACACCTTTACACCCCGGTTAAACTCCCCTTCTTTTTTTTTTCTCTATCCCAATCACTTGTTGGTAAAATTTTCCCACATATGGACCCTCTTGGGTGTGAAGGTGGGCTCATTAAAATGGTCCTTTTGGTGAAAGTTGATATTATTGCTTAGCCACTTCCCCCATATCTCACGGCTACATCCCTTCCTGGGCTTGACCGTTACACTTGTGCCACTCAGTGAGCCATAACTCATCCGCAAGGATCCCCACTAAAACTCGAAGTCAACAACTGCACCTAAAATCTTCTTGGAAATTTAGTCCACAGCTGTACATGCATGTGCTGATCATCGTGGGAAAGTACATCGCTACAAGAATACAACAAATGACAACAATTTAACAACACGGAGGCACTTGTGAAGTATTAGTCCATCCATAGACGAGACATTTACTGACTAAATGGGAATAAATATCAATCCACATGTGTATTTAATTGCAATTAAATTCATTTGTGAATGAATTTAAGAATGTAACTTCTTTTTCTTCACACATTGCTAACGTGAATCTTGGATATAACACATGAAAAATGTAAATGTTCCTTAGTATTTGTGCAGACATTTTAGATTTCCTATCATGGAAAAGAAATTTTATAATGTAACTAACAACCCGTCATATAACGGGATCAGTAACAAACTTTATTGGCCGTATTTTAGTTGTCAACTTTAATTTATCTTGTCATATTACAAGATAGAACGGAAGACAGGAGTTTTAATATTGCCAGTGATTATTTGACGGTATATATGAATGATGTCCAAAATTTTGAGAATCGATTGCAAACCATGTGGGTATGTATAAAAATCAAACACACAAGCGGACAGACCTCTTAATTTTCAAAGATTAAACTCTAGATATTTAATAGTCCGTGATATACACTCCTTTTATAAAAATAATTTTTTGTTAATACCGGTGATAAAATTTTTATAGCAACAAAAATAATCGATGATTAAATTTAAAATTATCACAATACCTAATCTATTAATTAAATCAAATATAAAAGAAAATCATTTACGTAATATCTAAGTTCAGTAATAAAACGTATGAAAAAAATGCAGACGATATTTAATTAATTTAAAATAAAAAATGATTAATGAGATGATTAATGGTATGACGTCATAATGGTAGAAAAAATGTTACTTTTACCTATTTATTATGTGATAAATTGATAAATTTAATCACCTGCTATTAAAGTGGGGATTGATATAAATGCATAAAGAAAAGTCATAAAGGGGTGGATTTCGAACGTTTTAAAGATGATGTTTTGAATTTTGCCCTAACTCATCAACAATCCAATATGGATGCCTCTATCTATTCCAGGTCCAACCACTTCATAAATTCGAGGACAAACGGACAGATAACTTAGGCTATTATTATATAGGGGATATAAACATTTACTTAAGACAAATATTAAAAATAAAATACTAGTAAAAATCTTACAATTCAGGAAAAATTATAATAATTATTAAAGCTTTAAATTTGTAGTTAATACAATGATAATCAATGAAATTATCTTCACGTGAAGTATTTCAGGAATTCGTGGTGATCAGCAGCATGAATTCAAAGCTGAAATCATAAGCATTGTGTTCATACTTCTCATCTGGAATGTGGGCAATTATCAACCATCAAAGATGTTTAAGTGAAATGAAATTTATTCTGTTGTGGCATAAAAGATGCCATGAATAGATGAAGTAACAGATGATATAATATGTTTATGTAATAAGGGAACTGTAATCGTATTAGTAATATTCATTAGCAACGTGTATGTTTCTCTAAACATTTGATGATTGTTCAAATGATAGGCTGGATACTAAATGGATAGCCAGTGGAGCCTATATGCTTTAAGATTTAAAAATAGATATGAATTATTTTTTTTCTAAATTATTGTATTTTGCATTTTTAATAATTTATCTTTGTAGACATAATAATAGCATATTAAATTATATATTTAGTTCAAATTATAACCAGAATCATATTTTAATGATATAATAGAAATATGCAAAAGAATTTAGTTATTTTTAGTTAATTATTTAGTTATTTACTAAACTATTTACTTTTTGTTTTTTTTTAATTATTTAGTTATTTTTTTTTATCCTGATTAAGTATATTCGTGTATGACAAATTATAGTTTTAAAAGCCCATTTTAACTATTTTTTGAAAATTTTAAGTTTTATTGGAAATTTTCTACTGAAATACTTAATAAATCCTAAATAAATAATTATTACAGGTTTTATATGTTGTAAGATTTATTTATTTTTCTAAAGAATAATACATTATCAACATTATAGGATTTATTAATTGAAAACGATTAATTAATAAATCCCATTTCAAACAAACAAAATAAAATGCTATTTATTACAAAACTTAATCTGGGAAAAATTAAATCCTCTTGTAAAATTGTAGTTTAATTATTTATTTAGTTTAGAAACTATTTTTAAATTATTAGAGACTATGAGTATATTTGACGTATATACTGATAACGTTCATATTTATAAAATATTTGGTCTTTTAATATTCCATTTGTTCATTTTTAAATTCAAGAAAATTAGAATTTTTCATACTTAAATGTTAAACAACAACTTTTAGAACGTAATATCAAACGTTATAGCCATTTTCTTCTAATATGATGTTGCAATTTTTTTTCGGAAAGGAAAATGTATATAATATTTACAAATTGTAGGTAACAATGAAGAAAAATGAAAGCTTTAAATTATAACCTTAAAAATAAGTATTATATTGGACTTTTTTAGTGTCTGTAAAAACAGAAAATTTCTTTGTAAAATTTTACACATGTATTTATTTTTACATATCTCTGAATATGATGTAATCACAACATTTCAAACAGACTTCAAAGTTGATAATATTTGGTCTCAATTAGAATTTTAAAAAAATTTAAATTCCTTCACAGCAATTATAAATCAGAGAATGTTTGTTAAAAATTTGTAAACAATATAGTCCAGGCTTTAAATATTAATGTATAAGTCTAAATATTAAGCTGTAGGTATGTCGGTCACTATCTCAGTTTAACATTTGGCTTGGTTTGGAACGGTATTTTCTACTGTTTTATTCTCTAAGGCAACTGTTTGTTCTCAATGGCTCTCAAAGTCCTGCAGCAATTTTCTTTCAATTTGACGTTGTAATATTTTTTTTTATTTCGGAAAGGAAAATGTATATAATATTTACAAATTGTAGGTAACAATGAAGAAAAATGAAATCTTTAAAGTATAACCTTAAAAATGAGCATTAAATTGGACTCTTTTAGCGTCTGGAAAACCAAGAAATTCCTTTTTAAAATTTTACACAGGTATTTATTTTTATATATCTCTGAATATGATGTAATCATAGCATTTCAAACAGACTTCAAAGTTGATAATATTGGGTCTTAATTAGAATTTAAAAAAAAATTTAAATTCCTTGACATCAATAATAAATCATAGAATGTTTGCTAAAAAAATGTAAACAATATAGTCCAGGATCTAAATATTAATGTTTAAGTCTAAATATAAAGCTATAGGTTTGTCGGTCGTTATCTCAGTTTACCTTTGGGTTTGGTTTGGAACACTATGGAATACTGTTTTGCTCTCAAGGGCTTACAGCCAATTCTTCCAATTTGATGTTGTAATATTTTTTCAATTTTGGAGAGAAAAATGCATATGATAATTATACATTGTAGGTAATAATGAAGATAAGCGAAAGTGTTATATTATAACCTTAAAAATGAGCTTTAAATTGGACACTTTTAATATATCTAAACAACAAGAAATTCCTTTTCAAAATTTTACACAGGTATATATTTTTACATATCATTGAATATGATGTAATCAGATGTAATCACAATATTTCAAACAGACTTCAAAGTTGATAATATTGGGTCTCAATTAGAATTTTAAAAAAATTTAAATTCCTTCACATCAATAATAAATCATAGAATGTTTGCTAAAAAATTGTAAACAATATAGTCCAGGCTCTAAATATTAATGTATAAGACTAAATATTAAGCTATAGGTTTGTCGGTCGTTATCTCAGTTTACCTTTGGGTTTGGTTTGGAACACTATGGTATACTGTTTTGCTCTCAAGGGCTACTATTTTGTTCTCAAGGGCTTATAGCCATTTTCTTTCAGTTTGATGTTGTAATTTTTTTATTTCAGAAAGGAATATGAATATGACAATTACAAATTGTAGGTAACAATGAAGAAAAATGAAATCTTTAAAGTATAACCTTAAAAATGAGCATTAAATTGGACTCTTTTAGCATCTGGAAAAACAAGAAATTCCTTTTTAAAATTTTACACAGGTATTTATTTTTATATATCTCTGAATATGATGTAATCATAGCATTTCAAACAGACTTCAAAGTTGATAATATTGGGTCTCAATTAGAATTTTAAAAAAATTTAAATTCCTTCACATCAATAATAAATCATAGAATGTTTGCTAAAAAATTGTAAACAATATAGTCCAGGCTCTAAATATTAATGTATAAGACTAAATATTAAGCTATAGGTTTGTCGGTCGTTATCTCAGTTTAATGTTTGGCTTGGTTTGGAACGGTATGTTTTGGTTTGGTTTGGCTTGGAGCCCTACGGTCTACCGTTTTGTACACGAGAGATAATGAGACTGGGACCTACAGTTTAAAGCCGATTCCGAAAGATTACAAACATTCCTGCCAGCAGCGAGATTCGAACCCACGAACTCCGGTTCCGAAGACCAGAACTCTAACATTCGGACAACGTTCGGCTTGGAAAACTATGGTCTACTGTTTTATTCTCAAGGGCAACTGTTTTGTTCTCAAGGGCTCTGAAGGGCTTACAGATATTTTCTTTCAATTTGATGTTGTAATACTTTATTTATTTCGGAAAGGAAAATGTATATAATATTTACAAATTGTAGGTAACAATGAAGAAAAATGAAATCTTTAAAGTATAACCTTAAAAATGAGCATTAAATTGGACTCTTTTAGCATCTGGAAAAACAAGAAATTCCTTTTTAAAATTTTACACAGGTATTTATTTTTATATATCTCTGAATATGATGTAATCATAGCATTTCAAACAGACTTCAAAGTTGATAATATTGGGTCTCAATTAGAATTTTAAAAAAATTTAAATTCCTTCACATCAATAATAAATCATAGAATGTTTGCTAAAAATTGTAAACAATATAATTCAAGCTCTAAATATTAATATCTGAATCCAGATATTAAGCAGTAGGTGAGTTGATCGTTATCTCAGTTTACCTTTTGGTTTGGTTTGGAAAGCTATGGTCTACTTTTTTGTTCTCAAGGGCTTACAGCCATATTCTTCCAATTTGATGTTGGAATATTTTTTTAATTTTGGAGAGGAAAATGCATATGATAACTATAAATTGTAGGTAATAATGAAGATAAGAGAAAGTTTTATATTATAACCTTAAAAATGAGCTTTAAATTGGACTCTTTTAATATCTCTAAACAACAAGAAATTCCTTTTCAAAATTTTACACAGGTATATATTTTTACATATCTTTGAATATGATGTAATCACAATATTTCAAACAGACTTCAAAATTGATAACTCTGGATCACAATTAAAATTTTTTTTTAATTAAATTCCTTCACAGCAATAATAAATCAGAGAATGTTTGTTAAAAAATTGTAAATAATATATTCCAGGCTCTAAATATTAATATCTAAATCCAAATATTAAGCAGTAGGTGAGTTGATCGTTATCTCAGTTTACCTTTTGGTTTGTTTTGGAACGGTATGGTCTACTGTTTTTTCTCAAGGGCTTACAGCCATATTCTTTCAATTTGATGTTGTAATATTTTTTCAATTTTGGAGAGGAAAATGCATATGATAACTATAAATTGTAGGTAATAATGAAGATAAGCAAAAGTTTTATAGTATAACCTTAAAAATGAGCTTTAAATTGGACTCTTTTAATATCTCTAAACAACAAGAAATTCCTTTTCAAAATTTTATACAGGTATTTGCTGTTACATATTTCTGAATATGATGTAATTGCAATATTTCATACAGACTTCAAAGTTGATGACATTGAGTCTTAATTAGAATAAAAAATTAAATTCCTCACAATAATAATAAACCGAAGAATGTTTGTTAAAAAATTTTAGCAACATAGTCCAAACTCTAAATATTAACATGTAAGTCTAAACATTAAGTGGTAGGAGTATTGATCGTTATGTCAGTTTAACATTTGGCTTGGTTTAGAGCACTATGGTATACTGTTTTGCCCTCTCAAGGGTTAATAAGACCGGGATCTACAGCTTTGAACCTATTTCGAAAGGCTACGAACATCAAAACCTGCAGTGTAAATTTGAATCTGCAATCTCCGGTACCGAAGAGAAGCGCTTTACCATTCGGTTATATTTCAACTTGTAGGATTCTGAGGCACATAAACTTAAAGCAAATGAAAAATATAAATTTTGATTATAAAAAAGTAATAATGTTTAAAATTATAAGTTTTACTTTCTTACGTTGTTACTTTCTTTACTCTTTACTTTTAGATCGGTATTAAATTTAACTTTTTGAATATCTTCAAGGGGACACATCACCTTTACACCTTCAAAAAATCGAATTTTTGTTTTTTACATTTTTAGATTCTTTGGAATGTTCTAATTCGTTTAAAACACATCCGATTGAAATATTCGAATTAGAACTCCTTCGAATTTTAAAACCTTTTTATCAAATGTTTTAATAGAAATTTGACGAAAATATCTAAAGTTTTAATTTAATTTTACTCAAAATGATGTTTTTCAAATTTGCGCGCAAGCTAAAAAGAAAACTATTGCACGTATGGATCTATAATTGTCAAGGTACGTACATTATAGTATTACAATAAAACTCCACCTACTTTATTTAAATATTATTTGGTATTTATTGTAATGCAAATTTAATTTTTTCAACGTTATTTTAGGTTTTTTGAAAATTTATTTTTCTGGTGTAATGTTTATGATAACTTTTAAATTTTAAATACTTAGAATAATACCCAATGTTTCTTGTTTATAAAAATGCAAAAATTATTGCTAAAATATAGTTTGTGGTGCTGTAAGACTGCGCGCAGTGTGATAGCAAAATTTTTAAATTTTCGAAACAAGCACTTTTATTTTATTACATAAAAAAAAGTTCTTACTTTACTAAGCCCCTCATATGACGGGATTAGTAAAATTTTCCAGAAATGTAAAGTACCCTAAAATGCAGCTAAAAATATGGTTTGTTTTTTGGTTAAGAATTAACTGTCTCACGCTCAATAATTTATTTATCCTCACACTTCTATAAAGTTTCCCCGTATTGTAAATGCAGTTTCGAATCACGTTGAATTCATTTAGTCAAACCGTGTGGTTATGTATATAAAATAAACGAACAAGCTTCTTAATTTTCAAAGTTATATAACTTAAACGCTAGATATTTATTAGTCTGTGAAATAGGCTCCTATGCTTTTATAAAAATAATTTGTTCGTAATTTGCTAATTCCGGTGATAAAATTTTCTTTGCAACAAAAAAATAATCGATGATTAAATTTCAAAGTATAACATATGTACCTTATCAATTATTAAAGTAAGTACAAGAAACAAAGTAAGTACAGGAAAATAATAAACTAGATTCAGAGAACAATTGTTAAAATTTCCAAGTAATTTCCATAATAAGAAAAGAAAGTTATGGCAAATCGGAAAATAATAAAAATTCCTCATTTTGAAATTACTGAAAAGTGATGTATCCACTTAAGTCAAGAGGAAGTTTTCAAAATCATTACATATATTTTGTCTCTGAAAATAAGGAAATTAGCGTGCCTTATATAAAATTTGAAGTTTGATGGTATGGTATTTCAATAAGAATTTAAAACTTGTCGATAAATCAATAGATATTTATCTGACATCAGTAATAAACCAAAGAAAGTTTATTAGGATTATTTACAATATTATACAATGATGTGGCCCTAAATGTTATGGTGTCCATAAGGACTGTATCCATAAGGAAGATGAATTGGCTGTGAGTGCAGATGAACGTGAGCAGGATGCTGAGGGGCGGTTCCAGGTTCGTTTGTTTTCACCTTGGCCCTGAACCCGTGGTGGTCTGCGACATACTGGACTTCACGGTGAATTCCGTGGGGATCTCTGTACCCGTAGCTTCCTCTCACTGATCCGTGACCATCTGCATGTTCTTTCCTGTAGTGGCCGCCACCATAATAATCCTTCACACCATAACCGAAATGGTACGGCTGGGGATGGTGGTAGTAATCATGGTGCTGTAAATATTTTGAAACAATCAACACATAAAAATTAGGCTGATCTTTATTGTTTTAAATTGATTATTTTATGCTGGGATAGAAGTACCGGTGGTGTCAAAAACACATTTTTAAAGAATAACAAAATTCGTGAGACAATTATAGTTGTTATCCGTCATATAAAGTATTTCTGAAGGAAAAAAATTATTTATTTATTTTTGGTTTTACAACAGTGAAAATAAATGCTTTTTATAATAATTAAACTAGCATGGAGCCCGTTATATGACGGGATTAGTATAATTTTCCAGAATTAAGTTGAACTTTATAGTTTCAAATTGATTTTTTTATGCTGAGATGGATGTCCCGGTGGTGTCAGAAATACTTTTTAAAGAATAACAAAAATTCATGAGGTAATTATATATGTAATCTGTCATATGAAGCATTTCTGAAGCAAAAAAAAAAACAGTTTATTTTATTATTTTTGGTTTTACAACAGTGAAAATAAATGCTTTTTATAATAATTAAACTAGTATGACGCCCGTCATATGACGGGATTAGTAAAATTTTCCAGAAATGTAAAGTACCCTAAAAATGCAGTTAAAAACAGGGTTTGTTTTTTTGCTGAGAATTAACTGTCTCACGCTCAATAATTTGTTTATCTTCACACTCCTATAAAGTTTTTCCATAGTGTGAATGCAGTTTAGAATCACGTTGAATGCATTTAGACAAACTTTTGGTTATGTATAAAAACATACACACAAACGAACAAACTTCTTAATTTTCAAAGATATATAACTTAAACGCTAGATATTTATTAGTCTGTGAAATAGACTCCGAGACTTTAATGAAAAGAATTTGTTGTTAATATCGGTGATAAAATTTTCATTGCAACAAAAAATAATCGATGATTAAATTTAAAATTATCACATATGCACCTAATCTATTATTTATGCCAAATATAAAAGAAAAGTATTTACGTAATATCTAAGTTCAGTGATAAAACATATGAAAATAATGCAGACAATATTTAAATAATTTAAAATAAGAAATGATTAAATGAGATAGTTAAAGGAATGACATAATACTAGGAAAAAAAATGTTATTTTTACCTATTTATTATATGATAGACTTACTAGCTTGCTCTTAACCAGGAAAACAGGGCATGAAAACAGGGCATTAAACGCTCGAAAAGGGGGTAGGTGTGGATTTCAAACTTTTAAAGACTTGCTTTGAATTTTGCTAACCCTAGCTCATCAAGAATCCAATATGGATTCCCCTATGCATTTCAGATCCAACCGCTTCATACATTCTTGGACGGACGGACAGATAACTTAGGCTATTATTATACAGGGGATTGTTCAAATTTTTTTCCTTGAAATCTTCAGCGAATATCCATTAACTATAGATTATTAAAAAATAAATAGTGTGCAATCATTTCCGTAATTTTCAATCTGTTATTTATGTTTCTACACAATATTCATTGTCTAAAGTAAAAAAAGACTACTTTGCTTAAACATACTCACACATACACACGTATATATGTATAGAGAGAAACCATTTATTTACTTTTTTATTGGTATTTGTAATCTGATTTATATTGGGTTATATTTTTGATTCTGAATTTTAGTTACACTTAATTCTATAAATATATATATATATATATATATATATATATATATATATATATATATACATATATATATATATATATATATATATATATATATATATATATATATATAGATATATATATATATATATATATATATATATATATATATATATATATTATATATATATATATATATATATATGTATATATATGTAATATATATATATATATATATATATATATATATATATATATATATATATATATATATATATATATATATATATATATATATATATATATATATATATATATATATATGTATATATATATATATATATATATATATATATATATATTATATATATATATATATATATATATATATATATATATATATATATATATATATATATATATATATATATATATATATATATATATATATATATATATATATATATACATATATATATATATATATATATATATATATATATATATATATATATATATATATATATATATATATATATATATATATATATATATATATATATATATATATATATATATATACATATATATATATATATATATATATACATATATATACATATATATATATATACATATTATATATATCTTTTAGCATAAATATGTATATCTTTCATTATCTATATCTACATCTACATATACAATTCTAAGCTGTATTTTTTGATACACATATGAAATGCTTGTTATGGATAAGATAACTAATACTTACTCCATAATGTGGATAAGTAGAAACCGCAACTCCAAAGAGAATCAAAAGCAGTGCTACCTGGTGATAAAGAAAAAAAAATGAAAACTGTAGTCGAGATTCAGGAAATAAAATACATTTCTCATTATCTATAAGGAGTGTATAAAAAAGTTCAAAGTTTTATCTATGTAATTCTACTATGATTAATTTCATCACATTTGTTATTTACTACGTAAAAATTATTTTGCTTCACTAAAATCTCCTCTAGTTGCGTTTGTATCATAAAAAATAGAAAACTGAAGCACTTCTACTTAACATGAAAACTGACTTCGTTCAGTTAATAAATATTTATCACCAAAATCATTTCTAATTAACTTGCAGCGTGTACATAATTCAACTTCCTTACATTAAAATTGTTTACAGTCGATGCTGTTTTACGATTTTGAATGTAATGACAGTGACGTTAAACATGTCTTGTTGTAATAAGTTTTTAACTAAAGCCTTCGAGTGGTGAAATTTTGAAATCCCTCCCTTTCTAATCTCCATGTCTAGGAATAGACTAGACGAGGTACATGAGTCCATTTACTATCAGAAAATCAAAAACAAGCATAGGAGACCTGTATAGGTCTTCAAGAGACAACCCCGGGCACTCAAGGATATGTGCGATTCATTTTGACATTTAGGACAATTCGGGTGAATTTTGAGACCTCTCTCGAAAGTAAATCATTTCAGGTGTCCACAGGGGAATAGGGAAAGTGTTGTCTGAATATATATATTTCAATCAATAGCAAGAGATCCTCCAGGACAATGTTCATAATAACAGGGATGACTCGGGAAAGACCCAAATCTGCCTATCAGCATGTCTTCTAATGGAATGAAATTTTGAAATAATTGTTTTAATTGATAGAACCAATTCCCATTCTTTTCTTACTTACAAAGCATTTCACATCTTTCTGAACAGTAGTTCTGACTGTATTCTACTTTAATGCAGTTAAGTTTAATTACTGATACCCTCATATCATGAATATTTTAAGGAGACTTTCAAGCTGAAAGTTCAAAATTCTCATTGACTATTTTTTATTCAGTGTAAAATAAAATACTCTTTGAAAAATAATTTCGTTCTAGATTTCTTATAATAAGAGTCTATATTAAAATAATTATTTAGTTGTTATATGTAACATGACAAAACTGTAATTATATACATTATGAGAAAAAAAATAGAATTATATTTACTCGCAAATTAAATTTTCATGTCAGTAAAATTCAAAATAACGTTTTATATCAAATATAAGTCGACAACCTGTCAGAGTGGGAACAATATAATAGGATCAAGGATTATAATAAATTGATCAAATATCAAATATAAGCTTATTATCTTTTTTACACTGTAAGCCTTTTTTTAAATTTTATTTTATATTAGAGACTCATCCTCTTAAAAAAAGTTTATATTTCTTAACGTTTTTAAAATTATCTAAATTTTAAAATGTCACAACTAAATCCTTTTAGTTTAATAAAAAATTATTTTACATCAGTTTGAGATAAAAATTTAGTTTTTGTTATACATATCTCAAAAGTTATCCTGCGCATGAGTGCATATAATATTTTAAATTTTGTATGTTATTTTGTATGTTATTGTTAAATCCTATTACCTAAAGTGACAACAAATATTTTTCAAAGTTTAATATATGTTAAATTTTGCTTAATTCAGTTACATATGGCAGCATTTGGGTTGTTACTGACATTGAGAAGTCGTGTTTAAAGAATATATATATATATATATATATATATATATATATATATATATACATATATATATATATATATATATATATATTTGTATATATATATATATATATATATATATATATATATTTGTTTATATATATTTGTTAAAATAAATAATTGTAAAGTACAACAAGTTATTAAAAAGGTACATAGCTTAAAAGAATGAAATTTTTACTTGCATTTTAAATATTCGATATGTTATATTCAAGTTCAAGTATTGCATATTTGCTAAAAATATTATACATATTAAATATATACTAAAATTCATGAAATGGAATAAATTTATTTATTCTGAACACATTTTTTTATTTTTATTTACGCGTTAACTTACCAAAGAGATTGAAGTGTTAAAATCTTATAATTCTTATAATTAAAATACAAAAGGAATTTTACAATTGCAAACATTTAATATAAAAATAAAAAAAAACTTATTAAAATCTTAAATAATTTGATTAAAGACTTGCAAAAATATTTATAAAACTTAACACTTTTTTAAAAGAAAATAATATATTGTGGTTCATTCTGAAATTCCAACTTTATTTATTATGTCTATAATTACGGGTAAACCTAATCGACTGCAACGCTAAACATAAAAAAAATTGTTATTTTTGTATATGAATTAGTAACAGAATTTAATTTATGGCTTAGAACGCCAATTAGAGAAATATAAAACTATAAATCACAAAATTTTTCGAGAAAAAATTACAAAGAATACAAGATCATTCATAAATATACAGAAATGTAATAAACTAATATATATATAATTCACATGTAAAAACTATTCCGTATAAAAAATTTAAATTTTTCATTAAAATATTTTTTCTGGAGTGGTAAACTTTATTGCTATTTCTTTTTTTGACATTTAGGATGCAATATTGTAAAATATTATCTCTTTTGATCTTCGCTCTCAGTAAGAGAGTTAACATGGTATATATGCGCAATGTATATAAAAGTTTATAAAATTATTGGCATGTATCTGCATATCTATTGGCACCCATCGTATGTAATAATAATTTGAATAACATGAGTATTCTATTGAAAATAGCCAGAATGCAAGGCAAGGAATTTCACAATTGCAAGCATTTAATATAAAAATTTAAAAAAATTAAAATATTAAAATCTTAAATAATTTTATTAAATTATTTTGCAAAAATATTTATGAAACTTAACACTTTATTAAAAGCAAATAATACAGTGTGGTTTATTCTGAAATTCGAAGTTTATTTATTATGCCTATAACTAAGGGTATACCGATTCGACTGCAACGCTAAACATAAAAAAATTGTTTCTTTTGTATATAAATTAGTACAGGATTTAATTTACGACTTAGAATGGCAGTTAGAGAAATATAAAACTTGAAATTACAAAATTTTTCGAGAAAAAATTACAAAGAATACAAGATCATTCATAAATATACAGAAATGTAATAAACTAATATATATATATATATATATATATATATATATATATATATATATATATATATATATATATATATATATATATATATATATATATATATATATATATATATATATATATATATATATATATATATATATATAATTCACATGTAAAAACTATTCCGTATAAAAAATTTAAATTTTTCATTAAAATATTTTTTGGTATGGTAAATTTTATTGTGTTCCCATTTCAGCATTTACGATACAATATTGTAAAATATTTTCCCTTTCAATCCTATCTGTTAGTAAAAGAGCTAACATGGCATAAGTGCAATATATAAAAGTGTATAAAATTATTGCGTATGTCTGCATATCTATTGGCACTCATCGTATGTAATAATAGTTTAAATAACAGGAATCATCTATTGAAAGTAGTCAGAATGCAAGATAAGGAATTTTACAATTGCAAACATTTAATATAAAAATTTTTAAAAAATTAAATCTTAAACAAGTTTATTAAAGTATTGTACAAAAATCGTTATGGCATTTAACACTTTTTTAAAAGAAAATAATATATTGT
The DNA here is from genome assembly GCA_032207245.1 of Pardosa pseudoannulata. Classification (NCBI taxonomy): domain Eukaryota; kingdom Metazoa; phylum Arthropoda; class Arachnida; order Araneae; family Lycosidae; genus Pardosa; species Pardosa pseudoannulata. The sequence continues at coordinate 25,687,929 of CM063501.1, forward strand.
GGTTCATTCTGAAATTCCAAGTTAATTTATTATGCCTCTAACTACGGGAAAACATATTCGTCTGCAATGCTAAACATAAAAACAAATTGAGTTTGTTACTTTTGTATATGAATTAGTAACATAATTTAATTCATGGTTTAGAACACCAGTTGCAGAAACATAAACCTTGAAATTACAAAATTTTACGATACAAATTTACAAGATATGCAAGATCATTCATAAATATACAGAAATGTAATAAACGAATATGTGTATATAATTCACATGTAAAAACTATTCCGTATAAAAATATTCAAATTTTTAATTAAAATATTTTTTTTTCATTCGGTAAATTGTATTGTTATATCTTTTTTGGCATTTAGGATCCAATATTGTAAAATATTTTCGCTTTCGATCTTCTCTGTCAGTAAGTGAGTTAACATGGCATATGCGCAATGTATAAAAGTGCATAAAATTATTAGCGTATGTCTGCATATCTATTGGCACTCATCGTATGTAATAATAGTTTAAATAACAGGAATCATCTATTGAAAGTAGTCAGAATGCAAGATAAGGAATTTTACAATTGCAAACATTTAATATAAAAATTTTTAAAAAATTAAATCTTAAACAAGTTTATTAAAGTATTTTGCAAAAATATTTATGGAATTTAACACTTTTTTGCATGCAAATAATACATTGTGGTTCATTCTGATATTCCAACTTTATTTATTATGCCTATAACTACGGGTAAACCTATTCGACTGATACTCCACACATAAAAAAAATTGTTACTTTTCTATATGAATTAGTAACAGAATTTAATTTATGGCTTAGAATGCCAGTTAAAGAAATATAAAACTTGAAATTACAAAATTTACGAGAAAAAATTACAAAGAATACAAGATCATTCATAAATATACAGAAATGTAATAAACTAATATATATATAATTCACATGTAAAAACTATTCCGTATAAAAAATTTAAATTTTTCATTAAAATATTTTTTGGGTGGGGTAAATTTTATTGTTATTTCTTTTTTTGGCATTTAAGATGCAATATTGTAAAACATTTTCTCGTTCAATCTTCTTTGTCAGTAAGAGAGTTAACATGGCATATGCGCAATGCATAAAAGTGTATAAAATTATTGGCGTATATCTGTATATCTATTGGCACCCATCGTATTTAATAATAATTTGAATAACACGAGTCATCTATTGAAATAGCCAGAATGCAAGGCAAACTTGATAAAAACTCTTATTGACGATACCTGGAGTTATTAAACTCAAAGCTATTTTATATTAAACTTATCTTCAGGATTGGTTTATCAGTTTCATATATAGTATAAATCAATTGATAGCCATCTGAAATCAATAAATATCCAAAATGTGTTAGCTATTTTTTGTTAAACTTATCTTCAGTATTGGTTTATCATTTTTACGTATAGTATAAATCGATTAATAGCTATCTGAGATCAATAAATATCCAAAATGAGTTAGCTTTTTTTTTGTTAAACTTATCTTCATGATTGGTTTATCATTTTTACATATAATATAAATCAATTAATAGCTATCTGAGATCAATAAATATCCAAACCTAGTTAGCTATTTTACGCCCGTACTGTAGAAAGATAAGTGCTAATTTAGTGTTTGCTCACCTGCGGAATCAATGCTTTGGAATGAATCATAATTCCAAAGAATCTGCTTTGCGTGATCTATGCTCTTCTGCCGATGGTAACTCTTGAATGAATCCGTGTTAGGATACGCTTTAAATACTTCGAAACGCTCTTCGCAGATTGGCCCAGCTTTCTTTAACAAATATCCTCTTAGCAGTATTGAACTTGTTTTATGGGTCAATACCACTCCCTGAACCACAGGTATCTTTTCCTTTCTCCAAACACTCGTTTTTAAATTAACGAGTGTTAATGTGATTTAAAAAAGAAAGACTATATTATTTAACATATTTCCATTGATTTATATTTGAATAGCTGATTTCTATTACATTGCTTTGGTTTTGTTTAAGATGTAAAATATTCTCTTTTTAACTCATTCAAAAGGGAAGTGAAACATTTTTGAAATTATTCAATAAAATCTGAACATTTTAATAATAGGATATATTTTTATTCCTTTAAATTACTCTAAATATATCCATTGAAATTAAATTTGAAGGGAAATTTTATATATAGAGTTTATTATAATACATTTAAAATGAATTTTAAAAGATAATGTAGTTTAGAAAGAAACAAAACTTAGTAGAAGATATTACTGTGAATTAAATTCAGAACAACCACAAGGTAAGTTCTACGAAAATCTAGATATATATTGTTTGAAGCGTGAGTTGTTTTGCCTAAACTATTTTAAGCTTTGATATTATCTGCCAGTTACACTTCTTATTTTGTGTTCTCTAAATTGTTTTAATAAATAGATAACGAATGGTTCATAACATTTTGCAATAACAAGGTATTAATTAACATTTTAATTCAAATTTTAGCTTTCGTTACAGTATGCTACACATACATATCACTCTTTATATATATATATATATAATATATATATATATATATAATATAATATATATATATATATATATATATATATATATATATATATATATATATATATATATATATATATATATATATTATATATATATATATATTATATATATATATATATATATATATATAATATATATATATATATATATATATATATATATATTATAATATATATATATATATATATATATATATATATATATATATATATATAATAAATATAAATATATATATATATATATATATATAATATATATATATATATAATATAATATATATAATATATATATATATATATATATATATATATATATATATATAATATATATATATATATATATATATATATATATATATATATATATATATATATATATATATAATATATATATATATATATATATATATATATATATATATATATATATATATATATATATATATATATATATATATATATATATATATATTATATATAATATATATATATATATATATATATATATATATATATATATATATATAATATATATATATATATATATAATATATAAATATATATATATTATATATATATATATATAATAATATTTACATATAATAATAAATAATATATAAATATATATAAATAATTATATATATATATATATATATGACATATATAATATATATATATATATATATAATATATTGTATAATACCATAATTCTGATAATATTACAATAGTGTTAACAATAATAAGGAACCCGAATGAGGTGCCTCGGACATTGTAAACAAACCAAAATTCACTGAGTAATCTTATACTATATTTCATAGAGTCCGTCAAAAACAGATCATCAGGAATTAATCTCGACAAAATCTACAGGGCACATGAAATGAAGGTAAATCCCCACTCTTCATTATATGTCAAAGGGTTAATTATTTAAAAAGTTACATATTTTGAACATAATCACATAGTTATCAAACCTATTTCTTCAATATCACTAGAGTAACTTTATCACCATTCGATGACATTGATGCTTTTTAAGTAATATTCTTTGAACTCGTGTGAAATAAAGGATCGGTTTTGTAACTGAGGTTTTATTACTTCTCTTTTCTGAAGATAATAGATCATTGTTTAGACAAATTTCTTCTTGATGCAAGTATTTTAAATATAGACTTATAATTAAAGAATAATGATTCTTTTAATAATCATTTCTTTCATTAAACGAACATTCTGAATGATAGAATTCAATCAAAAAATGTTTTTAGTATCGGAAAAGACAAATTTTATATACTCTTCATAACTGTATACAATTTTCCTAAATGACTTATTATTATACATAGCTAAAACTTGATTTTTGTAGTTCCCCCTTATTTTAATATTAATTATATTTTCCATTTTGTTTTTTTAGCTTTGTATATTTGACTTCAATTTGTTTGATGCCTTATATATTTTACTCAGTGTCTCTCATATTTTTTAACACCTCTTTATTATTTGCCCTGATATTTTGTGCTTAAAATTTGCTTGTAAATGGCTTTTTTTTACATTTGTCCAATTGTGGCTATCTAATAATTAGGATTTAAGTAAATGTTTCTCTTCTTGCGGTAACATGCATGCTTAATATTGCAAGCATAGCCTCAATATTGAATAAAATTTATGAAGATCATTTAATATTTAACTATTAATTCAGGAAATGATACCCTTAGATTAAGGATGTCAGTTATATTGTGTGAGTTAGCAACAATAGGCAACTCAACAGAAAAATGCCTTTATTTTGAAGATCTTTTTCGTAATATTTTTGAAAGAAAAATTTAGAAAAAAACATACCTACAACAATAACGATAAAATTCAATAATATGTCATATTTTAGGAAAGCTTGTAACGAATTAAAGATAAATTCCCATGAGCAATATATATAGTTGATCGGATATCATGTCGAATGTTTTTTACCATGATTGAATGATATTGATTGATATTGAATGACCATGCAATTATTTACATGTGCATAATGAGCCCCAAATGAGACTGATTTTTAGATAGATAAACAATAAATTCATTGTCTGTATTGGTAAAATTTAATGATATATAATTGTTTACATTCAACACTGTAACGTTAAACATAAAATACTTTTTATTAATTTGGCAGTTACTGGATTAATGGAATAATGTGTTTTGTTTTGCATGATTTATTAAACAATAAAGTATTTGGCTGAATTATTCGCAAGAGTGTAGCACCATGAAACAATGAAACTTTAGTAAAACATTATCTAAGTTTATATAAATTATTTTCTACAAACTTTATCTTAAATAAGTAAAAATTTATACTCAGTTTTATTTTATTTAAATTCTAAGCATATAATGAATATTCTTTTTAAAAAGGTAGCAGTTAGTTTGCAATGCATAGAAAGAATTGTTTATTGAATAATTCCATTTTTATCAAAATGTTTAACATTTTAATCAAATAATTTTTTCTCGTACTGTTTAAATGCCTTATATGTTTTGAAACTATATTATTTATGCTATTCAATTACTTATTATTGCCTACAAATTTATATGTGGAATATATATAGAAGAATACATAATACCTAATAAATTATGAGCTCTCAAGAGTAAATGAAGCATGATATTTAAGCAATTGTGTATAATTCAGTACCCTTAATGTTTACTTGTAATGTTAAATACCATAAGATGTAATTTATATAATGAAACTTTATATAGATTATAGATTATTTTAAGATTGTAATTATATATTTATTTGCTGTCTTATAAAGCACAGTATTATAAAGAGATATTTCATAATAAATAAAGTATTTCTTCCTGGTTTTATTCGATGAATCTACACCAAAATTAAAATCCTGTTGGGGGAATCAAAAAAATTTAAAGCATTGAATCAGATGACAAAATTGTAAATAGCAAATGTATGGAAATATAAAGGCTCGTCAAGAGGATTTCCATCTATCTTCACTAAAAAGAAAAATCCTTTCATAAAAAAACATACAAAATTTTTAGTTTTCTACCTGTATCTCCAAAATGACGTTTAAAAATTAACGGGTTAGAGATGACCCGTAATGAAACCTCATTATTAAGAGGCATAAATGTAGATACTTAAATCAGTTTGTAATATGACTTTTAAAGTTTTTGAAATTCGTTTTTCATTTTTTTGAATAATGTTGTTGATATCGATGTGCCGTTAATGATAGTTATATTTACTTTAATTATACCTCTAATTTATTTGTTTTCTTTTCTTTCTATTTTATTAATAAACAATTATATTCTCCGCTTGCTTTTATTTCAATTATATTGCCCCAAAACACCGATTTGTTTTTAAATTTTGATCTAGAAGTAAGATTTGCTGTTTTCGCGTATTAATTCCTTTGCAAATTTGACTGTACCTAACTTAGATATTGATGTTCGTTATGATCGTATATGAACGTTTATTTGTTACCTCTGAGTTGATATTTGGAAACAGAATTTAACTAAAATCTTTAAATATTGAAATTTTAATTTAATTCTGACACACAACTTAATACTACACCTAAATATTGATCTATAAATATTCTTTATAGAAATATAACTTAATATCTCTAGAGACTTTAAATCTCTCTGTAAATATATTACAATTTAGATTTCGCTTAATTGTATTACATATTTCAAAATGAATATCTATTATATCTTTCCTTCTGAAATTTTTGTCAAAAAATATATCTTAATTATTTTTAAAATGTGAAGGCTAGTTCACCGAAGAAAACTTGTTCTCAGTAAACTATTTTAATATATCTTTTATAACCTAGCAATACGTTTAATTTATGAGCAATTTTATAATTTTTACATAGCAAACACATCGGTACATTAAATCCTACCTAGTAACAGTTACTAAATATTAAAGTATTCCACACCTCACTTTAATAAACAGTATGTTTGGTAAAGGTAAAACCCCTTCTAAATGGAGCTATTAATCCTATTAGTAATGTTAAATATCAAGTACGTCATTCTTAAATTAGTAACATATTCAAGGAAAAAAATGTTTCATGCAAACACAAAGTAATTATCCGTGATATTACTTTTGAAAGCTTTTAAGAATATTTTTGTTTAAAAATATATCTTGATTATTTTTAAAATTTGAAGACTAGTTCACTGGAGAAAACTTGTTACCAGAATAATATTTTAATAATAATAATAATATATATATATATATATATATATATATATATATACATACATACATATATATACATATATATACATATATATGTATATATATATATATATATACATATATATATACATATATATATATACATATTTATATACATACATATATAATATATAATACATATACATATATATATATATATATATATATATATATATATATATATATATATATATATATATATATATATATATATATATATATATATATATGTATATATATATATACATATATATACATATATATGTATATATATATACATATATATACATATATATGTATATATATGTATATATATATACATACATATATATATATATATATATATATATATATATATATATATATATATATATTATAACCTAGCATTAAGTTTAATTTATGATCAATTTTATAACTTTTACATAGCAAACACATCGGTACATTAAATTCTATCTAGTAACAGTTACTAAAATTAAAGTATTCCACACCATACTTTAATAAACAGTATGTTTGATAAAGGTAAAACGCTTTCTAAATGGAGCTATTAATCCTATTAGTATTGTTAAATATCAAGTACGTCCTTCTTAAATTAGTAACATATTCAAGGAAAAAATGCTTCACGCAACTACAAAGTAATTATCCGTGATATTACTTTTTAAAGCTTTTAAGAATACAAGACTGTTTTTTTTTATATATAAATATACAAAGTTGTCTGGGAATTTTCTGATTCGATCTCTGTTAAAAACGATGAATAAGGAAAAGTATTAGTCCTTTTTGAAATAACTATACGCCAAGTCAAAAGTCGTGAGAAGGAAAACAAACCTGGAAACTGATGAAAACCTCCCACAGGCAACGCCTGGAAGAAGTTCACAAGGTTCTTTAAATGAAATTCCCATGCTTTATATCCTGTAATCCAGAATGCTGAAGATTTCTAACATGTAATCAACTTTTTGAGGGAAACCGTATGCTCTTCCACATAATAATTTCCCTTCCAGTTTCCTGTTTAACATCTTAGACTATAATTAAACTTTAATATTTTATTTTTGTTAACATTTTAGTTAGAGGATGTATTTTAAATCTAAATCCTAAATAGCTTAAAGTAATTATTCAATAACAAAAATGACTACGGCACTTGGTAAAAATAAATTATTAAACATTATCATACTATTCCGGGTACATTTCTGCCATAATGAAAGATGGTAGGGAGAAGCATATAATCGAAAGCAGACATTGAAATAACTTAGTATTGCATGCTTTGAACCTTTTTCACGTTTGTGAATGCATTGCATAAATGCTAGAACTGCACAATGTTAAGGGAACTAACTTTGTGAAGACTAACTAACTTTGAAACCTTTGAAATCTTCATCTTTCTTTTTTATATCGCTTAATTAAAAAAAAACAATAAAATTTTCAAGGTAGGAATTACTACAAGTATTTGCTACAAGTAAATCCGCAAGCAATGTTCTACAATCAAACCTCACATATTTTGTCAGTAATTTTAACTCTAAATATGAAGTATGCAAAAAGTAATTTAAAATATCACCTTTTAAAATTAAATATACCATTTTTTAAATGTACAACAATGAGGCATAATTTTCGAGACTTCTTAAAATTTAAATATATAGAGAAGGAATTGTACTTGTTCCTTATTGGCTTAAAAAATATAAAACTCATTAGTGAAATCCACTCTACGTCTGCGCGATATAAGAAAGTGCAAAAAAGCCTTTCTGAAATGAATAAGCAAAATTTTAAGTTTTAATACAAGTAAATAATGTATATAATGTATATAATGTGTGTATATAATGTTTCGTAAAATATATTTTGAGCAAAAATCCAAATAAATTCAGAAAAATACTTAATTCTTTATAAAGAACAAATGATAAAAAGTACAAAAAACTGAAATACAGACGAAAACGTATATTCGTTTAGTATTTTTTTAAATGCGGTGAATTCATTTAAGAACTGACTAGTTATCATGAAATTTTGCCCCTGAGGTTTTCGCATAAAGGAATACACGAACTACTTCTATCCGTACGAAATACATTCCGTCTAATCTTTAAAGCCCGAAGATGTTGGTTCGTGGGAAGAATTCAAAGATCCCAAATTTGCTGCTTCGGTGAATTTCCTGAAAATCGTTCTTTTACTGCTATATTCTTCTAACCAAGCATTAGTTATTAAAATCTATTAAATGTAAATTTTATACTTTTTCTCATAATTGTGCTATTATCCACTTATGCTAAAATTTATAATTAAATGCGTTCAACAATCTTCTACAAGAATATCCGTCCCTGACGTTTTGGTATAAGGGAAGACACTGACTATTTTAATCCATATGAAGTGCATTCGAGTATTTAGAGTCCGAAGATTTTAAATCGTGAAATGATAACACCGACATTCTGATTCGGTGAATTTCCTAGCAATTGTTTCTTCACTGATATATTCTTCTTATCAAGCATGAGTTATTAAAATATTCCAAATTATGTTTTTATACTTTTTTCTCATATATCGGCTTACAGCCCCATGTGCTAAAATTTATCATACATTGCGTTTAATATTGAATCAACAAAGATGCAAAAATACCATTTAGGTTTTCGTATGAGAAAATAGACGAACTATTTGTATCTGTACGAAACACGATCCGTCGAATCTTTAGAGCCCGAAGATTTTGGATCGAGGGAAGAATTCAAACATCCCAATTTTGCTGCTTTGGTGAATTTCTTGGCAATTGTTCCTTTACTGCTTTAATATTCCAACCAAGCATTAGTAATTAAGATTTATTAAGTGTATATTTTATACTATTTCTTATATATGTGCTTAAAGTCACATGTACTAAAATTTATCATAAAATACGTTTAACATTGTTCTACACAGACTATTTGAATCCATAAGAAATTAATTCGACTATTAAGAGTAGAAGTAGAAGATTTTAAATCGTGAAATGAAAACAATGACATTCTGATTCGGTAAATTTCTTAGAAATTGTTTCTTTACTGATATATTCTTCTTATGAAGCATTAGTTATTAAAATATTCTAAATTATATTATTATACTTTTTCTCATATATCGGTTTACAATTATGTGATAAAATTTATCATACATTACAGTTAATATTGAACCGACAAAGATACAAAAATACAATTGCTCTATAAGAATATCAATTAAATAAGTTAATAAATGTTAACTAATTTTATTGTCCCCAAAATATACTGCACGAGTCATTGGTATATATTAACAAACAAGCCTCATCGAAATTAACCGAAATCTATTTCTTCATGCACACTCAAAAAAGAAAAACGTGTCAGGCTTATAAAATTTTATTAACTCTTCTACAATAAATAGTACAGTTTGATAGATTTAGCGACCATGATGGTGGTGCCCATGGTGATGATGATGATGTCCATGATGATGATGGCCATGGTGATGGTGGTCATGATGGTGATGTGCATGGGAGTGTATTTTCACATGTGCTGGGTCTTGGTTGGCTGTACCTGGTTCGCTAGTTTTCACCACTGCTCTGAATCCGTTATGATCGGCGACGTAGTGGACCTCTCTGTGGATACCTATATATATATATATATATATATATATATATATATATATATACATATATATACATATATATACATACATATATATATATATATATATATATATATATATATATATATATATAGATATTTATATATAGATATATATATATATATATATATATTTATATATATATATATATATATATATATATATATATTTAAATAATATAATTATAGTGATATATATATATATATATATATATATATATATATATATATATATATATATATATTTATATATATATATATATATATATATATATATATATATATATATATATATATATATATATATATATATATATATATATATATATATATATATATATATATATATATATATATATATATGATTAAATAATATTAAACCTTTCAAAATTCGATATTTTTATTTTTTACATTTTTAAAATATTTGTAAATTTCTGAATTGGTTTAAACAAACTCTAATGAAATATTGGAATTCAAACATGTAAAACTATAAAATATTTCTGTTTAATATCACAGCTTTTAAAATAATTAAAAATTTAAATGGAAATAGTGTTTTTTAAATAGTGCTCAGTTTAAATAAAAAAAACTATTGCACTTGTTGATTTCAAATTTTCACAGTAAAATATATTAAAGACCCACGATGAACAGCTACCTACAGTTTTAGTTCTTCACGCAGTATTTGTTATATTTAAAATGGATTAATAGTGTCATTTCTAAGGCCATTTAAATATGTAACTAGGTGGAAAATTATACCTAATAAATATTGTTTACAAAAAAGCAAAAACTATTTATGAAACATACTTAGTATTGTTGTGCTACACAGCACAATATACCAGGAAAATTTATTTTTTCTCAAACAAGGTCTCGCCTAATCTCGATTTTAATCTGCTGAGAAAAATATCTTATCTAGGTTGCTTTATCTAATAAACTTGACCAAATATGTAAAAGTATGCATTCAGATGCGTCTTTAGGATTTATTTATTTATTTATTTGCTCTAATAGAAAGAAATAGGGAAAACAATAATTGTTAGTATGATATTATCACTTTGAAATTTAACTGCTTAAATTTAAGGCTAATTAAGGAACAAACAGAGTCGTAATAAAGCCAGAAAGTTTTATGCACTATAGTAATTTTGCGAAAAGTGTTTTGTACATACAGCTAACTGTATAGTATCTTATGA
>CM063501.1:25701902-25741902 GCA_032207245.1 Pardosa pseudoannulata
GATATCTGAAACATTTTCTAAGGTAATAATCGAATAATGTATAATTTAAAGCATGATAATGCATCAAATGAACTGACTTTTGGGAAAACTTTTTAATTTTGCATAAATATATAATAATAAATGTTGAATAAATGTGAGTTTATGATTAATAAATGTCAATGCATTTAATTTTGTAATACAGATTGAGTACAGTGATCTAAATAGTTGCTGAGAAATACACGATGTTAATCGATATAATACGATATAACTTTTGTAAAACATTTCAACTGTTGTAAAACAAAGTTATGTAAAGCTCTGAATTTGATGAAGAATTCATAAATTGTATGCATCCAAATAACGATAACATAGAAATATTTAAGAAGCTTCATTTATTAGACATTTTAAATATTTAAAAAAAAAAAAGCATTTTCATTTTGTGTGCGTTATAAATTTAAACTAAACATTTTTGGAAATATATAATTCCAATTTTGATTCCAGTGGTATAGAGGATGAATAAGTGATATGATGTTAATCTAGATGTAACTTCTGTAAAAAATGTCAACTTTTAAACTGATGTAAAGCTTAGAATTTGATTTCACATCTGGAATCGGTATGCTGTGCCTTGTAGTGTAAATTCCATGCGTTGAGATAAAGACCAACTGAGCGTCTAGGGCAGCCTCACATACGTGCGGCTGCATCGAAAAAGTTGTTTAATAATTTCGTACCAATCTATAACGTCTTATTTAAATAGAGAGTAAAATACTCTGCCAATATCCAGCTACTACTGCCGCTAAGGAAAGTAGAAAGTGGAGTCCAAGTGAGAAATTACAAACTAATTTCTCCTGCTGAATCTTTTATATTTTAAATATATATAAAGGTGAGAATAAGCAATAACAATGCTAATTATGACATCATCCCAGAAAAACCATACTTAAGTGGAGATCCGCCCAACATGGCGTCTTGGTTTTATAAAATGAAAAATGGGGAGAAAACTGCCGCATAAGATTTTTAGCTGCACACTCCTTCCTTGCTCTCTCTCCGAGGGGGACCACAGATCTCTCGAAAAAATTCTATTGGACAGTGTTGCCTGGGCCGAAGATGGCTACCCCTCTTGTCCTATGGTTGGCAATCCCTCTTGTCCTATGGGGGTCGAAGGAGGGTAACTGACACTACTTTAGGTCAGTTTCTCTTGACGTTGAGTAGTGTTGATGTTGTAATAGTGTAGCTCTTTGTTACACCATGGTTTTGAGTGCAACCCATAAATGCTGAGTACCTTGAGTCTAATCCACCACAGTTCTTTCATACTTCTGGTACCATGGCCTTTTTATATCCTGTGTTGAGAGTAACGGAGATCTTTGTAACAGAAGTTTAGTGTGAAGAAATTAAGACAAAAAATTATACTTTTTACCTATTAGGAAAATAATGAAATTAGATAAAATTTCAAATACACTTATTTTGTTCTGACATGGTTTCATCTGCTATGATATATTTTAATATGATATAGAAATATAAGACTTATATAAAATATGTAATTATGAATATAAAGTTTTAACTGAGTGTAACAATATGTTTATCAAAGAGCTAACATAGTATATAGACAAACATCGGTAATGAATAAATATGTTATAAAATATCTTATTTTCAAGGTTTTTAGAATTATAGGAGTATTAATTACATAAACATCGAATTCTAACAATAAAGAAACAACCTTACTGTAACTCATTAATTAAATACAGGTAAAATAAATTAAGTGTCAATACATAGTTAACACTTAATAATTATATAATTTAATATGTAATAAATACAGATTTGTGTGGATCCTAATATAAATAACTTACTCATATTAACGATGTATTTTATAAAAGATATTTCAGATTTTCTAAAATAAATAAATGTATTTGTAATTTGTGTAAGTTAAGAAACGAAGCCTATAATTTTGAAAATACATTTCGTTCATATTTGTATTAAGGTGATAGACGCTGTTATTAAAGAAGTAGCTCATTTAAATTAGATATATAATTGGATGCTGGAGAATCTCAATATGAATAAAATACATTTTAAAAAAATTAATTTAGTAAATTGACTTCACATATAGTAATGTTATTTTGCTAGAATAAAATGTGTTTAAATATCAAAATTTACATGACAAAATAGAATCTGTGTCTTAATATTTAAGAATAACATACCGAATTCTCGATAAAATATTTAAACGAGGAAATAAAATGGAATTATGCTCTCAGATTCTACCGACGTATAGAGGATTTAGTACGTAGATTGAAATTTGTATATATATATATATATATATATATATATATATATATATATATATATATATATATATATATATATATATATATATATATATATATATATATATATTATATATATATATTATATATATATATATATATATATATATATATATATTTATATATAACTTCAAAATTATAATTTTTCAGCTTAAATATGCTATTACAAATTTTACTAATAATATAGAAATAAGGAGACTTGTTTATTTCAGCAAATCATTTGTGATACAATTAAGTTGACATTACTTGAATTTATGAGTTCAAAAATGCAAAGTTGCAAAATTAGTTTCTGGTGACACAAAAATCTAAAATGATACTGAACCATAAATTAAGTCTTACATCTTTCAAAATTAATTTCTATATTTTAATACTTTTTATGCAACATATGAAAATTTATGCATAAAGTATCATTACAGAAAATGAACTATGCTTTTATAAGGTGTATCCAAATGTTTATGTTTAGTACAATACAATAATTTTGTAGAATTATTTATAATTTGAAATTAATTTTACGCTTCTACTATCATTATGCTATATCGTTTATAATATTACCAGAAATAATTTTTATTAATTTATATAAAATAAGAGGTTTTTAACAGACTTCTTGACCACGCTGTTAGTTCCCAGTTTTTATACTTTGTTCCCTAAATTGTATAATATAATTTTCTCGAATCATTTATTAATACATATAATTAATAGAATAAAGGTTCTGCTGTCAGATATATGATAACTAGTGCTTAAATTCAATCATTTCTTCTATGGATAACCATCTGTAATATGCTTATCTTCTAAAACTGAATTCAAAAAACGTGTTTTACAGTGAGATATCAAAAAATAAAAAGTGAGCTATTCCTCTGTTAGCATAAAGAATAAGTATTTCTTCTGTTTTCAGTAATTATCTGGTCAATCTATTTTTTAAATTGAAGCTATATTTTTAGAGGACATTTCAAGCGTTGTTGAGCTCTGTATTTTGAAAATATATCCCTTAAAATATATTTTAAATTTTGGCATATTATTATTATATATTATTTATTACTTATTATTATATATTATATATTATTTAAAATTTAAATTCAATTTTATTCTTTTCTAACTTCTCATATAGTTATTTTGTAGCAATTTAACTGATTTCAGAAAACCTTTTAAAGTGTTTCTTTGAAACATGGCTATGGGGAGGTATATTTCACCTATATAGTCTAAAGAACTGATTTTATGTGAGTTAACACTTATCATTTATTATGCTGAGATATATTATGTTGTTATACTTTTCTATATTTAAAGATTTTAGGCAGAATACAGTCTAATATTCATTTCATTGTCCTTTTTTATAGCTTCTCTGGTATTATAACTTTTTAAAATTTTAATAAAAGAAAAAAAACTTTATTTTCTATGATGTTACCAGTTCAATTTATGAGGATGCTTATTTGAATTGCAACATTTCCATTTGTGTATTTTCCATGACAACATTCCGATAAAAATGAAATTTGTGTTCAACCTGAGAATAAACTTGATATCTTAAAGTGAAGCTGGATGGAATCTAGTTTGATGTTCTGTGTTCTTTTGGCTTAATTTCGAATCTGAAATTAATATCATGAGTATATCCCATCACAAAAGTTCTTTCATACTCCTTAGGCCACGGCTTTTTATTTTCTACTGAGAATATCAGATATCTTTATATATGTAACACATATAAAATGCTGCAGAATAATCATGATAAAGATTACCCTCTTAAAGTACCAGGAAAATAATGAAAAAAGCTAAATTTCAAATTAATAACTTGACTTTATATATTTTCAAAGAATATAGAAGTGTAAGACATTTATGAAACATTTACTTCTAGATAATAAAAAAAATATTATTAACCTCATGTAACACAAGGTTCATAGTAGATGTGGCATTATATAGAAAAAACATCAGTCATGTGTAAATATTTTAATAAAATATCTTATTTACAAAGATTTCAAAATTATAGGAGTATTAATTGTGTATGAAACGAAGTGGCGTTGGGATAACGCTACGTGATCCAAAGACACAGGTCCGAGGTCAGATCCACTCATCAAGGTTCAGTCAGCTTCTCATCCAAACAGGTAAACTGAGACAGAGTAGACAAAACTGAGGATCAAACATGCTTGGGAACTAAACACTGGGGTCTTTAAGAGGAACTAAACACATGGATGGTTGACTCCTTAACCAGGACATATGTTTCGTACCCCAGGGCGTTTGGTCTAGAAAACGGATATTGTCACCGTAAGACTTGGCCACATTTGTTGGCTTGTTCTGCCGGGAGTTTAGTATATTAAATATATAAACATTATATTCCAACAACAAACAGACAATTTTATTATATCTCATTATTTGGCTACATGTAAAATAAATTAAGTGGCAACATATTATCATCCTTGGTGATATTTTAGGCTATGGTGTTGAGACTTATGGTGAGACTGGTAACCATATTTAAAATGTTGATCATGATGATGTGTAGTATGGCGTTGATGATGTTTTGGATGTTGGTCAGGATGATGTTTTTCATGATGATGATCACGTTTGTGATGTTGGACAGTATGACGTGTAGCGGGGCGTTGAGTATATTTGGGATGTTGGTCAGGATGATGTTTTTCATGATGGTGATCACGTTTGTGATGTTGGACAGTATGATGTGTAGCGTGGCGTTGATTATGTTTGGGATGTTGGTCAGGATGATGTTTTTCATAATGGTGATCACGTTTGTGATGTTGGACAGTATGATGTGTAGCGTGGCGTTGATTATGTCTGGGATGTTGGTACGGATGATGTGTTTCATGATGGTGATCACGTTTGTGATGTTGGACAGTATGATGTGTAGCATGGCGTTGATTATGTTTCGGATGTTGGTCAGGATGATGTTTTTCAAGATGGTGATCACGTTTGTGATGTTGGACAGTATGATGTTTTTGTTGATGGTGATCGTAATGGTGATTATGAGAACTATGGGAGTGTAGTTTGACATCAGCTGGATCTTGTTTTGCAGTGCTGGGTTCATTCGTCTTGATTTCGGCTCTGAAACCGTGATGATCTGCTACGTAGTGTACTTCTCTGTGAATACCCTTTTCATCAGTGTACCCGTAACTGCCCTTCACACTTCCTTGGCCATCTCCTTCTTCTTTCCTGTACTGAGATCCGTGTTTGTCTTTGATGTGATAACCAAAGTGATATGGCTGAGGATGATGATCATGATTGAGCTAAAGGTTTTTAAAATGAAAAGGAAATAAAATTATTTAAAAGGAAATGTTTGTGAAATATTTAAATTCAAAATAGTTTTATATTTTTACCCATACACTGTAAAGACAATACGTAAATTTAAATGAAGTCATTTTAAGATGGTAGAAATAAAAGTAATGAGGAAATTGTTATTTATACATTTTCTAGAGAGCTTTATACACTTCATGTATTTTGTATTCAATAAAATACTATACAAAATCACTTTATTAGGGAAACTTTGCATATCGTAGCAAGATAGATCATTAATTTTAATATGTGTACTAACTACTCGTTTTATTTTTTTTATATGTAAGAAGTATGCGTTACCATAAATCGTACAAGTACTTGTTTAATATATACGTTTATTTAGAGAAAGATTATTATTGAAACTCTTTTCTCTAAATATAAAGTGCAAATCATATAATTTCTTTTAAACTGTGGGGTTTAAATAATAATTAAACAATAGTTATGCATTTTAAAATAATTATTAATTTTTCTTAATTATATTTTCAAATAACGTAATTATCAAATAAATATTATATAAAGAAATTTAATAAGTGATAAAATGACATAATGAAATAAAGCTTTATCATTATATTTTTATCCCAATAAATATCTTCTAATTTCACACGTAATTGTTTTAGCATGGTAGATTACCTCTTTCCTTACAATGTATTTAAAATGTGTTTTTACTTACATGTTTATCTTTCTCCTCAGCAATCGCAAAACTCACAATCAAAAAGATGATCACAGCCTAAAATTATAAACATCATTATTATCTCACATAAAAAGTTTCAACTAATGGTGTTACTATTTTCTGGTCTACCAGAAAATAGTAACATCATCATGGTACCGTTAAAAATGTAAACTACAGTTTACATTTTTAACGATAGCATGATGAATTCTCTAATTCCATAACAACTGAATTTTACTTAAAATTTTAGATCAAGAATTTTTAGACTTTTCATTAAACTTTTAAAATATTTCTGCAAACTATAATTATAACGAGAAAACGTATGTTTCCCAAATGGCTTTTAACAAAAACACAAATTACAAAAGAAAAAACTGCTTTTAAGACATTTTTACTTAAAAGACTGCTTTTTGGCAATAATTTTAAATATAATTGAATAGAAGAAAATATTTCTTTCAGTTAAAATTATTCTTAAATATCACAGTAATCTATCATGAACAAAATCTAAATACTACTTACTCTAAACATAATTCAAATTTACGAAATTCGTTTACAAAAATGAAAAGTTTTTTCTTGGATTTTCGAATAATAATGATTACAAATATCCAGCTGTTTTATAGATATTAAAATGAAACTACTTGAATGATAATCTCTGTAAAGGAAACTGCTTTATATACCAAAAATCAAGTTGAAGAGAATGGAACAAAAATCTTACAGGAACTAAAAAATACCGGTATTGAACTTATTTGTAGGTCAAGAACGTGGTTTTGATGGATAAATATTTAAGAAAAAAGGAAATTAATCGCATATTTTACATTTAATCCCAAATATTAATGTATTTGAATTTTAAAGATTATTATCCTAGAAAGTTTTGAAGATCATATCGACGATCCAGTTCTAAGTAAGAGTAAAAACCAAAAACCCATAGTTTGAAATATTGCTGCTTAAATGTATCATATTGCTCAGAAAAATTAAGTTAATATTATAATTGACATGGTTGTAAGAATTTTAAATATTTCAAATTCATAGAATGTTAAATGACTTTTTAAAAACAATTTTGAAATTCAAAATGATGATTTTTAAAAATTAATATATGTAGTTTTCGGTTTTTACTATTTTGCTATCTATGTATGCCATATATGACTTTCAATTTGTAACGATTGAAAATAACCATATTATATTAAAAGTACTCAATTTAGAAAAGTTTTATCAACATTAACAGCCAAAAACTAAGGACATTTTAAGGGTACGGGATGAGAGAACAATATATATGTGTAAGATGGACGTTACTCATTCAAAAACACAACAAATTTTATTTCTGGTGATATACATGAAATCCATACAACAGGCAAACACTTTTATAACCTCGTGCACATAGACTCTTGCACGTGAGAAAAAATACCCATGTGCAAAGAGAATGCTATAACTATTGGCTAAAGTAGTACAGACAGAGGCTGAATTAAGTCTATAGCATGTCTGGAGAGAGAAATCAGAATTACCGAGCAAACCCCCAATGTACTTTATGAACAAAAGTTATTAAATTAATATTAAAATATGTAAATAATGGATTTTAATATTACATATATATATATATATATATATATATATATATATATATATATATATATATATGTATCATATATATATCAGGATTTAAAATATAGAGTAATTTAAGAGATTTTAATTAGGGATTATTTTAATGGGAGTAACGCGCCTCGCGTTACTAGTCACATAAATACGGCTCACGCGCAGTGATATTGGCAGAGAGCGATAAGCAATTACTATAGTCGGACCTTTTGGCTCTCGAAGTAGTGAATACTGCCTTTGTTTGCAGTTGGGCGCCAGAAAAGAGACGCCATGTTGAGTAACGTGTGAGATGGATTAATAAAGAGAAGAAAATAATGACTTGAGTGTGGACTGATTTATATATTGACCAGTGTGTTTACTCGGACCGTGTCACGAGCCGGCAGGAAAGTACTACGCGGGAAAAATGTTTTTTTTTTTTTGAAGATGTACAATAACAGCCGAGCATTCTCACGAACTATGCATAACATCAAACGTGAACAATTATATCCGATCAAGCAAACTCAGGCTTATAATCAGCCAGGACCATGGCTTCCATCCGCCGTCGGCAGAAAGAGTTTCGAAAACTTTGTGTTCGAGAGATCCGGCCTGCTGGCCTGGCAGGGCCACGTCGAGATTCCGATGTGCTCATTTCATCGAAGCTCCATACAACGAGCCTTCCCCATCGAATTGACCGTTTTCCCTTTAAAGCCACGCAAGAACTCTTCAAGACGAGAGCAAAATTAAATTTCAGCAAATTAGTGAAAGAAAAATTTCTACAAAAACTTACTGCTTGACTTTTGTATTTTCGGCGCATAAAGGTAAAATTAAGTTTTTTTTAACAGAGCATTTAAAAAAAATTGTCAATTATGATTTCAGTATAAAAAAATATAATAAGACTTTTTATAAACGAAACTTTTTTTCAAATAATTGTGTATTTGTATTTCTAGAATTTATAGTTTGAAATTTTTGTTCTTGTAAACATATCTAAATTTGTTTAAATTAATAACATTTCTAGACGTGATAATTCTTAAAAAAATGATTATGATTGTTTTCCTTTTTGACTTTTAATATTGAAGAAGTGGTTAAATTTTACTTATTTGGTGTTTTATTAACATGATATTTGGTTGAATTTTGATTAATGAAATGACAGGATTGAAATATTGTGTACTATAAAACGTAATCATTTAAGAATAATTTTTGGTTTTTATATATTAACAGAGTTAAAATTTAATAATTTGCTTAGGGATTTTAAAATTTTGATCTCAGAGAAATTTGATTATTCTATGATTTTATCACTTAGAAGAGGCCATCTACATGGGCAAAAACTTTTCACCGAAGAGAAAAATTATTTTATTTTCAAGTCGCGTGATTAAAAATTCCATTATTTTATCGATAAAAATGTGAATCGTCTGTGACCTTGGTCGGAAGCTAACGAAATTGTACGGGTTGTAACTTCGAATCACGGCAATCTAAAACTGCACCCTTTTTGCGGCTTGAGCGCATAAATTACTGCTTCCGATAACGTTAAATCTTTTATTTTCTTGTTATGACTATTGCAAAAAACTGTGAATTATTAATTCTTATGATGTGGCATTTTCGGTCTGAACTAAATTGCAATCGAACTGAGATGATGTTTTGAAAACTTTTGCTGAGTAAGGTTTTGTTTTTTAAAGAAATGATCTACTGATTACGAATTTTAACTAGAGTTATTTTGATATTTATGTGCTATTTTATATCCATTTCTTATATTTAACTAGATTTGTATTTAGTCGTTTTTTTAATTTTTGCTTTTTATTGAGTGACATGTAAAGAAAAATTTTAAAGTGTTATTTGGAAAATTGTTTATATTTTATGATGTAAAAACTGAATTTTTTCTCATTGTGAGGGGGGGGGGAATATACTGGGGATTTATAGAATGTTGTTGAAATTTTTGAAATTGTGTTTTGATTTAATTATGATATTAGTATTACATAAATTGTTTTTTTTAACTGAAGATGTTTTGATGCACCATGAAGATGTATAACAAATTTTGTTCATCTATGGAGTCAATTTTATTGCTGATTTTGACATAAGAACTGATGATATCATGATGTTTTGAATTTTGTTGTATTTTAATTAATTAAGGAAGGTTTTTGATGTTGCTGTTTTTATAATTAATTAAGTTGATTTTTGCTACTATTATATTTTTGATGATTAATTTTAATTGCCCAGGGAGTTTTCTGTTCTAAATTTAAATTGCCCAGGAATAAAAACATCCCCAAAAAACCATACTACTTTTTCCATTAGGAAAATAAACCTAATGACATTAAGATTTATGACTTTGTAACCGACTTGGCCTGGATGAAGGTTCCCAGCCAGAAAACGTCCAGGTTTTTTCCCTTTACACAGCCCTACGTCCCGCCTAGGAGTGTGTACCCTAAGTGCCACTCATCACACATGACAGGATTTTGTCCTTGTCATGATTCAATTTGCGACTGGTGTGTGTTGACATGGAATGTCACCCACCAACAGCACGTCTTCTGCTGGGGAAGACAAAAACCCTACACAAACAGACACAAACAAGAGTCACACACCTGTTTTAAACAGAATGTATACACTATTGTAAACACTATATTGTTTTGATCTTACTTTTGCCACATAATGACTGATTTTCATTATGACACCTTTTTTACTTGTGAGATTATAAGTTACTGAGTGATATTTGAGAAATACTATGATGAAAGTTTGTTATAATATTACTTTTGGAATAGATTGAAGTTGTCGACATGTGATATATTTTGTATTTTGATGCACCAACGAAGAATAACAATTGAAGTGAAATTTTGTAATTAAATCAGATTATGATGTTTTCTGACAAGAGATCTCGATACATTGTACATTGTTATCAAACCTAGGTTCCCTTTTTGATTTTTATCTACTTTTTTACTGTATTACATACTACACTACTACTGATTGTGTTAAGAACTCAAGGACATTACCCAATACTGTTGGACTGTGCTATAAGAGAAACTATTTTTAAACTCATCTGTTTTGTTTTCACCATATATTAGTGATATTTTGATATTATGTTTTTTTATCTCTTATTATACTCATACTGTTAATGTTATTTTTGGGAGCTCCTAAGATTGTTTAACCCAAGGTGTTTTCTATAACAAATATATTATTATTAGTAACATATGTTATTCATCTTCAACCATATATTCCTAAGTTCCTGCTCTTTTATAATTGTTGTATAATGTGTTTAATTTTCAGGAAAGATTTTTGTGATTTAGGTACTTGTGTAAAAGACTTTAATCATTTTATAGCACCATCATAGGGTGATTTTTACTACTTTTGAATTTTTGTCAGTTATTATAACAGTGTTATTTTGTAAGGGAGCCACCTGCTCTGACTGAATTAAGTAACTTAAATTTATTATTTTTTGGGACAATTAATTAGATGTTTTTTCAAAATTTTAGGGTCCTCTGGGGATTTGCTGGTCAGGAAGGGCTCTCCTGCCTGTGTAAGCCTTCAGAGGGAGAGGGAAAGTTGTCAGGATTTAAAATATAGAGTAATTTAAGAGATTTTAATTAGGGATTATTTTAATGGGAGTAACGCGCCTCGCGTTACTAGTCACATAAATACGGCTCACGCGCAGTGATATTGGCAGAGAGCGATAAGCAATTACTATAGTCGGACCTTTTGGCTCTCGAAGTAGTGAATACTGCCTTTGTTTGCAGTTGGGCGCCAGAAAAGAGACGCCATGTTGAGTAACGTGTGAGATGGATTAATAAAGAGAAGAAAATAATGACTTGAGTGTGGACTGATTTATATATTGACCAGTGTGTTTACTCGGACCGTGTCATATATATATATATATATATATATATATATATATATATATATATATATACATATATATATATATATATTATATATATATATATATATATATATATATATACATATATATACATATACATATACATATACATATATATATATATATATATATATATATATATATATATATAAATATATATATATATATATATATATATATATATATATATATATATATATATATATATATATATATATATATATATATATATATATATATATATATATATATATATATATATGTATATGTATATGTATATGTATATGTATATATGTATATATGTATATATGTATATATGTATATATGTATATATGTATATATATATATATATATATATATATATATATATATATATATATATATATATATATATATATATATATATATATATATATATATATATATATATATATATATATATATATATACCTAAGTTAGACCCTGAGAAATATATGAAAGCTGTTTCTATAAATATAATAAAAATGTTTAAAATCAAATTGTATTCTTAGAGTATGTATAATATTCTAGGAATTTAATATACATTGAAATGTAGATTCTTATAAAGTGCTACTGTTCCTTTATAACAGTTGAAGGAGTTAACAAATGTTAATTCCTTTTTTTTTGGAAGTAATTTGTTTTCTGATTTACTGCATTTGCAAATGATATTCACTGAAATTATGTATAACATGGTATATATTGAATTAACACAAATTTATGGTTTATGTGAATAAAAAGAATTTTTTAGAATAAAATGAAATAAACCTTAAGAAACTAAGCTAATGATTAACGAAAAATATTTAACACCGATTCAACCAGTTCCTGTAAAATTCCTGAATCATTAGACAATAAACTAATTTTTATATAAAAAGATAGACTCTACTATATTTTAATTTAAATTACTGTATTTTAGATCTAGAAAATCTATTTTTCTCTGTATGATTGTTTAAACTCCATTTATCAGTATTTTAGTTTAGTTTTCTTACAAATGGGAGAACGAAAATATCTCTTCATGGCAAGGATAATTTGTTAACCGTTGTAATAGATTTGCTAAAAGTCAAAGGGTCAAATAATTGCCAAATATGTGGGTTGTTGTCTTTCTGTTTCTTGTTTTATTCTCACTTTTGGATGCTTGTTGTTTTTCGAAGAAAACTTTTATAAATAGCCCCAGGTTTCGTTAGGCTTCGTCTAACTAATACAATTAAATAAACACGTTGAAAAATCATCTATCTTTTATTCATATTTATAGCGTTTTCTTTTATAAAGTTGAAAGAACATTTATAGTTTCTAAATTTTTAATAGTTTTCCCCTTGAAAATAGCACTAACAAATTGTTATAAATAGCAAGTCATAAGTAAAAACTCTGAATTTTTTTTAAATTTCTATTTTTTAACTAAGCAACAAATAACTAATAAATATATAGAATATTTCAAACAAATAATATTTTAATCTAAAATAATTTGCTCTATGATTCTACATAATTTGAATTATTAAATTTTAAATAATTATAAAAAAATTTTAATTTGAGTATTGGGCCAAATACTGCTTTTCAGGATATCGCAGATTTACTAATCTAAATTTTTAATAGTTTTCCCCTTGAAAATAGCACTAACAAATTGTTATAAATAGCAAGTCATAAGTAAAAACTCTGAATTTTTTTTAAATTTCTATTTTTTAACTAAGCAACAAATAACTAATAAATATATAGAATATTTCAAACAAATAATATTTTAATCTAAAATAATTTGCTCTATGATTCTACATAATTTGAATTATTAAATTTTAAATAATTATAAAAAAATTTTAATTTGAGTATTGGGCCAAATACTGCTTTTCAGGATATCGCAGATTTACTAATCGCAGAGGTTACTAATTTAAGCTAAGCAATTATTTTTGTATATATTTTTTAACAACAAAAGAGAAAGAAGAGTATGAAAATGATACTTTGGAAACAAGAAACACATATGCATAAAGTAAGTTTTTACAAGATTTCCATTCCCATAAACATTTGATTTGCAAGACTTCACGAAAAATCATAATGACGTTCTTTATAAAATAATTCTTGTCTTTAAAAGAAATAAAAACTATACAGACGCTATATGTTATATAAAATATCACTCTGAATAAAACAACTAACAAATATGGAGGCTTATAGAATGCAGAAATATACCAAAAATGAAACTAATATAATGAAGTATTGTAATATTTTCAACAAATTTTAATTCATAAAAACCTCACCAATTATTCATATACATGAAAGTTTCAAGTACACTGAACTTTTATTTTCTAGAAAAAAATAGTTTGTTTACTTCCAAACAGTAAATATAGCAGTTCATTCCTATCACTCTGGTTAACTCTTAATAAATATGAATCCCTTAATAAATATGAAATATGAACACTTAATAAACCCTTAATAAATATGAATATAATCTATCTCTGTTTTCATTAGTACATTAAGCTAAAGTATTAACACTGGCAGTTTCATACAAATTTGCATCTCTATTTAATAATATCCTTGCCACTAGTATGCAATACCATTTTGAGATATCAATGCAAACTTTCGCAAAAAAATTGATTTACACAGCCTGTAATAATGTTATAGCAATATATGTTTTCAAAATCATTGCATAGTATGTAATACCTGTGTAGTAAGTGTAAATATGTGTATAAATATTCTAAATCAAACTCAAATTAACATTTTCAATATAATGCTTTATTTGACTACATAAAAAATAAATTAAGTTTTGCTACAACATTATCCATGATACTTCTGGCCATGGTGGTGCGATTTATGGTGGATTTGATGATCATGTTTGTGATGTTGTTCATGATGGTGTTTGTCATGATGATGATGATCATAATGGTGATGGTGTGAAGCATGAGAGTGGATTTTAACTTGGGCTGGATCTTGATTGGCAGTGCCGGGTTCGTTGGTCTTGATTTCAGCTCTGAAACCGTGATGATCTGCTACGTAGTGTACCTCTCTGTGAATACCATGCTCATCAGTATACCCATAGCTTCCCTTCACACTTCCGTGGCCGTTGCCTTCTTCTTTTCTATACTGAGAGCCATGTTTGTCCTTGACGTGGTACCCAAAATGATATGGTTGAGGATGATGATGCTCATGATGATGATCCTTCTAAAGATTTATAGAGAATTTAAATTAGTTGGGATTTAAAGCAAATTTTCTGTTTTATGCTATTTACTACAAATGTATCTTATTATAAATTCAGACTCTCGAAGAATATAGACGCTTCTATGTGAACAGTGAGAGAATAGTATTAAAAGCAACAGCAAGTTTGTGCAAGGAATATGATGTATACAAGTTACAATGTGTTCATATTGCTCGTTATATTTTCTTTACATCGTGTTTCTAGTAATGTGCAACAAATAACAAAACACATTTATTTTTATACTACTTGCTACGGTAATATCGTCTTATAAATTGGTAATGTCGGAGAATTAAAAATTGTTTTTACGAAAATTAAGAAAATGATATTAAATGTAGTAGCAAATGTGTTTAAAGAATATGATGGATACACATAACAATGTGTTCATATTGCTCATATGTGCTTTGCTTACATTCTTTGCCTTTAAAAGAAATCAAAAATATGCAGACTCCACACTGTCAAAATATAAAATACGGTGTAAAAATATAAAATATCATTCTGAATAAAACAACTAACAAATTTGAAGGCTTAGAGAATGCAAAAATATGACAAAAATGAAACTAATATAATGAAATATTGTTATATTTTCGCAAAATTTAATTCATAAAATCCTCACTTATTATTCTAATATATAAAAGTTTCAGAAATACTGAACTTTTATTTTCGAGGAAAAAATAGTTTATTTACTTCTAAACACTAAAAAGATAGTTCACTCTTATAAATCTGGAAAAATAATAAAATCTTAACAAATGTGAATACAGTTTAACTCTGTTCTTAGTAGTATATAAAACTAAATTATTAGCACTGGTAGTTTAATACAAATGTACATCTGTATTTAATAATGTATATTCCTTTTCATGTACAATAACTGTACTCATCACATTAAATAACAAAGAAAATTTGTTTTCTATGCTACTTGCTACAAATCTATCGCTTTATAAATTCATATTTTCGAAGAACATATAAATATTTTTACGAAAAGTGAGAGAATGATTTTAAATTCAACAGGGAATTAATTCAAAGAATATGATGGATACACATAAAAATTTATATTGATCGATATATTTACTTTACTTACATGATGTTCCTTTTGATGTGCAACCACTGCACCCATAATCACAGCAAGTAACAAGATCTATAACAGGAAAATAAATTTATCAATTACACGCATTCCTAAAAAATAAATTATTGTAACTTTCATCTAGATATGTTTGAAATTAAACTCTACTGTTCTAAATATACGTAAAATCTCTAAGATAATATATAAAATTTTAAGTCCTATAAAAAGAGACCATCTCATGTGTTTTAATTTTATATTGGTTCTATAATTTATATGCTCATAATGAAAAAATATAACTTTCAACGAAATTTATAAACAATTATATAAACGTATAAGGATAACTTTCGCTTTAATCCTATAAAGAAATATTTCAGTTAGCGTAATTAGTATTTCAAGCAATAGTTCTGAAGTATCCAAAACGCTACTTACTTTAATCATAATTGTAAATATATATTAAAAGCTTAAAAAATAATTTAGTTCCTTTAAGGTAATATAAAAACCTAAGGTTTAAATCAGCGAACTGTTTTTTAGAAGGAAATGTTTTCTGAATGATTTTTCAAGTAAGGAAATGAACTTTATATACGAAGAACAAGCAGTGTAAAAAATGCGGCTTTTAGATTTGAATTAAGGGATACAGGTCTTGAAATTGTTTTATAGGTCAAGATTAAACAAGTTTAAAGGATTAATATGTAAATCGAGTAAATATTTATTAATGATTGATACCGGCTATCTCCATTCCATAAAATCAAATTCTTTATCTTTGAACATTTTTTCTGTGATAATGACATTTTTATTCTAGATCAGGCAAAAGAATTTTCAACGTTTGAATATTTCTTTTTATTATAAATATTTTATGGAAACTACTTAAAATTTAAATTAGTAGAAAATGTGTGATTTATTTTTATGAAATTAAAATCCTAAAATATAGGAAACCGGATATAGCAGACGGTTTTTGTTCAAAACAGAATAATGGAAAATGAGTAGGGCACTGCTTTTAGCAACCGAAGGAATCCATTGCTGGAAATTACGTTTTGGATGGTTTCTGATCATAATAGCTTAGCTGTTTCAAAAATGTGATTCCAAAAATATTCAAAATATATTGGTTATATCACTACTATTTTCATATTTTATGTTGTCTTACATATTCTACTACTGTAAATCAAAAGCTATGAGATATTCTTATTTATTTCGTAAGTTTTGATAACTTGCCCCAGGTTTTTTCTGACTTCTGTAAAATAAAAGACTAAATAAATCATCAAAGTGAAACATGGGATGCTTTGGGACGATGAAAGATTACTTCTCTACACAGCTGTTCCTAGTTTTCCGAGAAAGACTGAGGTGGACTGACGGACTGGTTTAGGAATCTGACTGGACATGACCGTTTGCAAGACCATCGCTACAGAATTTCTGTTCCTATTTTTGTTGAGGGCATTTTATCAAAAGATATGAGGTATTCTTATTTATTTCGTAAGTTTTGATAACTTGCCCGGTTTTTTATGACCTCTGTAATATAAAAGTAATTAATAAATCATCAAAGCGAAACATAGGATGCTTTGCGACGATGAAAGGTTACTTCTCTACACAACTGTTCCTAGTTTTGCGAGAAGGACTGAGCTGGACTGATGGATTGGTTTAGGAATCTGAATGGATATGACCGTTTGCAAGACCATCGCTATAGAATTTCTGTTCCTAGTTTTGTTGAGGACATTTTATCAAAAGCTATGAGGTATTCTTATTTATTTCGTAAGTTTTGATAACTTGCATCCATTTTTTTCTGACCTCTGTAATATAAAAGACTAAATAAATCATCAAAGCGAAGCATGGGATGCTTTGGGATGATGAAAGGCTACTTCTCTACACAGCTGTTCATAGTTTTCCGAGAAAGACTGCGATGAACTAACTGGACTGGTTTAGGAATCTGACTGGACATGAGCGTTTGCAATACCATAGCTACAGAATTAAAGTGGTGGATTCACCGTACTGTGTTTTGTGTGACTCTAGTCATCCAATGACTTTTGACTATCTAAATAATTCTGTTGAACTTTCTCAGTATGAGGGCATCGTTAAAATCTATTGGAGAGCCTGTGAACTAACAGATAAGGAGCTCATTGACCGGCATTTGTAGAATAAATAACTAATTTCTCTACCGGAACTTTGAGTGCGTAGGTTCAGAGCCCGCTAATGACTCGGAAGTTCGTAACTCTTTGGAATATGACGTGAGCATCAGATCTCGGTTTCATTAGCCCTAGTATTGAAAAACAGTAGATTGTAGCACTCCAAACGAAACCAAACCACAAAATACTTTAGTGTGTTATGAAATTAAACTTTTCAATTGTTTTAATTTAAACGCTGTACGAAAAATTTAATTTAATTTTAATTTATAATTCCTTTATTATAACAGGTTATAAATCTGAAAATTAATGATTAAATAAAATATATCATTTTCCCCCTCAAAATTTGTAGTGTTTATTAGTTTTAAAATACTTTATACTTAGTACTTTATACATTTGTCTGACTTATGTAACTATAAAATGTCATGAACTTTAAGTGATATGAGAATGTGCTTGATATAAATAAATTTTCTATGAATTAAAAATGAGAGAAAACTAGACATTTTTCATTTCATTTCTTTAATTAAAAGAGAATTAAAACTAGCAATTCTGATTTTGAGCATATCTTTAAAAGTAGAAAAAAAGTGCTTAGAAAGTGTCAAAAGTTTACCTTATAAAGTTTATGTTTTTAAATTACTCTCTTCATAATTCTTTTTTATATTACACCGTTAGACATCTGTTAACATATTTAACCCATAATAACTAAAAAAGAGGTAATAATTTGTTTTAATACTATGTTAGAGACGGGTATTGCGAATGAGAATCCTAATAAAAATCTAGGATCTAATAATCTGCAGATATTAAAGAAATTTGATACACACAAAGATAAATTATTATTGTGAGATCCCATCACTAAAAAACATAAATAGCAAATTCAAGAAATGAATATTTTTCCTGTTTCTACTATTTATATATTATGTACAGTAGAATGCTCTTGAAAAGAAAGAATGCTTAGAATATGAACTTCATTTTTATTATTCCTGCGAGAATAATACAATAATACATACGATACAGTTAACAGTTATAATTAAACCCTACATGTAAATAAGTATTTAATAATTTGGTCTAGTTGAATGATTAAAATTTTTATCACGTTTTCTGCGTTTTTACGACTTAAGACCTCATTATTATATATCTGTATATATGTGTGTGTATGTGTATACATGATGGCTGTATATATGTATTTTCCCAAGCAAATTTCTATGTATAGTTTACTACTTTTTTTTACCTTTTCAGAGGGGAAAGTGGACGTACACGGTTGTACATGGACGTACATGGTAGATGAACAAATGTCTATTTTTTAGCTATTCAAGGGCTAATAATACCGGTACCTACAGCTTAAAGCCAATTCCGAATGGCTACGAACATCCATGCTATAGTGGAATTCAAACCACAAACTCCGGTATGGAAGATCAGTGCTTTAATCATTCTGTCATCGTTTGGCAAAATGTAGAAAAAAGAAACAATGATTCAACAAAATAATTGGTTATAATTTCTTTCTTTCAATTTTTCCATATATAAAAAATATATACTATATTTTTTTCTAAAAAATATTGTTTATAAAACCTTCTAATAAAATTCAAATAGGATAATATAGCTTCTGGAAAAATCTTTTCGGTTCAAGAATTTGATGACCTGGAATTAACCCAGTATCATAAATTAATACACATTTCCTGTACTTAAATCTTAATCTCTTAAAATTGTCTATTAATCTTGACCCAATAAACAAGTTCAAGACCGGTATTCCTTCATTCGCCACTGAATGTCGTACCATTTTTCAGTGTTTGGTCTTAGGTATATAAAGTTCGTATCTTACTTAGTTAACTCATTCTTTCAACATTTCTTTTCCCTTTTATTCAAAAGTATTTCAACATTTAGCTGTATAAGCTGTATTGAAATATTATATAAAATATAATTACATCTTTGAAATATTTTTTATAACTGTAATCATGTTTAAAGTAAGCATCTTTCTTATAGTAATTCAAATTCTCTTTTTCTATACATTAATTTAAAGCAAATTTAAACATTTATTCAGTTTTAAACCTCAATGCATATATAGGGTTATTTACATTATGAATATCAGATTAATTAATTTGTTTAATACATTAATAGTTATATAGTTTCTGTATTTGATAAGTATTTTGATAAGTATTTATGTATTTGATAAGTATTTTGATAGTTATATAGATTTATATAGGAATTTATTCCATGTTTGAAAGAAGTGCTCTTAAAAATTAAATTTAATTCCGTAGTTAATGAATAAAAGATTTTAATTTCCTATTTTATATTCTTAAATAATAAATAGAATTTATCTTTTTTTCTAGATTTTACTATTTGTTTTGATTGTGGCTACAGCTTTTGCAGATAAGCACGAACATCATGTAAGTAATAGAAATATGATAAAACATAAAGTTGCAAATCCCCATTTACTGATTTCACCGATATAGATTATATATTAACGTGCATTCTTAATTTTTATTATTTTCATATGATTTTACGCAATGGCTATTTATATGTTATTCTAAAATGGTAAAGAAATATTTTCATTTTTATTTATAGATAGAATTAAATGCTGATTTGGATGTTAACTAAATATATTTTTTAATTCTTATTAATCTCAACCTTTGATTGCAATATATAGTTACGTTGATCTGTTATACTCTTTGTATTAATTCGTTATAATCCTAAATTATTATCCCACCATTTTCATAATTCTTGCTTTTATATTCTTTTAAAGCTTGAAATAAAGCTTGAATGAATGAAATGTTTGCTTGTTTTCAAATAGCATAAAAGAACAAATTCATCCCAAACTTTATCAAACTTTAATTGGTTTTTCGGTATCTTTAGAAAGATCATCATCATGAGCATCATCATCCTCAACCGTATCATTTTGGGTACCACATCAAGGACAAACATGGCTCTCAGTATAGAAAAGAAGAAGGCAACGGCCACGGAAGTGTGAAAGGAAGTTATGGGTACACTGATGAACATGGTATTCACAGAGAGGTGCACTACGTAGCAGATCATCATGGTTTCAGAGCTGAAATCAAGACCAACGAACCTGGCACTGCCAATCAAGATCCGGCCCAAGTTAAAATCCACTCTCACGCTTCGCACTATCACCATTATGATCATCATCGTCCTGAAAAACATCATCACGATCAACATCACAAACATGGTCATCAAATTCATCATAAATTTCACCACCACGAAAAGAAGTATTAAGGATAACGATGTTACTAAACTTTATTTATTTTGTAAGTTGTCAAATAAAGCATTATATTGAAAATATTAATTTGGGTTTGAGTTTGAATGGTTACAGACTTATATACACTTACTACACACTTATTATATACTTTGAAACAATTTGAAAACAGATGGCATTAGTATAACAATGCCATACATTGTAAGAACTTTTCTAGTTTAAAATTTACACTGGTTTGTCGGAATGGAAAACAAGCTAGTGTCAAAAAATTATTGAATAGAGTTTTAACCATACGTCTGTATTAAACTACTAGAGTTAGCACATAGCTATATGAACTACATGAAAACAGATATATACAACATATCTACAACTCATATTACCCTAAGTATCATTTCGTCCTCCATCTTCATCTAATATATTTTTCCCTGATTCTTTTGAAAGATCATCATCATGAGCATAATCATCCTCAATCCTACCATTTCGGTTATCACATCAGAGACAAATACTAAGTATAGGAAAGAGGAAGTAGATGTCCACGGGCACACAGATGAACATGCTATTCACAGAGATATACATTACAGCAGACAGTAACAGTTTCAGAGCTGATGCCAAATTGAATAAATCTGCTACCAGGACCTGTCAACCGGGGTACAGTGGTCAAATTGCACTCTTATGACACTCATCGTCATTATCACTCTGATAACCATCAAGATGAACCTTATTACGACTAACATAACAAACATAGTTACCAAATACATCATAAGACTCACCCTAATAGCTGCAAACATTATAAAGATGATGACGTAGCACATTTTAAATTATTTTTTATGCAATCAAATAAAGTGTTGTATTTAAATAGTTCATTGATATATGACTCTCAATACTTTTACAAAATCACAATTTAAATTTTACATTCTTACATTAATATATTTTTACATTCATACATTACTTAGCTCTCGTGGAGAAAAACAGTAGATTGTAGCATTCCAAACGAAGCCAAATTATAAAGTATTTTAGAGTGTTAAATAAATAATCTTTTTAATTTTTTAAATTATATGTCATGCGAACATTTCAATTGTACTTTAATTTACTGTTCCTTCATTATAACTAGTTATAACTCTACAGTTTAAAGATTAATTAAAATAACCCATTTCGAATTCACAAAATTTTTAGAGTTTATTAATTTTAAAATAGTTTATATTTATTACTTTGTATATTTATTTGACTTACCTAACTATATAACGAAAGATTTGCAATAAATTTTAAATATGGTAATGAACTTGATATAAGTAAATTTTCTATAAATTAAAAATGAGAGAAACCTATTCATTTTTCATTTCATTTCTTTAATTAAGGGATAAGTAAAACTAGCAATTCTGATTTTGAGCATATTTTTAAATGTCCAAAAGGTGCATAGAGTGTTTCAAATGTTTACCTTATAAAGTTTATGTTTTTAAATTACTCTTTTCATATTTTTTATATTACTCCGTTAGGACACGGTTAATATATCTGACTCATAATAACTAAA
Organism: Pardosa pseudoannulata; assembly: GCA_032207245.1. Classification (NCBI taxonomy): domain Eukaryota; kingdom Metazoa; phylum Arthropoda; class Arachnida; order Araneae; family Lycosidae; genus Pardosa; species Pardosa pseudoannulata. Next base: position 25,724,638 of record CM063501.1, read on the forward strand.
AAATCATAGTATATTTTGTTTTAAAACCATGTTAGAGACGGGAATTACAAGTGAGAATTTTAATTAAAATTCTAGGGCCCAATGTTCTGCAGTCATTAAAGGTCAGAAACTTGATGTATTCAAAGATAAATTATTATTCTGTAATAGCTTATCTAAAATAAATATAAATAGTAAACTAAAATTTTTTTTTAGTTTTTACTATTTATATATTAAGTATATTAAGTACAGCACAATACTCTTGAGAAGAATGCACAAGAAATGATGCTTAAATATGAACACTATTTTTATTATTCTTAAGTGAGCAACACAGTTATAATTATGACTCAGTTAACAGTTACAATTAAAATGACACTATAGTAGTTATGGTTACGAGACTACATCACTTGAACTGAATAATTAAACTAAACATTGTGTGTTCAAGCTCTTATTCTTTTAATAAAATATTAAATTAAAATAATGATAAATGAATAATCATTTCTCTTAATATCAAATGCATTTAAAGAAGTTTTTTTCTTTTTTATTTCAAAAAGTTTAATTTTTTTACTTTCCTTGCGTTGATTTAAAAAAATTATTTTCTTTAGAACACAAATTCACTTTACTTTTTCCCGTTACCCCCCCCCTTTACCCCCGAAAAGCAAATTAACTTGCCTTCTTCATATACGTCAGTCTAGTAACCCCTACCTTGTTAAATTTTAGGTTTTTACTTCCCTTTTTGAAACAATGATTCAAGGACTTAAACAAATTTTTTCCTTCCTTATCTAATTTTTCATAGTGTTTTGAGCCTAATAAAATGAATATGCAACTTCTAAATGGCTTAAATTACATTTTATATAAATTCGAGAACGTGTTTGGGATTTTAAGACACATAACCAAACATCCCTAAATGAAAAATACACTGAGTTTTCGAGATAAAAATTGCACCAAACACTACCCGAAATAAAGTTCTTAAGGTTATTATTTTTAATTAAAATTATAATGCCTTAAAATTGTAAATAATATTAAAAATTAGAGCCAACTAAACTGGAATTCCTATTGACTTTGGAATCTTACATGGCAGAGGAAATTGTCTTTAATAAGTATTTTCAAGCAAGTATAACCATCTTTTAAGAAAAAATAAAAAACATGTTGTAAATATAAGTCAGTTTAATAGCCCATGAAGATCATGGGGAACATTTTGTAAAAACCTTTTAACAGAAAGAGAGGAAAACGGTTAATAAAATCTCGAATCCAAATGAGAGAAAAATAATATATCATATATATTGAAAATGATGGGTTTTAAAATTAATTTATTTAAAAAATAGTTAAAATATTGATAAGAATAATATACATTATTGAAAAAGTTAAGTAATTAAAAATATATTATAAGGAAAAATAATATATTATTAGTAAGATGACTAACCTTATAGTAATGTCAGTAACATTTCGATATTTTGTGTCATAATAGTCTAATTTTAATCCCTTAATGCACAGATTTTTTTTTTAATTCAGGCCAAAAAATTAATTTTTTTAGTGTAACAAAAACACAGTTTAGAACATTGTCTTGCCAGAAAAATTACAAAAATTAAAAAATTATCAAAATTTTTATTGCAATTTTGGATTTATATAACATTGCAGAAAATAGTAATAATACACAATTTGTTTTCACACTGTTATTTTCAATTCTCGATTGCATTCGAGTGTGAAAAATTACAGCAACATAAAGTACAACGCCGCTCGAATTATATCGAGTGGGCACAATTTGGCCAGTTTAACGCGAGCTAGTTAACTCGAAAGTGCACTTAAAGGGGTTAAATCGCCACTTGTGACAAACACATTTATAAATATTTATAGATGGCTATAAATAATAATTTAAATTGATATAATACGTTATTATAAGCATGAATTAAACATATCAGCGAATTCTGGCCAATATTAGCCAAAGTAATGTTCATTACCAACGATCCTAATATTACCTTTGACCATAAAAGACACAATTCAAAAATTTATATTCATTAACCATTTCCCCAATTCTGCATAATTTAAATATATAAAACAGCATCACATGTAAATAAGTACTTAATAATTTGTTCTATATGAAAGGTCAAACTTTTGGTCAGGTTTTCTGCATCATTACGACGTAAGACCTCAATACTATATATATATATATATATATATATATATATATATATGTGTGTGTGTGTGTGTGTGTGTGTGTGTGTGTGTGTGTGTGTGTCTGTGTGTGTGTGTGTATAAATAATAGCTGTACATATATGTCTTCCCAGATAAGTTTCTATGTTTCATGAACTGCTTTTTTCTGACGTACATGATTTTGTGAAAGTAGAATGTTTTGTTTTGTAGCACAACGCTAAATACTGCTTAAAGCAAATTCTGAACGGCTACGAACATTCAAGCTACAGTGGGATTCGAACCACAAATTTCGGTACTGAAATTCAGATCTCTAATCACTGGGCCATTTTTCAGCAAAAAGTAGGAGGGAAAAACAATTATGTAGCAAAATAATTGGTTTTAAATTATTTATTTCAATTTTTACATATGTAAAAATACATAGCATTTTTTTGTTCTAAAACAAATTGTTTATGAAACGTTACGAACATTTTATTGCTTTTAAAAATTCCAATACTATAATACAGCTTCTGGAAATATCTTTTCAAGAATTTGATGACCTGGAATTAACCCAGTATCATAAATTAATACATATTTCCTGTACTTAAACCTTAATCTCTTAAAAATGTCTCATAATCTTGACCCAATAAACAAGTTCAAGACCGGTAGTCCTTAATTCGAATCTGAATGTCGTACCATTTTGCACTCCTTGTTCTTAGGTATATAAAGTTCGTTTCTTACCTACATCAATCATTATTTAACGATTTGTTTTACTTGTATTCAAAAGTATCTCTCAGTTTTAACATTTCTCTGTATAAGCTATTTTGAAATATAATATAAAATATACCTTTAAAATATTTTTTAAAACTGCAATCATGTTTAAAGTAAGCAGTATTTTTACTCTAGATCAAATTCAGTGTTTTTATACATTAATTTAAAAATATTTATGCATTAATTTAGTTTTAAACTTCAAAGCATATTAGGGGTTATTTACATTCTGAATATCAAAGTACTTAATTTGTTTAATAAATCAATAGTTATTATATATCATTGTACATATATTTATTACATGTTCATTAAAGAGCTATTAAAAATTTAATTTAATTCCATAGTTAATGAGTAAAACATTTTAATTTCCTATTCTATATCCTTAAATAATAAATAGAATTTTCTTTTTTTTTTCAGACTTTACTGTTTGTTTTGATTGTGGCTACAGCTTTTGCAGATAAGCACGACCATCATGTAAGTAACAGAAATATGATAAAATATAAAGTTCAAGTTGCAAATCCCTATTTACTGTCTTCAGCTATATAGATTATATATTAACTTGCATTCTATCTTCTTATTATTTTCATATGTTTTCATACAATGGCTATTTTTATGTTATTCTAAAATTGTAAAGGAATATTTTATATTTTATTTGTAGATAGACTTAAATGCTTAATTGGATGTTACCTAAATATATTTATTTCCAATTTTATCAAAATCAGCATTTGATAGATATATATTATTACGGTGATTAATTTTGCTTTTTGTATTAAAGCGTTATTACCCTGAATTATTGTCCCGCTCATTTCATAATTCTTATTTGTATGTTCTTTGAAAGCTTGAATTAATAAAATGTTTGCTTCTTTGCAAATAGCATGAAAGATTAAAAAACAAATTCCTTTCAAACTATATCTAACTTTATTTTTCTGAATCTTTAGAAAGATCATCACCATGAGCATCATCATCCTCAACCGTATCATTTTGGTTACCACATCAAGGACAAACATGGCTCTCAGTTTAGAAAAGAAGAAGGCAACGGCCACGGAAATGTGAAAGGAAGTTACGGGTACACTGATGAGCATGGTATTCACAGAGAGGTACACTACGTAGCAGATCATCACGGTTTCAGAGCTGAAATCAAGACCAACGAACCTGGCACTGCCAATCAAGATCCAGCCCAAGTTAAAATCCACTCCCATGCTTCACACCATCACCATTATGATCATCATCATCATGACAAACATCATCATGAACAACATCACAAACATGGTCATCAAACTCATCATAAATTTCACCATCACGAAAAGAAGTATTAAGGATAACGATGTTACTAAATTTAATTTATTTTTTATGTAGTCAAATGAAGCATTATATTGATAATGTTAATTTGTTCCTGATTTTCAATTCTTACAGACATATTTACAATTATTACAAACTTATTGCATACTTTGCAACAATATGAAAACAGATGGCATTAGTATAAACAACATTATACATTGTAAAGAATTTTTCTTGGGGAAAATCCTCACTAGTTTGTCGGACTGGCATACAAACTAATGACAAATAGATTACTGAATAGAATTTTAACCGTACATCTGTATGTAACTACTAGCGTTAGCACCTTAGTGTTATGTACTACATGAGAACAGAGATATACAACATATTAATAATTGTTATTACCCCAAGTATCATTTCCTCATCAATCTTCATATATAATTTTTTTCTGATTCTTTAGAAAGATCGTCATTATGAGCATTTCCATCCTCAATCCTACCATTTCGGTTACCACATGAAAGACTAATGTCGCGCTAAGTATAGGAAAGAGGAAGGAGATCTCCATAGGTACGCTGATGAACATGGTATTCACAAATATATACATTGCTTAACAAACCGTCACAGTTTCAGAGCTGATATCAAATTGAATGAACGTGCAACTGTTAACCACGACACAAATGGGTGTAAAGTTGCAATCTCCTGTTCCTCATAATCATTATCACTGTGATAACCATCAAGAGAAAAATCATTAAGACTAACATAACAAACATGGTTATCAAATACATTATAATACTCACTCCAATAGCTACAAACATTATACGATGATAATGGAGAATTAATTAATAATTTTAATTTATAATTAATTAATAATTAATTATTTTTTATGTGATCAAATAAATTGTTGTATTTTAATAGTTCATTGATTTATTTATGACTTTCAGTACTTTTACATTAATAAAAACACATTTTAATACTTTTCCATTCTTACATTAACGAAAATTATAAAAATAAAATTTTACACAATATTAAAAAATGTGTAATGATGAATGATTATTATTTTCAGAGAATTAAAGTATAAGCAATCTAATGAAAGCTGCTGTTTCAATGCATACATAAAACATTTATAATGTGGTGTAGATTATAGTCTAATGCTTTGCTAGACGGTCTATGTCTCCTACCGTTTAAAGTCAATTCTGAACGTATAAGAACATCTATAGCAACAGTGGGTTTCGAACCCACGAACTCAAATATCAGAGAGCAGCATCCTACCCATTTGTCCATTGTTCGGCTTAGTTTTGAAAATTACCTAAATTAATAATTTGGTTTACAAATGTACATGGAATCTTGTTCAATAGGTTAAAATACATATATTTACGAAAATATAGTTTAGTCTGTATTAAACGTTTTAAAACTTGGATATTTCATGAGAATTTTCAAAAATTTAGCACTAGCTATACACACACACACACACACACACACACATATATATATATATATATATATATATATATATATATATATATATATATATATATATATATATATATATATATATATATATATATATATATATATATATATATATATATATATATATATATATATATATATATATATATATATATATATATATATATATATATATATATATATATATATATATATATATATATATATATATATATATATATATATATATATATATATATATATATATATATATATATACATATATATATATATATATATATATATACATATATATATACATATATATATATATATATATATATATATATATATATATATATATATATATATATATATATATATATATATATATATATATATATATATATATATATATATATATATATATATATATATATATATATATATATATATATATATATATATATATATATATATATATATATATATATATATATATATATACATACATACATATATATTAAAGGCCTTTAACAAAATTTCCTTGAAGAATGAAAATCCTTGAAGAATATTTTAAGATTAGAATTTTCATGTTTCTTTATTTAATTACGCATTGAGATATTTATTATTTTGGTCTTATTTAGAAATGGTAAAAATTATAGAATTAAGACTAATGTGAGGTAAGCATTGTAAAATAAATTAAACCTATACTATCATATCTTCCTTGTTAATATACCAAAAAGAAACAAAAATGCTTAACTCTTAATATTTAAGATAGAAAGCACAATTTAGTAATGGGCAAAATTTTGTTAAAACAATAAAAAAATGGAAAATTTTTTAAATATTCATATGTAAAATTTTTTATGAATATTTTCAATTCTACTTACACAGTCATATATTATATTTTATATATTTTTATAGCAGTAATATTTAATATTTTAAACACTCTTTTAAAAATATTAAATGCATCTGAATTTTTTAAAATTTTAACAATGTAGATTCCGTGATAAAATATGTTGCCTAAGTAGTCTTTTATTATGGAATATAGTTTTCAATTACATAAAATCTGAATTGATGTAAAAACTAAAATATGGAAAAAGTCATTATTTTAGTATTCTCGTAATACTTCTATCCAATTTTAACTTTCTGTGCGTTCAAAGTTTTTTAGATATTGTCGCTGAAAATAAATACTGTATAAAATTAGTAAACAAGTCTGGATATTATCTAATAAATAGCCATTTACTGGTATCATATTTCCTGTCTCAAGTTTATTCCCTGTATTTTAACTTATTTAAAAAAATATTCTAATAAAGTACAACACGTTCCTCAGGAGCTAATTTATAGCATTGTGTATTTTATATATGGGATCTTTCCAGTCAAGATCTACAAAGTTTAGAACCTTCTCTTTTCTGTTTCTGCCAGGAACATTACGATTATCAGAATTAGAACCTGTTCACAACGTCATCAAGAAATAATAATATCTCTACATGTGCGGAAAGATTCTATTCCATTCAACATTCCAGATTTAATCGTTCTTAACATTTCAAGAACGTAGGGAATATCTTTTTAACCATATATCTATGAACTCAATCTTGAAATGTTATAAGAAACCTGGAAATTGTAAGAGCAATCTTTCTTTAGTTTTAACACATTAGTGGACAGTAGGAACAAGTGAAGTTCGAAAATTAACACTACATTTTTTTTAATTTTTAGAATATTAGAAATATAGTTTTACTCTTTCTGCTTAAATAAACTTAATTTTGATTCAGCACCTTTAATTAGGTTGCTGCTATAACCGTCATGGCGCCAGCGGACTCTAGACACTAAGTAATGGGGCGATGGCGGATATAACAGCAAAAATTTAAAAACATAAATGACAGGTTTAATGAATCAAATAAGCAATTTTTTATTGTGTGCAACAAAGTATTTTTGGTAGTTTTACACTTAATGTTAATTTATAATCAAACAAAAATAAATAATTGACAAAAAATTAGTATTATTTTATAATTATTATACATTATTTTCGGTGTGGAAAACAAACATCTAGAAAACGAAATTCATACTAAAAAATTGTTTCCAAAACATGACACTAGTCTTTTACTTGTACGCCGGTAAATGCACATTTGTGCCGCTATAGCCGTAGTGTCTAAAATCCACCGTTTTGCCACATAGTGAACTTTACTTTGACGGCTATAGACGCAAGTGTCCATCAACGTGTTAAGAAGACATTATGTTAGGAATCAATTTTATCAGAGCGTGTGTGTCCGTTTATTAATTTGTATTTTAATATTGTAATTAGTATTAGCACATTAGGTTACTAAATTTCAGAATAAAAACAGATACAACTACCAGTATTGTAAAAAACAACTTTATTGCTAATCTTAAATAATTAAATAACTTTTTCTAAATTAGCGTCCATGATGATGGTGGTGGTGGTGCCCATGATGATGATGTCCATGATGATGGTGTCCATGATGTCCGTGGTGATGGTGAGAAGCGTGGGAGTGCAGTTTGACGTGAGCTGGATCTTGGTTGGCTGTGCCGGGCTCGTTCGTCTTCACTTCTGCCCTGAAGCCCTGGTGATCGGCTACGTAGTGCACTTCCCGGTGAATGCCGTGTTCGTCTGTGTAGCCATAGCTGCCCTTCACGCCACCATGACCATCGCCATGTTCTTTTCTGTATTGAGAACCGTGGTGGTCCTTAATGTGGTAGCCAAAGTGGTACGGGTGGGAATGATGGTGGTGGTGATCATGCTGAGAAAGAGAACGTGGAAGTGAAATTTGAATTAGGTGAATATATATGGAAGAAAAGTAAATTTTCACCAAGTTAAATACACTATTTTATCCCAAATGACCAAGCAGTTCAAATTTATGACATTTTGTCAAATATCTGGTAAAATGCTTCAAAAATTATCCTGAAACTTCTAAACATCATATAAGAAATCATTTATTTCGGAGAAAGTTTTGTTCCGAAGGCAAAGATGGAGAAAAAAAACAAATAAAAATAAGGTAATGTGCATGATCACTTTGATTAAAATAAGTTTGTAGTTCTGTAACAAATTATGAGAATGTTTTTTATCATTAGTGTTGGTTTTCAAAATACCATGTAAAATCAGAGAAATATTGATTTTTAATCGAACTTATTTTGTTTGTTTGTTTGTTTACGATGTACAGAATTTAATATTTAATGTAACGTCATTATCAAGCAGCTTAAGAAAATTGAGTTAGCTCATAATGCTGCAAACAAAATATAAAAATATTAAATATTGTAGGATATATGAACATATTTTTCAAAAGTATGATGAACTATGAATGAGCAAAAATTATAATTTTTAATTGTTATTTCATACCCCTAAGTTTAAGGAAATTTATTCAAATCTTTCAATTCAAAATTTTTAAAGAAACCAAAGATTTACCCAATTCATTAATCATTAATTTTAGTAACATCATGAGAAGTTTCCAAACCTTAAACTATTTTCAATATGAAGGTTAAAAATGAAGAAAAATATGAAGATTTATAATATACAAAGTAATATCAAAAGGAATATTTTTGATTTCTAACACTTACTTGAGATCTATGGTGACTGGAAACTATTTAGAATATTAAACTACTATAAAATATAAAACTTTAAAACTTTCATTGATTTTTGAGCATTTTTTACAGAAATTATGTTCAACTGTAAAAAGGAAAGAACCAATATTTCTTTTAAATTACTACTTCATACGTTAACATATAAGGCAATTTATTAAAAATTTTCATTTCAAAATTTTTAAAGATATCAAAAATTTACATGATTTAGTAATTATTGATCTAGTAATTTCTAAATCGTATGAGGTTTTCTTTGAGTGTGTACAGTAGGGAATGTAGTTTCCAAAATATTTAGAAATATTTTTGATGTCTAGTACTTACATGGTGATGTCCATGGTGACTAGCAACTACTGCTCCCAGCAAACAGATAAGAAGAATTCCCTATGAAAGATTTGAAAATTGTTATAAGAATCTAGAAATCCTACAAATCAAATAAAGATTTATTCCTTTCTGTTTTATGTAACGCAAAAGTTCTAGTTTTGAATCATCCTTCTTTATATAGTTTACAGATGTGTAAATGTTTTATATATTCTATCATCATGACATTTTAATACATTATTCAAGGAAACGCAACACCTATTAGCAGATTCTTTCTTATATTCACTTTACCATATATTTTTTATTCGTAAATACATAGGATTTTGAGTCTTTATTATCTATCTTTATTAAACTGGCTTTAACATTTCAGACTTTTTACTTTAACCATTTTAAAACCTTTTTTATATAAAGTAAAAAGTTAGAGCTCCTTTTAAAAATTTTAAAATATTTTTAACACACTGTGCTGAGACTCACAACATGTTTCATTAATAACTTTTGTTTATGTATATTAGTATATTTTCCTAGTTTTATGAGCAGAATAAATAGCATAAAAATTATTTGAATAAATTATTTTCCCCTTTATTCGACAACAAATTATCTTAAATAATATTTATATATCTTCAATACATGTTCTTTCGCTTTCTCTCCTATTTATCTATCTATTTACTTACTTATATATATATATATATATATATATATATATATATATATATATATATATATATACATATATATATATATATATATATATATATATATATATATATATATATATATATATATATATATATATATATATATATATATATATATATATATATATATATATATATATATATATATATATATATATATATATATATATATATATATATACAAAGTCATAATATCATTAAAATATGATAATAATAATGTCAACAGTATTTTTAAATTTATAAAAATTTCTATGGAGTACTTAATGTGCATTTATTAGGAAGAAATCTTCAATACTTAAATATATAATAGCTTTTATGGAGGGTTGACAATCCTAGAGTATTACAATAAATTTCCATCTTTTATTATAACGATATTTAAAAAATATCACTTCAGGTGAATAAAATACATACCTTGAAAAACATTACAAAATTTCAACGAAAGCGTCTGAAGAAAAAATACTTTTTAAATGTTGATATGTTAATAATTCTGAATAAAACTCCAGATATCTTTCTTAGGTACTGACATTCGAAAAGTATCCATGCATTATATACTAGAGACTAAAAAGGTGTGGAATGGTACGGCACTGATAAAGGAATCAAGACATTCCGGTCTTTCACTTGTTTGTAGGTCGAAAATATTATTAGTTTCTTGATAAAGAATTTACTTTTTGTAATGTGGAGCATTAAATACGTATTCAGTGCAATGTATTCTAGGTTGCTGAACATGAGGTATTAGAAATTTATAAACAACCTATTTTTTAATTGTTTACACTTCGATATTTAGAAAATCAAGAATAATGAGCTAGATATATATTGGAATTCCTCCAATTCCAATACTTTTCTTGTAGTAAAAGTTTTTTCTTTGTCTACATTATTTTTATCCTTCTGGGAATATTATTTAAAACTTTATTGTAGATTAACTTATGTGTAAATTGTATAACATGTTTAAGCCATCGAAATACATCACTGTTTTTTAATCTTTTATTATATATTTATTTAAATAAAAGTATTTAAAAATCAAAATTTTATTTTGAATTAAAAATAATTTTAAACCTCTATGATCATAGTTTAAAAGCAATTAAAAGATATTCTTTGAAAATTAACATTTTGATTGTTCAAATATTCAATGGATATTTTTAAAAAATTTTAACATATTTTTTTTTTTAGTTATCAATAACAAAAATGCATGTTTATAATTTTAAATAAAGAGACAGACGTAGTTAAAGCTAGTTTGTTTTTACCATCGAAGACATTAAAGAAAAATTAGCTTTAATAATCTTGTATGAAATTGATAAAGTAAATTGAAGCCATAGTTTTTAAAACTTTATTGTATATAAACTTATGTGTAAATTGTATAACATGTTTAAGGCAGTGAAATAAATCATTGTTTTTTAATATTTGTTTATATATTTATTTAAACTAAAATTATTTGGGAATAAAAATTTTATTTTGGAAGAAAAATAAATTTAAACCTCTATGATCACTGCTTAAAATCAATTAAAAGATACTCTTTCAAAATTAACATCCCGAATGTTCAAATATTCAATGAGTATTTAAAAATTTTATGAGCATATTTTTGTTCCAAATAATAAATTGCATGTTTATAATTTTAAACAAATAGACAGACGTCGTTAAAGTTAGTTTGTTTTTCTCATTGAAGACATTATACTGAAATTATCTTAAATAAGCTTGTATGAAATTGATAAAGTAATTCAAAGCCAATGTTTTTAAAACTTTATTGTAAATAAACTTATGTGTAAATTGTATAACATATCGAAATAAATCATTGCTTTTTAATCTTTTATTATATATTTATTTAAACTAAAATATCTAGAAATCAAAATTTTATTTTGAATGAAAAATATTAACCTCTATGAAAAATTTAAACCTCTATGAGCATTGCTTAAAAGTAATTAAAAGATATTCTTTCAAAATAAACATCCCAAACGTTCAAATATTCAATGTGTATTGAAATATTTTATAAACATTTTTTTCTTCTGGATAACAAACTGCATGTTTATAATTTTAAATAACCAGACAGACGTCGTTAAAGTGAATTTTTTACCATCGAAGAAATTAAACTTAAATTATCCTTAATGAGCTTGTATAAAATCGATAAAGTAATTTGAAGCCAAGGTTTCAATTGTACAGTTTATTAGATTTGAAAACGTCAATACTTGTTTAGCAGAATTTTTAAATCCATATGTGTGAATGTATTTAATAAGAAAATACACTACGCATGTCAAACTCAAAGACTTATAAGGTAACATTTACCACAAAACTTTCTTACAAGAGTGTAAATTTATTCGAGAAGTATAATACTCCAAAGAAATAAACAAATATAAGTACTTAAGGTAAACTAAAATAGTAAGTTAATCTTGTTTTCCTTAAATCTGCCATTTTTTCTTTTATAAACTGTTTCCCACTTAAGTGAATATTTTTCGGCAGTTATATTTTGACGCTGTGCTAAATGAAGGCACCTTGAACATCAAGAATAAAATATCAGCAATGACTTCACAGTTATATAATTATTTAAATAAACTGCATGGGAGAGTAAGCGTGTCATGTTACATAGATAGTAGCAACTTCCATTGTCGCTTTGTCAGAAATTTCTCCTATACTATACAAAAGCATCTGCGCATACTCTTTAAGAGTGCCTTTGAGACTAACATAGAACTATGAAAACAAAGGTAGCAAACACTAATATTTATATTAACAAATTGTATGCTGAATTTATATTAACGGAATATTGTACGGAAATTTATGTTAATACATTGTATGAGGGACACGTACTATTACGATTGACGATTGATACTTGAGAGCGAGATACATACTAGTAAGGATTAGTGTAACAACATGGTTTGTTTGTGGGTACAAAAAAAACGGTACATACAGGTAAACGAAGGCAAATGTTCTTGTCTACTACATAGATTCTGGAAAAATTTAGACAAATAAAAACTAGTTTTTACATCAGTCGATGCGGAACCACAGAGCAGGAAAGTTGATTAAAACATCAATTTATATTAAAAATTAACTTTTTATTTATCCTTGATATGATATTATACATATGCATATTTATATATCATATATATATATATATATATATATATATATATATATATATATATATATATATTTGTATATATATAATATACATATATATATATATATATATATATATATATATATTATATATATATATATATATATATATATATATATATTATGTATACATATATATATATATATTATATACATACATATATATATACATATATATATATATATATATATATATATATATATATATATATATATATATATATATATATATATATATATATATTTGTTTATATATTTCAATATAAAATACGAAAAGTTGGTTAAAAAATTAAATAATTTTCGATCAATTGAAATTTTACTGAATAGCTAAATTTATGAGCAAAATACCCCTCTCCCGTTACAATTAAACTGCGAAATGGACCTGCACACAATGTGTTCACTTTAACAACATTCATTGGTGTACGAAATCATCATCTATAATATACAGAATCTAATTTGACTTTGGAATGCCGCGAGCCACGTTTCTTGCTTCTAATTAATTACTGAAATGTAATATTTTATAAAAAGATTTGATTAGTAAACTTTATTATGAAACATTTTCTCTTATTTGTCTTATTTTTGGTTAGTTTTCTTGTGCGAATATTTAAAGGTTCTTTAAACCTTTTCTCAAATAATGTCCGCAAAATTATTCGCTGTGGGGCACACGAAACCTGAAGTCCCGGAGTTGTACATCCTTGATATAACTTTTACACAATTTTGTAGTAATTATAAAAATTTTAACACCTAAATTTTTGAAGAAACTTCGGAAAATAAATACATACTTAATGATTTTATGATTTAAACATCTTCACACGAGCTTGCAAAAATATGTTATCTGAAAACCTTCCAGAAACCTGAGATGTAGCGATAATCGACACCCCGTTTGCCATACTGAAATAACTGATTTTATTTATTCTCAGCTTCATTATATGAGACAAGGAAGGCTTTAATCTTTTTTTTTTAAACATAAAATTTTATGTATTTTAAGGGTTTTCTTTTATTAAAATTTTGAATTTTAGTAGATTTTATGTTTATATTTGATTTAAATAAACAATGGACTTTCACAATTACTTTATTTTCATTTGACAAATCTGATTAAAAGATTAATATGTTAATAGCAATATATTTATGTTGCAACTCACACAATTTGAAGGTAAAATCTTTAAAAAATTAAATATTATCAATTAATAATTGTTTAAATGGAAACGTTATTAAAAAGGTTTTGGGTGCATTCCTATATAATACGGTCATTTTTATTCATAGAATAACTTTTAGGTCTTAGAAACTGTGTTATTGTAAATTGACTATATCTGCACAAATTTACTGAAAATAAAGAAAAAAAGATAATAGATAAAATATCTGTTTTAGCTTACAACATATTTGTAACTCTTTTTCATTTCAAAATAATAATAATAATTTATTGTTGTTCTCAATAGATAATTCCTTAGGTAAATTGATTAAAATAATTGTAACTATCTCATCCATTAAAAAGTGAAGCTTGTTGAAACAATGAAGATTTGAAATTGCTTATTAATAATGTTTTATTTCCATGAATGTTTCCTGTGAGGTATTTAAACTGATAAAAGCCAGACCGGAAATCGAGTTAAAACAAACAGTTAATAACAGGAAAAATAAAGTAAAAACAATGGACAAAAGTCTGTGCAAGAAAATTATTGGGTAAATCTTCAGATATAGGTAATGACGTAATAAAAACTACCACTGATTTATGAATGAAACCAAATAATATTCCTTGGTAATTAGCCAGTGTTTATAAGTGTGGGATACTTTATTTCCCATTCATTGTGAGAAATGACAGAATGCATATCAATACTTCCTCATTATTAATATGCTTTCTGTAAAAATGCTGTTATGACAATGAACGAATAATTTGTTCCATGCCTCTCGGCTCCAGAGTGTATAAGCTCAAATTCCTCTTCTAGCATCAAAGCATGTAGTCCTGCAAAATTAGTTATAAGAGGTATATCTTGGTCTCAATAGTCCTAAAGAAAAAGTTGACAATAGCACTCTAAACAAAATTTAATCAAACCATTAAAAAACCCAAAGTTGTCTAGAATCAATATACAGATATATTGCTACAGTCGACAATCAAAATTGATTTATTTAATTTTAAGGAAACATTTGCTTTAAAAAATAATCCATCTTGTTTTTGACTAATCTGCTTCAAAACTTAATGTGTTAATAGAAATAATCTTGTGAAAATGTTTATAATTTGCAGGTAGAATATTGATATTTTTTAAAGATATTAATTAATGTTTTTAATTAGTGTTATTAAATATATTCATGCTCATTACTTTTATGTATAGTCAGTTTAATTCATAGGATATGTCTTAGACTTTACAATATATCTTAACTGTTATTGTGATTTTTAGTTGGAAAAATAGCAATATTTAAAATATTCCTTCTTCCCATACGAAATGTGTATAATAATTCTTTCAATTAAAAAAAGGTAGATTTTCCTGTTTCAATGCATTAATTATCAGAAACTTTTAAATTTTATTTCACAACGTAAGTTATCGATAAACTTTGAAGGTGCATGACTGTTAGAGATGCACCTAGAAAATTTCTAATATGTCAGATTGTTATACATATTTTTGTAGAAATTCAGCAAAAAAAGAAACAATATTTACTCGCAAGAAAAACGAAATTTATTTAAGGAAAAATTGGTAATAAATAAATAAAATGATAAAGGAAGCTTTAGTGGAAAAAAGCATGGATAAATGAATTTATTCAAATTTACTCTTTACAGAAAATAAATTTGTTTTAGAAACCATGGTGGTGATGATGATCTTGATGATGGTACACATGATGGTGACCATGGCCATGATGTCCATGGTGATGTCCATGATGATGTCCATGATGGTGATGCCCATGATGATGGTGTCCATGGTGGTGATGGTCTTGATGCATGGTGGTGATGGTCTTGATGGTGGTATACGTGGTGATGTCCATGACCATGATGATTATGGTGATGGCCATGATGACCATGGTGATGACCATGATGACTATCGTGATGACCATGATAGTGAGGTGCATGGGAATGTAGCTTGACATGAGCAGGATCCTGATTAGCAGTACCAGGTTCATTCGTTTTTACTTCGGCTCTAAAGCCCTGGTGATCTGCCACGTAATGGACTTCTCGATGGTTTCCATGATGATCCGTGTATCCGTAACTTCCCTTTACACCTCCGTGACCATCTCCATGTTCTTTTCTGAAATGTGCGCCTCCATGGTCTTTGATGTCATATCCAAAATGATACGGATGGGAATGGTGGTGATGATGCTATCACAGAAATTTGCAGTTTAGTACTGAGAGGAATTTTTTGCATTTAATACTTAAAGAGACATTTTTTACATTTAGTACTTGAAGACACTTTTTTGAAAGTTTAAAATAAGTAATTAACAAACTTTATTTTATTATAATTTCTTTGTATAAAATAATGAGTAATATAGCAATTTTTTGCATTTCTTATCAAATAGATAATTTATTTCTTTCACTGATAATAGACCTCTTCATTATATCTACTGTATATTTGATTTTGCACTTCATTTAAATACCGTGTAAAATTACATATCCTCTCTCGATCAACGATAAAGTTAAAATGTGCAATAAGCCAAGCATCTGTATCAATATTATTTAGAAAAAATAACTGTACCATCATAAGTTCGTAGCTATTGTTTATTTACTGTTGATTTAACAACATAGAATAGGACGTAAAGTATGTAA
Organism: Pardosa pseudoannulata; assembly: GCA_032207245.1. NCBI lineage: Eukaryota > Metazoa > Arthropoda > Arachnida > Araneae > Lycosidae > Pardosa > Pardosa pseudoannulata. The sequence goes on from CM063501.1 coordinate 25,741,684, forward strand.
ATTTTAATTATATATCTCTAAAAAGAGTTTGTCAGATTAATTATGTTGTCATAAAACATACTCTATCACTCCAAAATATGTTAGCTTGTTTAAAATTAAATTACTTATATTTATTAGAAATAATTATCAAAATTTAAACTCTAAAACTACACATATTTTTTTTATTAAAATTACAAAAATACTATATAATTTTCTTTATGAGTTAAGGTGTATATACGA
>CM063501.1:25751902-25779402 GCA_032207245.1 Pardosa pseudoannulata
GCTAATCTATGAAATACTTATAAAACGTTTATTTACAAAACAATTAGATTATTTAAAACTATTTGGTTAAATAAATGATAACGTGATATAAAATCACTACGAAATAATTTAAATAATAATTTTTTGGTCTGTTGTCGTTAAAGGAAAATTTAACAATCATTATAATTGTTCTTTTACAAATGCAGAACTTGAATTTATTAGCATTTTACCATACAATCCACTGATTTGTTGCCTTTTTCATTATGTGAGCACCATATAGATAGAACATCATTGCTCCCTTTGAGGGTACAGCATAGAAAAATATTCAAGTTTTACTCGGAACTCAACGGGGGGGGGGGAGCTAACAACTATATAATCTGGGCGGTAAGAATTTAATAATCATAGATTGTTAGTTTGATTTTCTAAAGCTCAATTGCTAAATACATGTTGAAAGGTTCAGGAGAAGGAAACTACATATATTTAGAATCTCCTAAATATTTATTTAACTTACCTTAGCAACCATCTTATATTTTCTCTTTAGAAAGTCAAATCCAACAGTTTTTTCAAACTACTTTGCAAATTACAATGCAAGTAGCTGCATTCGAAGACTTTTTACACCTTTTTTATACAAAATCATAAACTTTTTTTTATACAAAATCACAAACTGTTACAAACTTTTATGATTTTGTATACAATATTTTGAAGCACAAAAAAGTTTACTAGGAACTCAATGGGTGTTAGCTAACAACTATATAATCCAGGTGGTAAAATTTTAATAATCATAGATTGTTAGTTTGATTTTCTAAAGCTCAAAAAATTGCTATATGTTGAAAGGTTCAGGAGAATGAAACTGCATACATTTAGAAACTTTTAAATATTTATTTAACTTACCTTAGCAACCATCTTATATTTTCTCCCTAAAGACTCAAATCCAACAGTTTGTTTTCAAATTACAACGCAAGTGGCTGAATTCGAAGACTTTTTACACCTTTTTATACAAAATCCCAAGCTGTTACAAAAGTTTGTGATTTTGTATACAATATTTTGTAGTACAAAAAGTTTTACTCGGAACTCAACGGGTGGGAGCTAACAACTATATAATGTGGGCGGTAAGATTTTAATAATCAGAGATTGTTAGTTTCATTTTCTAAAGCTCAAAAAAATTGCTAAATATATGTTGAAAGTTTCAGGAGAAGGAAACTGCATATATTTAGAACCTCTTAAATATTTATTTTACTTACCTTGGCAACCATCTTATATTTTCTCCCTAAAAACTCAAATCCAACAGTTTGTTTTCAAATTGCAATGCAAGTGGCTGCATTCGAAGACATCTTACACCTTTTTATACAAAATCACAAACTGACATTGAATGGCACTGGAATTTTTAAACGCCTTTCATAATATTTGTTCTGGTAACGTTTTATTGTTAAAGGAACCCGTTTAAGGGAGAATAAATGCTATTTCTTACCTATGTGAATGGGAGCATATTTTACGCTGACTGCTGAAAAAAAAAGAAAACGACAATGTCACCTAATTCTTTTTCTCTTTTTTAATTAATTTTATTTTTTGCTTTCTTTGTGCTCATATTACACGCTATACTGATTGCTTCAATTATAGATATTACTTTGAGAAAAGTTTTTGGTTTTTGTAAAATGTCCAAATCTGAATTATAATATACAGAATTTATAACAATGTAAATACCATTTTTTTCAACACCCGTCGATATGAATACTACCTTAAAGCCGTATAGTATCTTTAAGCTAAATAAACTATTTTTGCTAGTTTATGTTTAATTAATTTTATTTTTTGCTTTCTTTGTGCTCATATTACACGCTATACTGATTGCTTCAATTATAGATATTACTTTGAGAAAAGTTTTTGGTTTTTGTAAAATGTCCAAATCTGGATTATAATATACAGAATTTATAACATTATGAATGCTACCTTATGCTTCGTTATGAATACTACCTTAAAGCCGTATAGTATCTTTAAGCTAAATAAACTATTTTTGCTAGTTTATGTTATCGCCAATATATAACATATTTTGTTAGTCACATCCACTGAATATATACTGATGAATATCTTAAATAATTATAAACTTCTTAAATCAGAACAAAATATGACGTTTAAACAATTTTCAAACATGAAGAACGGTTCTATTACAGATGAACTATAATTTTAAACATTATGATGTCATTGCTTAAACAGTAAAAATTATGAGACTTGGAATTATTTTTACAACCATATATATTTGCTACCACATAACATAGCACAGTTAAATAAAATTGTATATTACATATGATTATATCTATTTGTCAGAAGAAACATAAAATTTTCTGCCTGATAATTTTTTGAAATCTAATAGTTATATAAATAAAACCACACTTTGATTTTAGAATATGTTTTGTTGTTTTTATACCGAATTTGGGGGTCATTATAGAAACGAACGGTAACCTAATCTACCTGAAATTTATAATAAGGGATAAGCGATAGACATTACGTAATTAATGTTGTTTTTTAATTTATCTCAGTTAAATACTACAGCATTGTGAACTGTGAATTGTGTTAAATGATAAAGCGAAAACTTAATAACGGAATTTAATAACTTGAAAACGGAAAAAAAGTATGAATAAAATGTGAGAAAAAGAAAGTAAAGTTCGGGGTTTTCATTATTAAACTTCCTTTTGCTAATATTGTCAACAGTTGAGAAGTTTTTTGTTAAGAAATTTGTGAATGATTTATAGGACATAATGAAGGGAGGAAAATTTGTTTGGGCGAATAAAAATTATTAGTTTAAAATTTCAGTACATTTTGATGAATGAGAACTTTTTTGGTGAATTATATATTTAGCAAACATTTATTCTAGATTTTAAAAAATATATTAAAGCAAGACATGATCAACAAGAATGCCATACTTTTTCAGTTACCATTTCAAAATCGTAAGGTATCATGTTCGATAGTTGAATGTTCCCGAAGTCCAAAGTCGCATGCGTTGGAGTCTGCAGATCGAGGTGACCACACAGTTGGAAAGTTTTGCTTGGTGACACGTTCTTATATATAGTGGTTTTGAGAATGTTCATAACATGAAGGTTAATTTCTGAAGAATCTCCAAGCGAAATAAGGAATAAATGACATAATTATAAAATGAATGTTATTTTAAAATTTCTCAGTAAAGTGCTACAGCACAGGGATTTGTGTTATGTGATAAAGGGAAAAGGTTAATTCTAAACCAGAATCAGAAAATGAATAGAATAATGAGGGAAGGAAAGGGTTGAAGTCTGGATATCGGGGTGTACATATCGGCTGATGACACGTTATTCTGTAAAATGATTTTTGAGAACGATCTTAACAGGAAGGTTAGTTTGTGTCTAAAAACACCTTCTAGTGGTGAAACTGTATATTATTTTTTTATTCACTCAAACAAATTTCCATCTTTTCTTTACTTGCTTCCCAATATTTTATAAATATCTAAACAATAGTTCCGACTGAAGATCAGTTTTAAGTAGGGAAGTTTAATTATGGATAACCTGTATATTAAATCAAGAAATGTATCATGATGTTTACCCTTATGATGTTTATCTTCAAAGATAAACATCCTGATACACTTATTAAATCAAGAAGTGTATCATGATGCTTATCCTTATGATATTTATCTTCAAAACTAGTATACAATCCATGACTACTGGAACGTGACAAAGTAAAACGATAGAATTAGGCAAACAATTACATCTCCTGGAACACTAAAAGGAAAATTACATTATTTTATGATGATAAAAGATGACATAGATGATCATAAGGGTCATAAGAACTACCGGTGTGACATATACGACTGATTTATTCATATGATTTATTAATAAAATCTTATAGTTTCTACTGTAGGTAAATTATGGAGAAGTAAGAATTTATTCCATTATTGTTTGGTGTTAATTTTGTATATTCATTCTTATATTTTCCGTTATGGCATCGTTATATGAGACCTTTATTGACTTACTTATTGTCTTATTTTTCGAGTTGATTAGTATTTTCCAGTCGAAAGTTTAAAAAAATGTTATATTATTTCACAAGGAAATTTGCCTGATAGCAAACTTCTGTGGCTTAATATATTTTGAATTACAAAAAAAATCTTTATTACTTTAAATTTTCCAATATTAGTTTTAGAACTTTTGAGAATAGTGTATATTTCATTTACAATCACCTTCCGTTGAAAACCCAACTTTTAATATTAAGCTTCAAACATTTAATTTGAATTATTTTACTAATGAACTAACATGATTAAACTTTTTTTATTATACATATTTTAGGGTTACAAAAATGTCTTTATTATTTAATATTTCTCAATATTAGGTTTATAATCTATTGGGAGTATTTTATATTTAACATTCAGATTTTCACTTTTCAGTGCAGAACCAAACTTTAACATTGCATGTCAAACATTTACTATGAGTCATTTTGCTAATAAAACAATATTTACTATTAAATGAATATATTTTAATTTACCAAAAAGGCTTTATTACTTAATATTAGTTTCAAAACTATTCAGAATCTTAATTATTTCATACACAAATTTTCTTCTTCTAGTGTATAATCCATCTTTTGGTAGTACACGTCAAACAGTTACTTTGAATCATTTTACAAATAAAACAAAACAAAATACTTATATATACATATCCTACATAAGGATTATGGATTTGATTTTTTGTAAAACTTTAATAAGCGTATAAGAGGTATACATAATAATGTTTTATTAAAGCTTTCCATATTGTTTTTATTAATGTTAACCTCTTTATACATAAGTCACTTCATTACTAAAATTAAAACATTAAATACAAAGTGGTCATCTACCTAAAATATCACTTGATTTCGGAAACTGTTAGAAACGAAAATGATAATCCATATGTTCTTGCTTTTCTTTTAAGATAGGAAAGTATTTTATTTCTCATATGTTATATGAAAATTGCATTAAAATGATAGTTGTGGTTAGATATGAGAAAGTTTTGTATTACAATTTTGTAACACATTGTGTTTCATATTAAAAGTATAACTCACCATTTGCCAAAATATTTCAGTTTTATTTTACTCTTTGTGAAAATAAAGATCTAAGAAGAAGAAACTTACTTCAATACATAATTTATTACATAATAATTAATTAAGCCTAATTTCATTTAAGAAAAGGGAAAGTAGAATATAGAATTTAAAAAAAACTATTCTTTATATGTTAAAATTTAAAAAAAATTAAACTACTATAAAATCCTAATTTAAATAATTCCTTTGGTGTTCTTATAATTTATAAGAATTTTATTTAAGCTTCATGTGTCAAAGAATTATACAATAACTCTCTTTATTTTACAAAAACTCAGTGTCATTACAGGGCATTCAGATTCATAATCATAATCATTCTGTCTCATAATTCTTCCTTTAAATTTTATTTGAGTATTCAGTTATTATCAAAAATATATCTTAAGTAGATAAAATAAAAACTACTCTGTACGCATGGAAGCGTGAAACAAGATTAATGAATTTTTTTGCACTTTTTTATTGGTTAAAAGCTATGAAAGCATGTCTATATCAGCTTATCACAAATTCATTGTTTGGTTATAATGTGTTGTTTTTTAGTATTGCTTGAATTGTTTTTTAAACACTTTATTGGTATCTAATAAATAACTTAAAAGGGCAAAAAGTATCATATGCGTTCAAAAATGAAACATGAAATATGCTTTCTTTTTTTTGTTGTAAAACAAATATAAGTGTTTAATATCCATGATGATGGTGATGTTCATCACCATCATTATGGATATGGTGACATCATTTATATGGAACAAACAGATTGATGAAAAATTATGATGTTCTTCAGAAACTTATAATATTTATTTTCAAACAAGACCCAATTCCATGTTTCGATGGCATATCTCTTTTTATTCTTCATTCTTTTTAAAAAGATGGTTTGAAGCATTGTGGTTGTACTATTTGTATAAAATTGTTTTTTAAATTAATTAATTATTATGTAATAAATATCTTAAATTTACGAACGAAACACTATTTTCTATGGACACAAAAATTATACAACAAATGTATGCAAGTTTTTATTAACATAGAAAGAACATATATATGTGTGTGTGTGTTTAATAACCGTGGTGATGGTGATGCCCATGGTGATGGTGATCTTGATGGTGATACACGTGGTGGTGTCCGTGGTCATGATGTCCATGGTGGTGACCGTGATGTCCATGATGGTGTCCGTGATCGTGATGATGATAATGAGGTGCATGAGAATGCAAATGAACATGGGCAGGATCTTGATTGGCTGTTCCAGGCTCGTTAGTTTTCACTTCGGCCCTGAAGCCTTGGTGATCTGCGACGTAATGAACTTCTCGGTGATTTCCATGGTGATCGGTGTATCCGTAACTTCCTTTCACACCACCATGACCATCTCCTTGTTCTTTTCTGTAATGAGCACCGCCATGGTCTTTGATGTCATAACCAAAGTGGTATGGATGAGCATGATGATGATGCTACAAGAGAAGTTAAAATGTTAAGAAGAGAAAGTTATTTGTTTTAAGTGAGGTGAAATTAATGTTTTTTAGTTTATTTTACTTTTATAAATTTATCATTAATAAAATCATTAATAAAAGAACTTAAATAATAAAGAACTTAAATAATAACTTACTTAAATAATAAGAGACTTGCAAAGAAAAAACTTAACTTAAAGAATAATAAAACTAAATAAATTTAATAATATTATAAACTATAATAATATATTAACTTAAAATACTAACTTTAAATACTAACTTAAATTCTAACTTTAAATCCTAACCTAATAATATATTAACTTAAGAAAATTAAAGAATAAGAGAAATGAAATAAAGAATTTTTTAAAGTATACTTGACTTACATCATAATGATGCGGCAAACTGGAAGTTACAGTAAACAATAAGAATAAAGCTGCGAGAAAAACCTAAAAAAGAATTTAATACATTTCCAAAATTTACATGAAAAGAAAACATATCATTTATTTTAAAATAGACAATATTAAACATAAATCTTAGTAATAGGTTAATGAAATATACAATTTTCGATAAAATCATTATAACAAATAGAAAACAATTTACATAATTAAAAAAAGGAAAATTAAATTTTAGAAATCTTCATCGTTAAAAGAAGAAAGTTGCTGAAAGTACTTTACTATGTAAGGTTTGGTTTGGTTTTATAGCGCTACGGTCTACTTCTTGCAACACGAGGGTTAGTGAGACTGGGACCTATTGGTTAAAGCCTATTCCGAAAGGCTACGAACATCCATGCCATAATGATATTCGAGCTCATGAACTCCTGTTCTGAAAGACAGCATCCAAACCATTCAGCCATTGTTCGGAGGCTTTGTAAGGAAATAGATGAATTAGACTTACTAATGATTGTTCTGGTTTTTATAATTCATGCTGTCCTACCATAAATAATGAAATTCTAGATATGCGATTTCCTTACAGGAAAATATTTCGCACATCTATTATATATATAAAACTGGTACACCAAAGAATTATTTTTCTTTTTCAATGATTCAAATATACAATCATTCTCAAGCTAAAAATTTTAGTTCATTAATTTGAAACCTGGAAAGAAATCATAAGGCAGTATAATTATATCAAGCTTGAGAAATGTCTCTTAAAATCACTAGAAAAAGCAAATTTTAAAGGGCAGAATCTAAAAAGGTATTATAAAATTTTAAAGCATCACAATAGAAAAAACTAAAACTTCTTAAAATACTTCATTAATAAAACCTATTTTTATTCTGCTACATGCAAAAATATATTGTTTTTTTACCTTAGTCATCATTTTGCAGTATTTATAGAGTATAATTCTACTAAGGTGTTCACCAATTGTTATACCAATAACTGACTGACTACCTATGCACATTTTCCCTTCTATTATATAAGAGTAAATGTGCTGGTATTGAATGGCACTGGAATTTTTGAAAGCATTTCATAATATTTAAGTAAGCAGTGTTTCCCATTTTGATGAAACCAGTTTGTGGGTGGCTGTTATTTTCGACCTTTGTGAATGGGAGCATATTTTACGCTGTCTGGTGATTAAAAAAGTCATTAAACAAGAAAAGGGATACATTTTTCCTTCTTTAGACATGGGTGCTGACACTTCACAGCCAATCAAGTATGTCGTATTATTACTGAATTATAAACTTTTGTTTCAGTAATGAATTACACTTAAGATTATTTCGCAACGCTTACGTTAACTCCCCTTTTCTCGATGTATTCACTATGGATTTTTTAAATTACTAGAGTTCATACAGTCTCTGGTTTTGAAGAGTATTTCTTATTTAATAAATACTGAAGAAGTATCATGCAATAGTACATAATATCTATGATGTTAGAGATAATGTTCTTTATTTTTAAAATATTATTTGATAAGATTATTTAGACCAAATTTAATTTTTTTTACTAAGTAAATTCAATATAACTTATTAAAGCCGTACTGTAATCTGATCTAACTTTTATTGACGTTGAAAATTGATAAATTTCTTTTCGAAACATCAATATATGGATTTCTTTTGGTTTGGCGCTACGGTCTACTCTTTTGCACACGAGGGCTCTTTTGCACACGACTTAGAATTACATCCTATGGAGTACTATGTCATGTCTTAAGAAGTAGTTGCCAATAGCGCAAGAAGAAGCCTATATTAAACAACAAGAAATATTATGCTAGTGCATTTTTCAACAGTTTTCTAAAACGTGCTTGCTGTATGAGAATGATAGCAGAATTAGGAAATATTAGATCATTTGTTCTTTTCCCTCTATTTTGAATTTCTGAAGATGAGAATAAAACTGTCAGGGAACTACGAAAGCTTTCTAACTGAAATAATTACAGAATAAGAAGTACCATCATAAAAAACAATTCGAAAATGTGCACAGTCTATGGTTTTACGTAAATATTTCTACCAGCGAATCAGTAAAAAATTCATGACCATATAGGTTATGTTATGCTTTTAAGATAAAATAAATTTTGTTTTCTTAATTAAACCATTGTTTTTCAGAAGAACGAAATCTTATTATTTATCCATAAATGAAGAAGTTTGCATTGCATTACGTTTAAATATATATAACTTACGTTAGGCAAGAAATAAAATCTCCGTTTTTCAATCGTTTTAACTATATCAGCATGTACCGAAAATAAAGTTATTCTAAGATTTGAAAATCCAAATCCAAAAAAAACGTAAATAATTCAAAGTACAACATACTAGTTTATATTCAGTTACATCAATATTCAAATCAAGAAAGATATTTTTTATTAAACTTTCTTTAGGTAGAATACTGACTATTAAATTATTCGGTAGTTAAAAAAAATCTCATTTAGCAAAATATTTCGATATTTAATTACAGATATGACAGTGTCACAACCCTCTTATATTTATGATATTTTATTGAAAATCTCGTGATAAATAAAAAGGGTATGATAATACATGAAAAGATAAAGCTATCTTTAAGTGTATTAACACATTGCGTGCGGGGTCATTTCACAGCGGAATTGTACCGTGAGCGGGCGTTTTGCGCGTAAATTTAGTTATTCAGTTAAATCTCAATAGATAATTTTTTTTTTAATTTTTTAACCAACTTTTCGTATTTTATATTGAAATATATAAACAAATATATAAATAAAAATATATAAATAACAACAATAAGATTTTTCTAAACAAAAAAAATATATTTTTCGTGGATGAGTTTATAATAGTACTGTAAACTAGAAAAATCAAATAGAAATAGCAGTATACAGTTTTAATTTTTTCCGTTCTGTGGTTCCACATCAACTGATGAAAAAACTAGTCTTTATTTGTCTAAATTTTTCCAGAATCTATGTAGTAGACAAGAACATTCGTCTTCGTTTTCCTGTATATACCGTTCCCACAAACAATCCATATTGTTGCACTAACCCGTACTAGTACGTAACTCGCGCTCAAGTATCAATCGTCAGAAAATGTACTAGTTCTTGTCCCTCATACAATGTGTTCAAATAAATTCTTTGGTGATACAGCCCTAAATGAGAGCCATGTCTAACGGTGACAATCTCCGTTTTCGAGACCAAGTGTTCTGATTATTTGGTTAATCTTACACGGAACCCCAAATCCCCAGTTAAAATTTTGCTTGGACCTCAGTTTGTGTTGCCACTAAAGAGACAATAGGGGGTCAATCTTGCCCATTTCGACGTCTTGGGTTCGCGATGCTTTAACCCAATCCGATAGGGAGTCAATAACATGTTGTTATTTTGTTATTACTCATCCCCTTGTAGCCTACACCAGGTTCCCATTGCAATATGCGAAAAGTCTTTGGCTAAGGGTAATAAGCAGCTTCACTTCGAGTGACGAACCATGAGGGTTAAAGAATGATTTAACCTCTGGTTCTTCTTAATTTCGAAGCAGGAACCTAGCAGAAGACCCCAGGCTTTACTTGCCTCCCCCAGAGGTATCGTTTGAGAACATGAAGGATGGTGTGACCACGAACATATTTTACTTGCCCTATTCAAACACAGGGTGGATCTTAGGCGACTCGAGCCCCGAAACCACTATTCTCCTTCACGAGATCGTTGCATTTGTCCACTAATCTATTACTAACGTGTTCTGTATATAAACAAACTGTTGAATGTAGATGAAGTAATTTTATAACACAGCTAATATTTCATGACAGAAATCAAATGCAGTAAAGAATGCAATATTTAATACAACTTAAACGAAACATAACACCTACACGTAGAACTAAAATTCATTATTATAATTAACAAACCTTGTAAATAAAATTTGTTTATTATTATTTTACAGTGGGTATAAGTAAAGACCAGTAGAATTGCTTCTCTCATTCTATATTTGCTTTTTACATAATAAAAAATTGACGAAACTTGACTTAATGACGAAAAAGATTACATCTTTAGAATTATTATTAAATATTCATGCGTGTTTAAAAAGAAAGAAAACCGAAAAGTCTGTATTAAACAAAGTCTGTCTTAAAAATAGTGAAATGATTTTTCTTTTATTTTAAATATAAAAGTTCCTATTTGTTACTTGACCCTCCGAGTGGAACACACCGAGAAAAAAAATACACTAAAGGTTTACTGTGGTCAAAGCATTCTATGATTTTTTACTTCACCCCTCGTCGACTACAATGGAATACGGGAAACCCACCCTCTTTATTGTCCCTTTACTTCCGGTTATAAATAGATATGTAAATAGATATTATAGATTGTTAATTTTTAATACACATAGAGCTCGTCAAATCTCGAAGATCATCCCATAAGAAAGAATGGATTCTAAAAGTACAACTAAAAATATTCTTTAAGTGAATTATTTATATTTTTTTTACGAAAGTCATCCAAGATATTTAAGTGGTGCAATTAGAAATACATCAGTTACCGCAAACGAAATACTTCGTAATAGAGATTTACAAAGCCATGAAAAGCTATCAGCGTGTTTGTATCTAAGGGAGTAGGGGTGCATCCCTCAATAAATGTCAATAAAAGAGGGGTGCAGTTCCTAAACAATCGACCTGACCCTCCTACCTCAAACACTGGCAGAAATGTACATTACATCCATTTTCGGAAAGTTTTTGGAGGTCGAAAATTGTACATGACAACCACTTTGAAGACATCATTGGTTTGGCGGAATTGTACGTGAGAACCGCTTAGAGGGTTAATATGCATTTAACTATGATTAACGATGGTGCAAATTTGGTCTCGTTTCAAATACAACCACTGCTTGTTAACAATTATGATGTCCTTAAGAAACTTTATAATATTTATTTTCAAATAAGAACCGATTCCAAGTTTTGAAAGCATATCTCTTTTTATTCTTCATTCTTTTGAAACAGATGGTTTGAATAATTGTATTTTTAGAATTGTTATAAAATTGTCTTTTAAATTAATTAATTATTATGTAATAAATATCTTAAATTTGCGAACAAAATACTATTTTCTATGCACGCAAAAATTACACAATAAATGTATGCAAGTTTTTATTAACATAGAAAGAACAAATATATATATATATATGTGTGTGTGTGTGTTTAATGACCGTGATGATGGTGATGTCCATGGTGGTGGTGATCTTGATGGTGGTACACGTGGTGGTGTCCGTGGTCATGATGTCCATGGTGGTGACCGTGATGACCATGATGGTGTCCATGATCGTGGTGATGGTAGTGAGGTGCATGAGAATGCAAATGGACATGGGCAGGATCTTGATTGGCAGTTCCAGGCTCGTTAGTTTTCACTTCGGCCCTGAAGCCATGGTGATCTGCGACGTAGTGAACTTCTCGGTGATTTCCATGGTGATCAGTATATCCGTAACTTCCTTTTACACCACCATGACCATCTCCATGCTCTTTTCTGTAATGAGCGCCTCCATGATCTTTGATGTCATAACCAAAGTGGTATGGATGAGCATGATGATGATGCTACAAGAGAAGTTAAAGGGTTAAGAAGGTTAAAGCGAGTTTATATTACTGTTTTGTAGTTTATTTTACTTTTATAAATTTATCTGCAATGTACAATTTATTTGGAAATGTGCTTATGAATATATCTATAAATTAATAGTAAATTAGTAGTAGCTTTTTATATAGTGAAAGATTTTAATTAATTGTGTCAAAAATCATTAAAAAATTATGAAAACATATAAAAAGAAATTTTTTTTAAGTTTACTTGACTTACATCATAATGATGAGGCAAACTGGATGCTACAGTAAAGAATATGAATAAAACTGGGAGAAAAACCTGAAAAAGAATTTATTTCCAATAATTAATATTAAGAGAAGTTATAATACGTGTTTTATTAATAGGAAAATGAAACATAAATCTTAGTAACTTCATTGTGAAAAATAGAATGTTCATTGAAAGAAATACCTTAAAATTTTATATTAAAATCATGCATATTGATATTTTGCATCAATTGTTCATTGCAATTATGAAATGCAAATTATGTAGCTTATTAAATCCTCTTGCCATTTTTTAATTTTTTGGGTTTTGAAACAAATATTAAAACTTTTTATACCAGACCAGAGATTCGCCAAATCGAGAATCACGAGATAATAGTAGCTTTTGGAAAACTTTTGGTAGATTACGGGGTCATCCGGTTTTTAGTTAACCTAAAGATATCACTTTGAGCTTTAACAGATATCTCATAAATCCCTCTATTTTTAAAGTTACTCTATTTATACTCTAAATTGTTCCTAAAATAAGATAACCAGTTTTGGACCAGATTATTCTAAAAGAGCAGACAATGTTCAGATCTTTACGTAGGCATCATATTTTCGTATAAGCATAAAACTTTTAAAAATACAAGTACAGAAACAGATAAAAACTTGAACATAAACAGATCACTGTGTCCGAATGTCTGTCTTTATCTACTCTCCCAACATGAAAAGTTTTACAGAATGAAAAAAAATTTACTCTAATAATTAACAGAAAACCTATAGAACAGAGTACTAAAATATTCCGAAATTCATTAAAGATGCTGTTTAGACCGTACTATATCCGTAAATGGTTACTTACCTTAGCAATCATCGTGCAGTATTGGAAATGTTTAATCCAACGGAGCTGTTCACAATATGCTATTCTAGTGAATGACTGATTGACTATGAACCTTTTACCTGCTATTATATAAGAATGCATGCGCTGTCATTGAATGGTACTGGAATTTTCAAAATTATTTCATAATATTTGAGTAAGCATTGTTTCTTTCTTTAATCGAACCCGTTTGTGGGTGGCTGTTATTTTCGACCTTTGTGAATGAGAGCATATTTTACGCTGCGTGGTGATTAAAAGTGTCATTAAATAAGAAAGGTGACACTTTTTATCTCCTTTTCAAGTTTTCGGTGATTACATTTCACACAAAATCTAGTGTTTCGTATCTTCACAGTATTAGAAAAATCTGTTTCAGCAGTTGCCCTTTAGATTATTTCTCATAAATTCCAATTACTTCACATTTTTAAATGTCTTAATGCTCTAATTGTTGATTCTTTATTAAACGAGTTTATAAAATCTCCAGTAGAGTATATGTTAAAGTTCGATTAATTTTCGATCAGAAACAGTTCGGTTCCAATTATGATTAATTTTTTTCTCCTCTAACAGATTAAATTTAATTGTATTTCTAATTTAAACTCCAATCATGTATATAGTGTAAATAAACGTTTTGTGTGTTAAATCGGTATAAAACTCCAGTTTTTCGAAATTTATTTCATATCGTGACATTTAGTTCAGGCACATATCTCGAGTTCGGAGGGTTACGAAGCTCGGTCTGACTAAGGATTTGTCGTTACCATTAATGGTAGCTGGGACATGTAAAATACCTTCATGGAAGCAATGTCCTCCAAGTTCCCAAACGATACTTCTGGGGATGAAGGTGAATCGGAAGGGTATTCTTCTTGGTTCTTGCTTCTAAATTACGATTATCCTCTTGATCAAAGTCGTTCTTCAGCTCTATCAGTGTTCTTCAATCAAAATGTGCATTCCATCGTCTTAAATCTAGAGTTTTGCCTCGCATCTTTTTGGCTTGCTCGAGGATCATTAGAAACAACAGCACAAGAGTGTCTATAAATAAATAATAATTAAATATTTCTATTTATACCTAATATGTCTAATATTGTCATATTAAATATCTCTTATACAATAACACAAAAATATCTCTAAAGCGGATGTGTTTCAGGATTAATGGTCATTTTTATGGTCTGATGTGGTTATTCAAGATATTGTTTGGTATTAAATGTACATAAATAAAACATTACTATTAAATATAAAAATAATCTTTCACTGTAGCCATTATGTTAAAAATTAAAGGGTATTTAAACTGTTAACTTTATATAAAATAGGAACTTTAATTCCACATTTTTAAAATGAAATATTGATAAGCCCTATAAGTGTAAGCAAGTATTTAACTGAAAATATTAAATAAAATGATAGATGTTAATTAGTGTTTGTGATGTCCAGTGGCTTAATATTAACCTCCTATATGGTGATCCTATAATAAAATGACAAAATTTTCTACATTTTGATAAATGAAATACTTATAACAGCATATATCTCCCATTGGAAATAATTAATTTTCACTAGAATATTTTTTCTCTTAGAAAGGGGAAGAATGGAGTTCATAATACTTTAATATATATGTCAGAAATATCTAAAGGTGTAAAATTTTCATCATATATACTTCAGCTCAAATGTAATAACTTGAAGAGAGACGTAATTTCTCTGTTTAGTTTGTATTTATTTAACATTATGCATATCATTTTGGGCATATCGAGAACAATACTAATGGGTTTTAAACAGATGAGAACCTGTAATTAGCCCTGTGTAGTTTACCATTTTTATTTAAATGGAGTCTGTTTACATCTAATATCGAGATAAGAATACAGAAATGTATTTCAATAACTAGAGAAGTAACACGACCATTCCATTAACGAATTTATTAGAAACCACGATCTGGTGAGATCCAAGGTCAATCATAAACAAGTATGGAAAATAACACAGTTCTATCTTTTTCTTAAATTACAATTACGGCCTATTATCCAGAGGATAAAATCATGGCCCATATAGTTTATTCTAGGGCCTTATAAGAAAATGGCATGTTTTCCTTGACTTTAGTTTATAAGAAAAAGAACTCTTCTTATTTCTTCCCAAACAATGAATATTGCATTTTTAATATTTTTCATATTATAAAATATATTATTTTTTGTAGATATTTATATGAAATTATTTTTTGTACATTTTTATATTTTTACATTATATGATTTTTTAAATTAATGTTTTATATTTTATTTTTATATTTATATTACTAAACAATATATAACAAATAAAATTTCCATCTTTATTAAATCATTTTCTGTTTTATCTATATGAATTTTTTTTTACTTTTCCAAACTTTGGAAAAAATCTAAAAGTGTACGATAAATAAATTTATTATAAAAGGGAGATACCATCAAACGGTTATAAAAAAGTTTAACTTTAAACAGGGCAATTTATTTTCAGTTACACATATATCTAAAAGAAGAAATTTATTTTTTGTATTACTCTTTTTACGGGTCTTACCAATCTTTTTCAGCCAAATAATTCAATACGCTTTTTCGATAATCTGCTTATATGCATAGAACTTTATCAAAAATTTCGTGGCCAGAAACACGATATGAGATTACATAACAGGGTGGTGCCACATATACGTGTTGTATTTACACATAAAACATTTTATGCATATATTGTACTATTGAATACAATACCAACTTCAGTATTGATAAACCTAATTGTTATCACGAATGAAGAGTATAAAGTTTTGATAATACAAATAACATCCCCTAGATGAAGGATGACGAACTTTTTTGATTAGTGTGCCACTTGTTATGTATCTTTTAAAAATCCTCACCACACCTCAATAATTTATGAAAACCGTTTAATTTTAAAAATTATTTTATCCTTTTTGTCAATCTCTGAGAATCACTACTCTAATGAAATATTATTAATTAGCATTTATTTAAAGATTAAGATTGTGTTCTTATTCTAAATGTTGTTGACAGTGAATGTAAGCAAATAAAAGTTATTTAATATATGCCTGTTTCGTGCCACCGAAATACCTGTCATGTATCCTCCAGTGACATGAGTGCATAGTGTAGTCTAAAAATACATACATCACGACAGAATATTTATCTTATATTCAACCTATCGCATGAAACTGAGACCCAATTTTGAAATGTAAAAAGGTAGTTTATTTATATGATTGACTATTAGTTCCCAGATTCTACATGCACTACTCAGTAAAAATTTTATTCATTCCATATTTTTTTATGTCATAAAACCTGGCGACGCCTAATTTCTTTAAATTTCAGAGTCGAAAATATTTTGATATTTAAATCTAAAATACACAGTAATTGTTATATATAGACATAGATAGAGAGAAAACTATAGATATAGATATCCTTATTTTAAATTTCTTGGCATTAAGAGGCCTCCAGATGAAAGCCCGACAAGAAATTATGAAAGTATTTCTCTTTTACTTCATCTTTAAACTTATGGTTTGAGTCACTACATTTATATTATAAAATATATTGATTTTAGTGTAATTTTGCATGAAATTATTTTATACATTTTTATATTTTTCCATTATATGATTTTTTTACATTTTTTTATATTTTATTTTTACATTTATATGAATAAACAATATGTAAGAAATAAAATTTCCATCTTTGTTAAATCGTTTTCTGTTTATACTTATATGAATTTATTTTTTAATTTTCCAAGATTTTGGAAAAATGTATTATAAGATACAACCAAACATTTATAAAAAATGTAAATCTTAACAGGGCAATCTCTTTGTAGTTACATATATATCTAAAGTAGGAGGGGTTATTTTTATTACTCTTTCTCCGGGACTTAAGAGTCTTATTTAGCCAAATAATTATGTACGCTTTTTCTCTAAGCTGCTTATAATCATAATACTTTATTAATAATATCGTCGCCAAAAAAAACTATATGAGATTACATTACAAGGTGATTCTACATATACCTATTGTACTTACAAATAAAACATTTTATGTAGGTATTGTACTCTTCAATAGAGTATTAACTTCATTACTGATAACTATTATCATTATCATGAATGAAAATTAAAAAGTTTTGATAATATAACTAATATTCCCCTAGATGAAGGCTGTCAAAATATGAGAATCACTGCTCTAATGAAATATTTTATTTAACATTTATTTAAAGATTCAGATTGTTATATGCTATACAAGCTTATTAATTATTTAGACTGTTGTATATACAAAGAAATTGTTTGAATAAATGAGACGATTGTATCTCATCCTCATAGACCTCTCATTTTGAAAATATCGTTCCCCACACCTAGGAAAGTCTCTTTTTTGTATACTAGTTATTCAAATGTAAGAAAAAAAAACTCAAAAATATGACAAATTAAAATTTAGTTTCGGTTCTATCTTTAAACTATCTAATCACGTACGTACCCAAGAAAATGTGATGTTCCCTATAAGTATTGTCATGGTAAAAGGGGAGAGGGGAACAAGTCATCCTTCAGTCATACTAAATGTCATATTGGCGTTCATGCTCGTACTAGCTTTTCCTCTACCTCTGACGGCTGCTAGTCTTAGATATAAGTTCTTATTCTAAATGTTGTTTACACTGAATGTAAGTAAATAAAAATTATTTAATATATATCTGTTCCATGCTACTGGAATACCTATCATGTTTCACCAGTGACACGCGTGCATAGGTTAGCCTAGAAACACATACATCAAGACAGAATACTTATCTTATATGAAATCTATCGCTTGCAAGTGAGACCCAATTTTTAAATGTGAAAAGGTAGTTAATTTATATGATTTAAATATTATTTCACAGTTTCTTCATGCACTACTCAGTAAAAACTTTATTCTTTCCGTATTTGTTTCATGTCATAGATTCTTACGATGACTAATTTCTTTAAATTTCAGAATCGAAAATATTTTGATATTTAAATCTAAAATACATAGTAATTGTTATATATAGAGATAGACACAGAGATACCTATAGAAATAGGTATCCTTATTTTAAGTTTCTTGACATTCAGAGGCCTTCTGGGGAAAGCAAGACCCGAAATTTTGAAAGCATTTCTCTTTTATTTCATCTGAATCTTATGGTTTGAGTTATTATTTATTTTTAATATTTGTATAAACTTGTCTTTTGGAGCGTTTAATTGTTATCTCATAAATAACTCTAATGATTGAAAAATTGTACTTTCTACACACAAAAAAAATTAAATAGAAATGTATACAAATGTTTTATTAGAACATGAAAAGGACAAATATATATGTATATGTCTAATAGCCATGATGATGGTGATGTCCATGGTGGTGGTGATCTTGATGATGGTACACGTGGTGGTGTCCATGGTCATGATGTCCATGATGGTGGCCGTGATGACCATGGTGGTGTCCATGGTGATGGTAGTGAGGTGCATGAGAATGCAAATGAACATGAGCAGGATCTTGATTGGCAGTTCCAGGATCGTTAGTTTTCACTTCGGCCCTGAAGCCATGGTGATCTGCGACGTAGTGAACTTCTCGGTGATTTCCATGGTGATCAGTATATCCGTAACTTCCTTTCACGCCACCATGACTATCTCCTTGCTCTTTTCTGTAATGAGCGCCTCCATGATCTTTGATGTCATAACCAAAGTGGTATGGATGAGCGTGATGATGATGCTACAAGACAAGTTAAAGGTTTGAGAAGGGAAAGTTATTTGTTTTAAGAGTGTTCATATTACCATTTTATATTATATTTTACTTTTATAAATTAATCTTCAATGTAAAGTTTATTTGGAGATATACTTATGAGTATATCTATAAATTAGTAGTAAAAAATTTTTATAGGTTGAAAGATTTGATTAATTGTATTAAAAATCATTAAAAAATTTTAAAAATAAAGAAAGAAAATTTTTAATTTTACTTGACTTACATCATAATGATGTGGCAAACTGGATGCTACAGTAAACAATAAGAATAAAGTTGGGAGAAAAACCTGAAAAAGAATTCATTTGCAATAATTAATATTAAGAGAAATTATAATACGTGTTTTATTAAAAGGAAAATTAAACATAAATCTTAATAACATCTTTGTGATTAGTAGAATGTTCGTTGAAATAAGTACCATAAAATAATATAATCAAATCATGCATAATGGCATTAAGCGCCAATTGTTCATTGGCATCTTGAAATGCAAATTATGTAGCTTATTAAATCAACTTGCCATTATAAATTTTTTGTGGTTTAAAAGAATTATTAAAATCCTTTATACCAGAGTAGAGAACTTCATATTCCCAATCACGAGATAATAGTAGCTTTTGGGAAACTTTTGGTAGATTAAGTTGTTATCCGTTTTTGGTTAAGCTAAAGATATTACTTTGAGTTTTAAAAAATAACTCTTAAATCTCTGTACTTTTAAGGTTTCTCTTTTTAAACTCTGAAAATATTTGACGTCTTGTTCTTAAAATAAGGTAACCAGTTTTGGTCTAGAATTTCTAAAAGAGCTAACCACGTTCAGATATTAACGTCAACGTGATATTTCTTTATAAGCATAAAACTTTTAAAAATACTAGTACAGAAACAGATAAAAACATGAACATATAGATGATTGGGTGCGAATTTTTGCCTCTATCTATTCTGCAAACATGAAAAACTTTAATTCAATGACAAAAAATTGCTCTAATAATTTATAAACCTATATAAAAAAGTACTAAAATATTCCGAAATTCTTCTCTAAAGGTACTGTTTAAACTGTAATATATCCGTAGATAGTTACTTACCTTAGCAATCATCTTGCAGTATTGGAAATGTTTAATCCAACGGAGCTGTTCACAATATGCTATTCCAGTGAATGACTGATTGACTATGAACCTTTTACCTGCTATTATATAAGAATGCATGCGCTGTCATTGAATGGTACTGGAATTTTCAAAATTATTTCATAATATTTGAGTAAGCATTGTTTCTCTCTTTAATCGAACCCGTTTTGGGGTGGCTGTTATTTTCGACCTTTGTGAATAAGAGCATATTTTACGCTGCGGGGTGATTAAAAGTGTCATTAAATAAGGAAGGTGACGCATTTTATCTCGTTTTCAAGTTTGGAGTGATTACATTTCACTCTAAATCAAGTGTTTTGTGTCTTCACAGTATTAGAAAAATCTGTTTCAGTAGTTGCACATTAGATTATTTCTCATAAATCCCGATTACTTCACATTTTTAAATGTCTTAATACTCTAATTGTTGATTCTTTATTACTCGAGTTTATAAAATCTCCAGTAGCACATATTTTAATGTTTGATTCATTTTCGATGAGAAACAGCTAGGTTCCAATTATGATTAATTTCTTTTCTCCTCTTAGAGAATTTTCGATTGAATTTGATTGTATTTCTACCTTAAACACCAATTATGTATCTAGTCTAAATAAACTGTTTGTGTGTTAAAACCGTATCGAACGCTCATATTCGAAACGTATTTCATATTGCGACATAGTTGGCCCAAGCACTTATCACCAATTCGGAGAGTTACGAGGCTCAAGCATTTGTCGCTTCCATTAATGTTTGCTGGGACATGTAAAACATGTCCATGGAAGCCATGTCCTCCAAGATCTCAAACGATATTTCTGGGGGTGGAGAGGAATCTTGGAGGTATTCTTCTTGGTTCCTGCTTCTAAATTACGAGAATTCCCTTAATCAAGGTCGGTCTTCCACCTTGTCAGTTCTTTTCAACCAAAACACTCAATTCTTTTTAATTCGAATAGCCTGTCGCATTAGCAATAACACAAGAGTATTTATAAATAAATAAATAATAATTAAATATTTTATAGATATATCTAATATATATGTAATATTATTGTATTCAATATTTGAATACGATAACACAATATCTCTAAGGCACATGTGTTTAATGCTTACAGGATCAGTAGTCATTTTGGAATACTATCAATATTAGCTTGGAATTCGTAAGGCATTATCGGTCATTTTATTATGCCACTGTGTTGTGTGGTATAATGTGGGTTTTGGAAAAGTGTTTGTATTAAATGTACATTTTCTAAAATAATACTATTAAAAATAAAAATAATCTTTCACTGTAGCAATTATTATAAAAATTAATGGTAGTTTTAAACTGTTAAATTTATATACCAGAGGAATTTTAATCCCACATATCTTTAAAATGACATATTGATAAGCGCTATAAGGAGAAGCAAGTATTTAAAATAAAACATTAAAAAAATTACAATGTTAATTATTGTTTGTTTTGACTAATTGCTTAATGTTGTCCACCTATATGGATATCCCATAATAAAATAACCAATAAATATTTACATCTTTATAGAGGAAATATTGCTTATAACAGCAATTTTCTCTCATTGATAAAAATAATTTTTAGTAGAATAGTTATTTTATTTTCTTATAAAGTGGAAGAATGGTGTCCATAATATTTAAAGTTGTAAAGTTTCCATGATTTATGCTTCGATTCAAATGTACTAATTTGAATAGAGACATCATTTCTTCTATTTATTTTGTATATATTTAACATTATGCATATCATTTTGTTCATATAGGGAACAATGATAATGAATTTTAAACAGGTGAAAACTTGTGAATAATTCGCCCTGTGCAGTTAACCATTTTTATTCCAATGGAATCAGTATACTGATTCATATATGATATTAAGATAAGAATAAAGAAATGTAGTTCAATAACTAGAGAAGTAACACGATCATTTCCTTAATGGATGAATTAGGGACCATTATCTGATGAAATCCCGGGTCAATGACAAACAATTAAAAAAACTGTTCTGTTTTTTCTTTCCTAGATTAAAATTTCGGAATACTATCCAGCAAAAAAATCATGGCCCTGTAGGTTATTCATTGGCGTTATTAGACAATGGAATTATTTTCTCACTTTAATTTTTAAGAAAAGGAACTCTTTTTTATTTCTTCCCAAACTACGAATATAACATTATTGATACTTTTCATATTGTAAAATATATTACATTTTGTATATTTTTAAATAAAATTATTTTTATACATATTCATATTTTTAACGATTTATGATTTTTTTTACATTTTTATATTTTATTTTTCATTTACCTGACAAAACAATATAAAAGAAATACAATTTCCATCTTTGTTAAATCATTTTCTGTTTATACCTATACGAATTATTATTTTTTTATTTTAATTTTCTAAGGTCTTGGAAAAAAAATCCAAACTGTACTACGATAAATAAATTTATTATGAAAGTAAGATACAGCCAAACAGTTATAAAAAGTGTAACTTTTTACAGGGCAATCTGTTTTTAGTTACACATATATCTAAATTAAGAGCGGTTTTTTTAGTAGTCTTTTTCCGAGACTTATGAATCTTATTTAGACAAATAATTCGATATGCTTTTTCTCTAAGCGGCTTGTATGCTTAATACTTCATAAAAAATTTAAACGCAAAAAAAAAAAAACTATGAGATTACATAGGAAGGTAATGCTACATATACGTATTATATTCTTGAATATAATACCAACTTCAGTATTGATAACTCTTTTCCTTATCACAAATGAAGACTATAAAGTTTTCATAATGAAATATTTTTAATTAGCATTTATTTAAAGATTCATATTGTGCAATGGTATAAAAGCTTTTTACCTTGTTAATTATTTAGACTGTTGAATACATAAAAACAAATCGTCTGAATAAAGGAGACAATTGCGTTCATCAATCCTCTCATTCTCAAAATATCATTCTACCACACCTCGGAACATCAGTTTTTTTTTTTTTTTTGTATATAAGCTATTCTAATATAAGAAATAAAACATCAAAATGTGATAAATCACACTTTAGTTTCGGTTCTATCTTTATAACTAATCACGTATGTCCCCAAGAAAATGTCATGTTCCGTACAAGGACAGCCATGGTGAAGGAGGGGCAATTGCTCAAGTCACCCTTGAGTCTTACAAAATGTCATACTGGCGGTCATGTTCGTACTACAGTAGAGCCTCGATTATCCGAGCTAATTGGGACTAGTACCTCGGATATAGGAAATCTCGGTTAACAGAAACCATGTAGATAGATAGATAAATAGATAGATAAAGACATAGATACATAGATAGATAGACATTGTCATCTGGATGGCGGAGGGTCTGGGTTTTCTGGTGTAAGTTGGTATCGAAATTAATTTCAGTCTTTATAACGACAAACATTTATTTACCAACACACACACTAAAGAAGCACGCAAAAAATAAAAATAAACAAGGATTCTTAAACAGTGAAATTACTAAAGAGTCTCGTACAAGTACATCAGGCGTCGATCCCTAGCGTACATCCCTCTTCGCTTGGCGGTTCAGTCTCTCCCTAAAATGTAAACAAAATGTAGGGGGCGTCTGTCGTCTGTCGTCTGTCGTGGGAGTCGTTCGGGGACTAGGAGTCATTCTTGACATACATATACATATAACTATTTATGTATATATAGATAGATAGGTAGATAGATAGATAGATAGATACGGATATCCTTATTTTAAATTTCTTGACACTAAGAGACCTTCTTTCCATTTTATTTATTTTCAGATGAAGGAACGATCCGAAGTTATAAAGCATTTCTCTTTTACTTCTTCGATATCTTATGAGATATTACATTTTTAATATTTGTATAAAGTCGTCTTTTTGAACATTTAATTGTTCTCTCATTAATAACTCAAAAGGATGAAAAATTGTAGTTTGTATACACACAAAAATTTTACTAGAAATGTATGCAAATTTTTTTATTGGAACATAAAAAGGACAAATATGCATCTCTATATATGTTTAATAGCCGTGATGATGGTGATGTCCATGGTGGTGGTGATCTTGATGGTGGTACACGTGGTGGTGTCCATGGTCATGATGTCCATGGTGGTGACCGTGATGACCATGGTGGTGTCCGTGATCGTGGTGATGGTAATGAGGTGCATGAGACTGCAAATGGACATGAGCAGGATCTTGATTGGCTGTTCCAGGCTCGTTAGTTTTAACTTCGGCCCTGAATCCATGATGATCTGCAACGTAGTGAACTTCTCGGTGGTTTCCATGATGATCGGTGTATCCGTAACTTCCTTTCACGCCTCCATGACCGTCTCCGTGCTCTTTTCTGTAATGAGCGCCTCCATGATCTTTGATATCATAACCAAAATGATATGGATGGGGGTGGTGATGATGGTGCTGCAAAAGACGGAAAACTGTTAGCAAGTATAACTACTTCAAATTACCTAAACATTTTTTATTTTTGTAAATTAGATATTTTGTTACTTGAGGTTTTTGTTTTTTTTTTTTGTTTTTGAGGGGTTTATAGAAATTTTTATTAGAAAGTTAATGATGATATCATATATAGTTTTTAATAAACTCCAAGTAAATTTAAAAGTTAAAATATGTAAAGTTCAACATTTATTTCTTTTTTTATTGCAAAATTTAT
This sequence comes from Pardosa pseudoannulata, assembly GCA_032207245.1. NCBI lineage: Eukaryota > Metazoa > Arthropoda > Arachnida > Araneae > Lycosidae > Pardosa > Pardosa pseudoannulata. The sequence continues at coordinate 25,776,864 of CM063501.1, forward strand.
TTTTAATCAACGTATTTATTATTATCTTTATTGATTTTTATCCACGTATTTTAACTGTATTTTTTGAAAAACATTTTAATACCTATATAAATGCCTCTATTCTTTACTTATTTTTGTTTTCTAATATGTTTCGATAACAACACAGTATAATCTGACAAAGAATGATATATATAGTAATAACGTAGCTTTAGTACACAAAAAAAATCTGCCTAATTTTAAAATTGTGCAGTTTATCTGGAAAAATATTGTAGCATACATCCAAAAACTATAACGTAAAATAACTTTTATAGATTACAATATGTAAATGGTTTGTGTTAAAATACCACTGTAAGTTCATAAAGATAACTTCAAATGCAAGTAAAAACCAATTTTTAACGTATATTTTACTTACATCATAGTGGTGTGGCAAACTGGAAGCTATAGCGAATAAAATGAAGAAAACTGGGAGAAAAACCTAAAAAAATTTAATGGCATATAATTGTATTTATATTAAACAGAACTTTTACGTATATTTATAAACATTTACATATACTTTAAGTTTATCCAGATATAAATTTTAAAACCGGAAAGTTTTTAATGTATAAAATTAGTATAAACTAAATACTTAAACAGTGCTGTATTAGCATTTTTTTGTAATATGAGATTATGCATGAAGAGTTGAGTCATATCTTAAATTGTAGAATATACAATTCATTAAAATACCTTTATACCATTGTTTTCTATTTTACTTTATAGAGGAAAAGATTAAAAGCTGTATACTAGCCTTAGAATCATGCTTTATCCTTCTTTAAGGATCTAGATGAATTTCACCTAATAATGCATAGTCTTATTTTTATAAAATATAAAATTTATCAATCCTAGCATTTGAAAAGCATTCACATTCTTGCAGGCTTGATAATTTCTATGTTGAATAAACTTTAGACATCCTACAAATAAAATTTATATACCTAAATAATATTTTTTCTTTTTTAATGACTTAAATATAGTGTCATGTTCAACCTGAAAATTGTACTTATTTAAGTTTATACCAAGAAAATATGTTACAGAAATATCCTGTCATATGTAAAAAATAAAAATAATTTTAACTATAAAAAATGTAAGTGCTGAATGAAAGAAAGTTACAAAAAATTTAGAAAAATACATGATATAAATTTACCAAAAATGAATTTATTGGTAATAAATGTGATATTAATAAAACCGGAGACAGATATTGCAGTGATAAGAAATATATAATTTTAAAATATGGAAAATAATTAAATCTTTTTGAAGTATTTCCTTAAAAGAAAGTGTTGGTTATCTGCTATAGTTGTAAATATTTTCTTACCTTAAAGATCATCTTGTAGTTTTGGAATGTGTAATCCAGCTAAGATTTTCACCACTAGATATACCACTGAGTGACTGACTACTTATGTACCTCTTCCACACCATTTTATAAGAAAACTAGTGCTGGCATTGAATGGCACTAGAATTTTTAACACTATTTCATAATATTTAAGAAACGGGTGTTTCACTCTTTAATCGAACCCGTTTGTGGGTGGCTGTTATTTTCGACCTTTGCAAATGAGAGCATATTTTACGCTTTCTGGTGATTAAAAGAATCCATTAATCTAGAAAAGGGTGTACTTTTTCTTTTTTATAAATTGTGTGTGCTGACATTTTGCAAAAAAATGAAGTAGTTCGTATTGTTACTATAATAGAAACTATGATCGTAAATTATTAGGATCCTCTTAATCAAAAGGATATTTTAGTCTAACAGTTCTCTTCAACCGAAATGCGCGTCCCTTCGTCTTAAATCGAGAAGCCTGTGGCCTGTGTGGCTCGCTCGAGCATCATTAGCAATAGCAACAAAAGAATATCTATAAATAAATAAATAACAACTAAATATATCTATATATATATATATCTAATATATCTAATACTGTTGTATTAAATATCTCTAACACAATAACACAACATCTCTAAAGCAGATTTGTTAAACGCTTACAAGATTAATGGTCATTTAGGAATACTATTAATATTGGTTTAAAATTAGTACGGCATTAGATATCATTTCGTGATACCACCGTGTTAGTTGAGTGTAGAAATTATTATAAAAAATAATAGGGGTTTTAAACTGTTAAATTTATATACTATAAAAACTTTAATCCCGCATATGTTTAAAATGACATATTGATAAGCCCAATCAGGGGAAGCAAGCATTTAACAGAAAACATTAAATAAAATAATAGGTGTTAAAATTAATGTTTATTTTGTCTAATTGCGTAATGTTGGCCGACTGTATGGAGATCTCATAATAAAATGCCCCAAATATATCTACATCTTGATAGAGGCAATACGTATATCAGCAAATGTATCCCATTGGAAATAATAATTTTTTAGTAAAATATTTTTTTCTCTTAGAGGAAGAACGGAGTCCATAATATTTTAAAACATATGACTGAAATAACTCAAGCTGTAAAATTTCCATCATTTATGCTTCGGCTCAAATATACTAACTTGAAAATAGATATCATTTCTTCTATTTAATTAGTATTCATTT
>CM063501.1:25784402-25816902 GCA_032207245.1 Pardosa pseudoannulata
TATGGCAAGAATAAGACACACTACTGTCAAGAGCACCTAAAACATTTGAATGTTATTTTTAATTTATCTGCTTGCAATTTTTAATAGCACAAAGAATATATTACTCTTTATGTATGACATAGTTATTCATGTACTTTAATTATGTATAATATTAAGGTTAATTATGTATAATATTAACTTTAACAATTAAAAATAATGTTTTGCACTTTTAAAGATTACCTCGATATTACAGAGATATACTTCATATCATCATTTATTTGTAGTGCAAATTTCTGTTTAATAGGAAATAATATATTTTAATAAATATACCTACTGTATACTGCATAATTTTTATTCTTATCTCACATTTATAAGTTAAACCATCGAATAAATTGTTGTAATTTTTAAAAAAAAAAAATATTTTTTTTTTTTTTTCCCTATATATATTTCAATTCATAACTTTCACATATTTTAAAAGCATTTATATTACTTATTATGAAATTTGATTTCCTCTTGAGTTTACTTAGATAACGCTCAGATATTAAATAATAAGAAAGATATATAATATTAAAGAGGTATATATTATTAAAAGATATATATTATTATTAACAGATATATATATTATTGAAATCTCAGATATTAAATAATAACAGATAAGTGTTCATGTATTAAATAATATTTAAAAATAATAAAGTAGTTTTATACATCTTAGTCGAAAATATGACTTCTTTACCTCTTTATAAGCATATCTGCGTCATTTATCTTTACATAAAAAATTTTCCTTTTCTCTTTTATTCAAGAAAATAAATTACAAAAATTGTAAAATCCAAAATATTATTTATTGACACTTAGCTTACCTTGGATACCATGATAACAATGGAATCTTAGAAAGTATAAACCAACAAGTCTGTTCGCTTTGTAAGTGTTTGAATCGTAAAACCTTTACTTCTGTATATATAGAAACATGTAAGCTGACATTGAATGGCACCGGAATTTTTACAAATGTCTTTCCTAATATTGAAGTGAGCAACACATTTTATGGTGAACTGAACCCGTTTCTGGGAGACTAAATGCTATTCCTGACCTTTGTGAATGGGAGCATATTTTACGCTGAATGGTGAAATTAAAAAAAAAACCCAGTGGGTAAACGGAGGTGTCAATTGTTTTTCTCCCCTCTTTTATTTATTGACTTATTTTTACTTTTTATTATTTGTTTTAAGCACAATGTTGATTACTCTAGAATTTAGCAATGGGATACCAAAAGAAATAATAGCTTTTTGTATTATTTTCAGACCTTGTTTTAGATTGAATCTTAAAATTGTAGATTCTTTTTAAAATTTTACTAATAATTAAAAATAAACCTTTATTAGTACTAAAAATTACCACTATTCCCAATAAAAAAGTGGTTCACGTAATTTGGATTTAATTGCTCGCTGGATGTGTATAGGTATTAATTTTTACTGTCTATATGGTTTTCCTATAAGAAAAAATAAGAAACACATGGTGTTCTTTAAAACTGTTCAGAAGATTGGCAAGCGGCCCTTACATTCGCGAAAATGTTTCTCAATCCCATAGGAATATTATCTTTCGTAATGTTCTCATTCACATGAAATTGGTATGAGATTCTTAATTTAAGTTAAAAATATCTTAAAACTAATATAAATATTATCTTCATTTTTCAATAGATCTTTATCTTTGTGACATCTAGACTTCATATGTAACTTTAAGTTTGACTTTCTTTTCGATGAAAGTTAAAAACACAAGATAAAACAGTTGATATCTCAGTTCTGCAGAAAAGATAATACAAAAGTAAAAGTATTTTGTTCACGTTTAAGTAGTTTTTTGTCAATATATTACAAATATTTTTTAAATGTCATTTTAACAAAATCCAAAATTTTTGTATAAATGTACCCAAATGTGCCTATTTTATCATCAAGTCCAAATATACAAGTTTCTTTTGCGTCTCTTTGAATTTTACCTAAGTATATTATGATGAATACATTATTTTTTTCTACATAATCTGAAATATAATTTTACCGATGAAACTTCACAAAATTATTTTTTCATTAATGTTCATATAAGTGAGGGTGAACTAGAAGTTTAATAATTTTTATACTTTTACAGCTACCTACATCTTAAGTAATCTAAATTTTTCATTTACCATATACTTGTTAAATGGTTAGGAGAATTATCCTTTGCATTTTAATTATCATGAATTAGGTAAGGTTTGGATATGAAAACACAGTCCCAATTGAATTAGTTTTATAAAACGGATATTCTAAGATAAAAGTAAAAGCAATTTTTTTTATTTATAATCCTTAAATTTATTAATGACAGAAATTGATTTTGTAACAAACCTTAACTAGAAATTAATAACTTTACTCAGTCCTTGTCACAGCCCATACATCTGAAAACTTAAACTTTAAAACATATATTTGGATATTTTAAGAAATTTATCTGAATTAGATAAAATATAGGATTAATTATTTTTAGTAGCAGTCGATTCCAGGTCTCAGTATGAGATTTGTAAATCAGTATGTTGAGCTATACAAATAAAATTTGATTTTTGTTGTATAGCTCAACTATATGCATTTCTAACATGCATTAATTTATCTGAAATTAGATTATTTCAAAATGTAATAGCAATCTTATAATAAAAGGCAACTTTTCTCTGTCCTTGTTTATCAAGATGACAACCTCTTTATTTCTCTAAAACCTGTGACATTTGTTGATCATGTTAACGCCGACAAAAAAGGGTCTTATGCAAAATGCATAAACACAAACGGTTGATTACAACCAGGACAGTTGGACATTGGTCATTCGAAGTATTATGAAATGAGAAATATATCAAACCTCAGTGTACGTAAGGTGGCCGACAACATTCAAAACTGTGGTAGGAGAAATGAAAAGGAAAATGACCATAGCTGGGAGCAAGGAAATTGCCTGACTGGTGAGCATTACGTCTGACATAAGGAGACGAAAAGGAGGAGGCGATGTCCAAAGGTTTGTTCCATTGGCTGACACTCTAGGGCAGAGATTTCTTTGTGGAAAGAAATTTAAAGGAAAATGACCATAGCTGGGAGGAAGGAAATTGCCTGACTGGTGAGCATTCCGTCTGACATAAGGAGCCGAAAAGGAGGAAGCAATGTCCAAAAGTTTGTTCCAGTGGTCGACCCTCTAGGGCAGAGATTTCTTCGTGGAAAGAAATTTTTAAAAAAAGACAGCTCAGAGAAAAGTACTAAAGGTGAAGTACCAAAATTTGTTATCTCGTTAACTCTCCTTTACGTTTCATAACTTAAGCATATCGTTTTTCCTGATTGATTGGCAACTTTTTTTGTTGGGGGGGGGGGGCGTTATATGTGATATGTTTCTGTTTTCATCGTCAATACATAGTTATTGGTTTTTTTTTAAACCAAATCAGTCCTTTTTATTTCATGGGTAGTTTAAGAATACACAGAGTTCCTCCCTCCCCCCCCCCTGTTTATTAAGAGGATAATTGAACTTAACTACTTTCTAGGACTGCTTGGGTAAAATATTTGAAGAAAAACTGACGGAATTGATTAAAATTGCATTTCTATATATTTTAATGAAAATAACTGAATTAAGAGAATTTTGTTTTCATTTTCTATCAATTTGAACATATTACCATTTGGAGACAACATTTTTTTGCTTGTTGAAGTGGCTCTTCTTTACTAACTTTCTTATTTTTCACATATCGCGAACAGTTTTAAAATAATAGATTAGAACATTTTTGAAACTACTGAATAAATTTTTACCTTCGTATCATAACTGATTTTTTTTAACTGTAATAGCTAAAATTTCTTGCGAATCAGTTAATGATTTATATTAAAAAATTATTGTACATTCACAGGGAAAATCAAAACACAGATAAAATAGCAATTTCTTCTGATAGAATAAAAATAAATCTGGGAGAAATACCTAAAACAAATTTTAAGACATTCAAGCCGTGAAATATTTTAGCTCTCAGTACGTGGTTTAGATATCTGCGTTACTACGCAGAATGAAGTTTTCTTGCAAGCTACCTTTACATTTGCATTCTTTAAAACTATTGGAAACAAACTATTGTTGTATTTTTGTCAAAATTATAAAATATGTCATAAAAAGGAAGTATGTATGTAAGCCCAAACATATGAAAAGATTAATGTATAAGATAATTAAATTGCTGTATATTGTATGTAGTATGGATGAAATATATAAGTGCAAATAAAAAATGAAATACAAAGTTAAAGAAAATACATATAATATCAGTATTTTGTATTTACATACAAAATACAGATACTATACGTTTTGTAAAACACGTATAGTATCTGTATTTTGACGACCACCTACAAGATGGCTAGACGATATTGAAATTGACCTCAAATCCTTGAAGATTAAGAACTGGAAAAGAGTTGCTCTAGACCGTTTGAGTTGGAGGAAGAGTGCTGTCGAGGCAGCTAGGACGTATAACAGATTGTTATGCTCATGAAGAAGAAGATTTTGTATTAAATTAGGTATTTATATTTGCCTAAGCTCTAGAAATTTACTAAGTTATTTATTACGCTTTCAACCATTAATGTATAAAAAATCTAATTTGTTATTAACTAAACTTTCATATTATTTTAAAATAAATTAACTTTGTATGAGACAGAAAACATTTTGAGATATGGCACTAAATATTTAAAACAATAAGGCGATATATGCTCGTTTTATATACTAATCAAAGACAAAAAGGTAGAAAATATTTGAAAAAATTTTATAAAAATAGGGAAAAACTTAAAATTAATACCTATTTATTTTTGAAAGCTTCTTTAATAACTTTCAAAAACCATATTTTTTTCATATTGATTCATTTTTATGCTTGATGCATGGCAATAATAATAACTAAGAGATATATACTTTAGATTAAAATATGATTCACATACTCTACTCTTAACTTGTGACAAGCACAAATAAAGAAGTATTATTTGCTTTCAATTTTGGCAGATAAAAAAAGTAGATTTTATCTATGATGCTACAGAAAAAAATTTGGAAACAACTTTGTTTATTTTTATTAATAATTTTATTTATTACGATACATTTTGTAGTTACAGCATTCAACATAAATATAAAAATAGTTAGTGTATGTATATTTGCCTGTTTAGGACACATCCTACCTATAAATAAATTAAATGTATTGATTTAAAAAATTTTAAACGTAGTCAGAATTCTGCTCAAAATCAAAGGTAATAGTAAGGTATCAAGAAATGCAATGCTTTTAGTGAGTACTTTTAAAGAGTACTTTAAATTATTAATACTTGTTTTTATCAATAATCAATGTCAAATAAACTTATAGAGTAAAAGCAAAATTCTGTGGAATTTCTTGTGTTCAGAAAAATAAACAAATATTTAAACTACATTTCATACCTAAACAAAGAAACTATACTCCATATAAAACCAATCTTCAACAGAAAAAAGTATATGTTAAACGCAAAATATGTATTAGTACTTTACAATTAAGCACCGTTTTATTCATTAGAATTCCATTAAGATTCCAATAACAGATATTGATTGAAATTAGTAAGAATAAATTTATATTTTTTTCATTTTATCTCATTCATGGTAAAATAAGGTATATCATACACAACACATCCATAACAAAGACTAAAGACACCATAATAAATTTAAATTTTTTATTGCTTTTCACACATTTAGCAAACAACAACATAGTGTAAGAGCTTCATGTTTTGAACAAGACATTGAATGCGTCTATTTACAACTGTAGAGCCTATTCCTAAATCATGATTTTATTAGAACACCTATTTCCTTTTATATGAATATGAGACAACTTAATAGCCATGATGATGCCCATGGTGATGATGGTCTTGATGGTGATACATATGATGATGTCCATGACCATGATGTCCATGATGGTGGCCGTGATGACCGTGGTGATGTCCATGATCGTGGTGATGGTGGGGTGCATGAGAGTGTAAGTGCACGTGTGCAGGATCCTGATTGGCTGTTCCTGGTTCGTTCGTTTTTACTTCGGCCCTGAAACCATGGTGGTCGGCAACGTAATATACCTCTCTGTGGTTTCCATGGTGATCAGTATATCCGTAACTTCCCTTCACTCCGCCGTGGCCATCTCCATGTTCCTTTCTGTGGTGACTTCCACCATAGTCTTTGATATCATAACCGAAATGGTATGGATGAGAATGGTGATGATGGTGCTAAGAATAATAGAATATACGTTTTATCTCAATGATAAAATAAAGTTTAAATATTCATAACAAAGGACAAAAACTAAAGACACCATGATAAAATTAAATTTTTTATTGCTTTTCACACATTTAGTAAACGACAATATAGTGCACAGAACTTCATGTTTTGAACATGACATTGAATGCTTCTATTTACAACTGAAGAGCCTATTCCTAAATCCTGATGTAGATTGTTTTAATCGAATAGGAAATTAACTTTATAGCCATATGATGATTGGTGATGATGGTCTTGATGGTGATACATATGATGATGTCGTGACCATGATGGCCATGATTTGATAATTCCATGATCGTGGTGATGGTGCATGAGAATTAAGTGCACGTGTGCAGGATTATTGGCTGTTCCTGGTTCGTTCGTTTTTTACTTCGGCTCTGAAACCATGGTGGTCGGCAACGTAATGAACTTCTCTGTGGTTTCCATGATGATATGTATCCGTAACTTCCCTTCACGCCACCGTGACCATCTCCATGTTCCTTTCTGAATGGTGATTCCACCATAGTCTTTGATATCATAACCGAAATGGTATGGATGAGAATGGTGATGATGGTGCTAAGAATAAAAGGGAATAATACTTTACACAATGAAAATAGAGTTTAAGTATTTGAACATTATTTAAATTTTGATTTATAATTTTAACTATCAAAAATTGAATTGCATTTTAATGATATTTTGTACGTAGTCTTGTTTGATTAGTAACTGAAAATAGTCTTTATTCTTGAATGGGGTTAGAGAACATAAGCCAAATTTATATACCATTTAAAAATATCTCATTTTACTCATCGTGAATTTAATCGATGATTTAATTTTATATATAATTGGTAGTTATATATATTAAATTTATAATATTTTAAAATTCACAATTTTTTTTATTTTATATATATGAGACATTATATTATTTTTTTTCAATTTTTTGAAAATTTAGTCAAACATATTTATATGACTGATAAGTATTGTAGATAAAACCTGTAAGGCAATTTAGGAATAAATAAATAAAATTTGAAAATATATCCATGATTCAAAAAATGTCCTTCATTGTATTTAAAGTAAAGTGAGAAGATATCTATATATTTATTATATATACTTACATCATGGTGATGGGATAAAGTGAAACCTATGGCAAGAGTAAGGCAAACTACGGTTAAGAGAACCTAAAAGATATGAATGTTATTTTTAATTTATCTACTTGCAATTTTCAGTAGCATAAATAATCAATTAGTATTTATATAAAACATAGTTATTCATATACCTTAATTATGTTTAATATTAAGCTGTTACAACATTATCAATTAAAAATAATGTTTTACATTTTCAAAAATTCGGCATATTTGCAGATATCCTGCATAATGATAAAATATTTCATTTATTTGTGCTACTAATTACTGTTTAATAGGAAATAATATATTTAAATAAATACATATACTGTAGATTGCGTAACTTTTATTCTTATCTCTCCTTTATCTGTTAAACCATCTAATAAATAGCTATAATTTTAAAATATATTCCCTATATATACAATACATAACTTTCACATATTTTAAAAGCATTTATATTGCTTATTATGAAATTTGACTTCCTCTTGAGTTTACATAGATAAAGCTCATAAGTGTCCAGAAATTAAATAATATTTAAAAATAATAAAGTTGCTTTATATATCTTAGTCGAAAATAAGATTGGTTTATCTATTTATAAGCATATCTGCGTCATTTTTCTTTACACAAAAAATTTCTTTTTCTCTTTTATTCAAGAATATAATTTATAGATATTATAAACACGCCGAAATATTATTTATAAATATTCTAAACTTATAGTAATTTTCTTAACTTACCTTGGATACCATGATAACAATGTAATCTTAGAAAGTATAATCCGACAAGTCTGTTAGCTGTGTAAGTGTTTGAATCCCAAACCCTTTTACTTCTATATATATACAAACACGTAAGCTGACATTGAATGGCACTGGAATTTTTATAAATGTCTTTCATAATATTCGAGTGAGCAACATTTCTTTGTTAAGTGAACCCGTTTCTGGGAGGATAAATGCTATTCCTGACCTTTGTGAATGGGAGCATATTTTACGCTGAATGGTGAAATTTAAAAAAAAATGCCAGTGGTTAAACGGAGGTGTCAATTGGTTTTCTCCCCTCTTTTATTTATTTACTTAATTTTACTTTTTATTAATTGTTTAAAGTACAATGTCGATTACTTTAGAACTTAGGAATTTGATACCAAAAGAAATAATAGCTTTACGTATTATTTTCAGACGTTGTTTTAAATATAATCTTTAAATTACACATTTTTAAAATTTTACTAATTAGTAAAAAATAAACCTTTATTAATACTAATAATTACCACAATTCCTAATGAAATAATGGTTAGCGTAATTTTGTTTTACCTCTCCGCTTTTAGTGCATAGGTAGTAATTTTGTCTGTCTACATGGTTCACCTATAATAAAAAGGTTAAAAACCCCTTGGAGTTTTATAAACAGTTCTAAGGAATGAAAAGTTCCTCCTGCATTCCATCTGTCCCATAGGAATATTATGTTTCGTAATATTATGCCTATCGCATCCACATAAACTCATATGGTAATCTTAATTTAAGTAAAAAAAAATCTTAAAACTATCTTAAATATTATCTTTAGTGACACGGCGTATACATATAGACTTATGTGAGTATAAGTTTGATTTTCTTCTCGATAAATGTTAAAATCACAAGATAAACCCTATTGATATTTCAGTTCAGAAGAATAAGGTAATAGAAAAGTACAAAGAATTTTGCTCATGTTTAATTAGTTTTTGTTAACATATTACAAATATCTTTTAAATGTCATTTTAAGAAAAACCAAAATTTTTGTATAAATGTACCCAAATATGCCTATTTTATCATCAAGTCCAACCATACAAATTTCTTTTGCGTCTCTTTGAATTGTACCTGAGATGATTACGATGAATAAATTATTTTTTTCTACATAATCTGAAATATAATTTTACCGATGAAACTTCACAAAATTATTTTTTCATTAATGTTCATATAAGTGAGGGTGAACTAGAAGTTTAATATTTTTTTATATTTATACAGCTACCTAAATCTTAAGTAATCTAAATACTTCATCTAAAATATACTCGTTAAATAGTTTGGAGAATTATTCTTTGCATTTTAACTATCATGAATTAGGTAAGGTTTGGTAATGAAAACACAGTCACAATTGTATTATTTTTATAAAATAGATATTCTAAGACAAAAAATAAAAACAGTTTTTTATTTATAATCAATAAATTTATTAATAACCGAAATTCATTTTTTAACAAATCTTAACGAATAACAAATAAATATTCTCAGTCCTTGTCACAGCACATACATCTTAAAATTTAAACTTTAAAACATATATTTGGATATTTTAAGAAATTTTATCTGAATTAGATAAAATATAGGATTAATTATTTTTAGTAGTAGTCCATTCCAGGTCTCTGTATGAGATTTGTAAGTCAGTATGTTGAGCTAAAAAAAAATGTGATTTTTTTTTGTATAGCTCAACTATATGCATTTCTAACATTCATTAATTATGTCTGAAATTAGATTATTTCAAAATATAATAGCAATTTTATAATAAAAGGCAACATTTCAATGTGATTGACTTGTTTATCAAGATGACAACCTCTTTATTTCTCTAAAAACTGTGACATTTGCTGTTTATGTTCCCGCCGCTATAAAAGGGTCTTATGCAAAATGCGTAAATACAAACGGTTGATTACAACTAGGACAGTTGGACACTGATCATTCGAAGTATTAGGAAATGAGAAATGTAACAAAACTCGGTGTAAATAAGGTAGCCGACAACATTGAAAACTGTGGTCAGAGAAATGAAAAGGAAAATGACCGTAGCTGGAAGGAAGGAAATTCCCTGACTGGTGTGCATTCCGTCTGACATAAATATAAGGAGACGAAAAGGAGGAAGCGATGTCCAAAAGTTTGTTCCAGTGGTCGACCCTCTAGGTAAGAGATTTCTTCGTGGAAAGAAATTTATAAAAAAAGACAGATCAGAGAGGAGTACTAAGGGTGAAGTACGAAAATTTGTTGTCTCGTTAATTTTCCATTACGTTTCGGGACTTAAGCATATCGTTGTTCCTGATTGATAAGCAATTTTTTTTGGAAACGGTTATATGTGATACGTTTCTGTTTTCATCGTCAATAAATTGTTATTGTTTTTCTAGAAACCAAATCAGTCCTTTATATTTCATGAGTAGTTCAAGAATACACAGAGTTCCTCCACCCCCCTGTTTATTAAGAGGATAATTGAACTTAATGAGTTTCTAGGACTGCTGTTGTAAAATATTTGAAAAGCACTGATGGAATTTTTTACAATTGCATTTCTGTATATTTTAACGAACATAACTGAATTAAACGGAAAAATATTTTTCATTTTCTATCAATTTAAATATATTACTATGTAAATACAACATTCTTTTGTTTGTTGAAGTTTGTTGATGTGGCTCTTATTTACTAAATTACTTATAATTTTTCACATATCCTGAACAGTTATGAAATCATAGATTAGAACATTCGGGAAACTACTGAATAAGATTTTACCTTCGTATGATAACTGATTTTTTTTTAACTGTAATAGCTAAAATTTCTTGTGAATCAGTTAATGATTTATATAAAAAAATTACTGTGCATTCACAGAGAAAAATCAAAACATGGATAAAATAGCAAATTATTCTGACAGAATAAAAATAAATCCGGGAGGAAAACCTAAAACAAATTTTAAGACATTCTCTTTTGATACATTTTAGCTCTCAGTATATGTTTATATATCAAACGTTACTACGCACAGTAAAGTTTTCTTGCAAGCTAAATTTACATTTGCAGTGTCTTTAATAATATTGGAAACAAACTATTGTTATATTTTTGTCAAAATTGTAAAATGTGTCAAAATAAAAAAGTATGTAAGTAAGCCCAAATATTATGAAAAAATTGTTGTATATTGTATGAACCATAGATGAAATATATAAGTGCAAATAAAAAAACGAAATAGAAAGTTAAAGAAAACATATATAGTATCTGCATTTTGTATTAAAATAGATATTTATATTAGCCTAAAATCTTGAAATTTACTACGTTTTTTTTTACTTTTTTAACTATTAAAATATAAAAAATTTAATTTATTGTTTTCTAGTTAAATGTTTCATGCCATTTTAAAATAAATTAACTTAGTATTATACAGAAAACGATTTAAGATTTGTCACTAAAGATTTAAAACTATAAGGCTATATTAACTCGTTTTATATACTAATCAAAGAAAAAAAAGTTAGAAAAAGATTTAAAAGAATTTTATTAAAATAAGGAAAAACTTAAAACTAATTCCAATTTATTTTTTAAAGCTTCTTTAATACCTTTCAAAAACCATATTTAATTCCTTATTGATTCATTTTTATGTATGATACAAGGCAATAGTAATAACTAATATATATATTCTTCAGCTTAAAATATTATTCACATACTCTCCTCTTAACTTTTGACAAACAAACATAAAGAATTATTATTTGTTTTCAATTATGGCAGATAAAAAAAGTAGATTTTATTTATGATACTCTAGAAAAAAAAAATTGGAAAAAACTTTGTTGATTATTAAGATTTTTATTTATTACGATATATTTTGTAGATATAGCACTAAACACAAATATGAAAAAAATGTAGTTGGTATATATATATTTATGTCTGTTTAGGAATGTATGCTATAAATAAATTAAAATGTATGGATTTAAAAAAATTTAAACGTAGTCAGAATTCTCATGAAACTCAAAAGTAATGATAAGGTGTTAAGAAATGCAATGCTTTCTATGAGTACTTCTAAAAAATGCTTTTTAATTATTCATGCTTGTTTTATCAATAATCTAAGTCAACTAAACTTATAAACTAGAAGTAAAATTCCGTTGACTTTCTTGTGAACTTCATTTGATATCCAAAGAAAGAAACTATACTTCACATAAAACCAATCTTCATCAGAAAAAAGTATATATTACCATAAATATGTATTAGTACTTTAAAATTAGCACCATTAGAATTCCTTAAAGATTAAAATTGCTTATCTACAGCAGAAAGGCAAGAAATTTCTTATGTAAATATAAATATTTTTACATCCGATTTTTCTAACACCGGCTGTTTGAATGAAAAATATTTCCAAGACAACATTAACGATGTTAAGACTTTTTACGAATTTTATTCCTGTTTTTTGAAGAACATCGTGAAAATCCCAACTTGAATTTGCAATAAATCAATCATAATCTTATTCTTCTCCTCAGTACAAATACTTGAAACTCTGCAAAATATCGATTTTGATTCAACACTACAAAAATTTAGAAATCCTTAAGGCTTTTACATCAAATTTTCGAATTTTATATTTTATTTTTTTTCAATCGATTTAAGAAATCTCGATTTAGGAATCTAATTATCTATCATATTTCAATGGATTACATTAAACATCAAATGTTTTTTATTAAAATTTGACTATTTTATTTATGAAGCAACAATAATATGGAAAATTCAAGGTTGGAAAAATGTGACTATCGTTGCACTTAATGAAAAAATATGAATAATCCTTCTACTTGAATTAAATTCCTAGTATATTTATTTTCCTTTTATTCATATATATATATATATATATATATATATATATATATATATATATATATATTGAAAAAAATTAAGTTTTTTTTTTCAGAACAAGAGTACAAAAGAAAGTTACATCAAGTTGAAGATTCAGAACTTTGTCTTAAATGTTAGCGTACATTATACGCTGAAACAAATAATTTTACTTAATTTAATAAGAGATATTGATTCCAATTAGTAATAATAAATTTATATTATTTCGTTTTATCTCATTGATGGTAAAATAAGAAATATTCATAGCAAAGGATAAAAACTAAAGACACCATGATAAAATTTAATTTTTTATTGCTTTTCCCACATTTAGCAAACAACAATATAGTGCACAGAGCTTTATGTTTTGAACATGGAATTGAATGCTTCTATTTACAACTGTAAAGCCTATTCCTAAATCCTGATGTAGAGCACCTATTTCGTTTTATATGAATAGGAGACAACTTAATAGCCATGATGATGGCCATGGTGATGATGGTCTTGATGGTGATACATATGATGATGTCCATGACCATGATGGCCATGATGGTGGCCGTGATGACCGTGGTGATGTCCATGATCGTGGTGATGGTGGGGTGCATGAGAATGTAAGTGCACGTGTGCAGGATCCTGATTGGCTGTTCCTGGTTCGTTCGTTTTTACTTCGGCTCTGAAACCATGGTGGTCAGCAATGTAATGAACTTCTCTGTGGTTTCCATGATGATCAGTGTATCCGTAACTTCCCTTCACTCCGCCGTGGCCATCTCCATGTTCCTTTCTGTGGTGACTTCCACCATAGTCTTTGATATCATAACCGAAATGGTATGGATGAGAATGGTGATGATGGTGCTAAGAATATAAGGGAATATTACTTTACTTAATGATAATAAAGTTTAAATATTTGAACAATATTTAAATTTTGATATATAATTGAATTATCAAAAATTGAATTGTATTTTAGTAATATTTTGTACGTAGTCTTCTTTGATAAGTCACTCAAAATATTTTTTTTTTATTCTTGAATGGGATTACACAACATAAGCCAAATTCATATACTATTTAAAAATCTCTCATTTTACTCATCGTGAATTTAATCGATGATTTAATTTTATATATAATTGGTAGTTATATATATTAATTTTATAATATTTTAAAATTCACAATTTTTTTAATTTTACGTATATGAGACATTATATTATTTTTTTTAATTTTCTGAAAATTTAATCAAACATATTTCTATGATTGATAAGTACTGTACCCAAAACCCATAAGACAATTTAGGAATAAATATATAAAAATCTGTAAAATCTGAAAATGTATCCATGATCAAAAATTCCTTCACTACATTTTAAGTAAAGTGAGAAGATATCAATATAATTATTATATATATACTTACATCGTGGTGATGGGATAAAGTGGAACCTATGGCAAGAATAAGACACACTACTGACAAGAGCACCTGAAAGATATGAATGTTATTTTTTTTATCTGAATGCAATTTTCACTAGTAAAAAAATTGTTAGTAATTATGTATTACACAGTTATTCATATACCTTAATTATGTATAATATGAAGCTGTTACAACATTATTAACTAAAAATAATGTTTTACATTTTCAAAAATTCGGCATATTTGCAGAGATACTGCATAATGATATCATATTTCAATTATTTGAGGGAAAAAATTCTCTTTAATACGAAATAATATATTTTAATAAATATACGTACTGTATATTGCATAATATCTTATTTGATCTTTACATTATCTGTTAAACCATCTAATAAATAGCTATAATTTTAAAATATATCCCCTATATATACGATACATAACTTTCACATATTTTAAAAGCATTTATATTGCTTTTTATGAAATTTGACTTCCTCTTGTGTTTACTTAGATTAATCTACTAAGTGTTCAGAAATTAAATTATGTTAAAAAATAATAAAGTAGCTTTTTACATCTTAGTTAAAAATCTGACTTGTTTATCTATTTATAAGCATATCTTAATCATTTTTCTTTACATAAAAATTCCTTTTTCTCTTTTATTCAAGAATATAATTTATAGATATTATAAAAACGCCGAAATATTATTTATCAATATTTTAATCATAGTCATTTTCTTAGCTTACCTTGGATACCATGATAACAATGTAATCTTAGAAAGTATAATCCAACAAGTCTGTTCTCTGTGTAAGTGTTTGAATCCCAAACCCTTTTACTTCTATATATATACAAACACGTTAACTGACATTGAATGGTACTGGAATTTTTATAAATGTCTTTCATAATATTCGAGTGAGCAACATTTCTTTGTTAAGTGAACCCGTTTCAGGGAGACTAAATGCTATTCCTGACCTTTGTGAATGGGAGCATATTTTACGCTGAATGGGGAAATTTTTCTTTAAAAAAGCCAGTGGTTAAACGGAAGTGTCAATCGGTTTTCTCCCCTCTTTTATTTATTTACTTATTTTTACTTTTTATCATTCATTTTAAGTACAATGCTTATTAGTCTAGAATTTAGGAATGGGATACCAAAAGAAATAATAGCTTTTCGTATTATTTTCAGACATTGTTTTATATATAATCTTAAAATTACAGATGCTTTTGAAAATTTTACTAATGAGTAAAAAATAAACCTTTATTAGTACTAATAATTATCTCTATACTTATTGAAATGGTGTTAATATAGTTTGGATTTCATCATTCGAAGGGAAGTGCATAAGTACTATTTTCACTGTCTATGGGGTGTCTCTTAGAATAAAAAAAATAAGAAGCTTGTGGTGTTCTTTAAAACTGTTCAGAAAAATTGCAAGTGCCTCTTACATTCACAAAATTGTTTCTCAATCTCATAGGAATATTATCTCTCGTAATGTTATATCTATCTCATTCACATGAAATTCGTATGAGATTCTTAATTTAAGTTTAAAAAAAATCTTTAAACTATCATATATATTATCTTAATTTTTCATTAGATCTTTATCTTAAGTGACACGGCTTATACGTCTAGACTTCATGTGCAACTTTAAGTTTGAATTTCTTCTCGATAAATGTTAATAGCACAAGATAATACAGTTGATATCACATTTTGATGAAGAAGATAAAGAAAAAGTAAAAAGCATTTTGTTCATGTTTAAATAGTTTTTGTCTACATATTACAAATACTTTTTAAATGCCATTTTTAAAAAATCCAAAATTTTTGTATAAGTATACCCAAATGTACCTATTTTATCATAAAGTCTGTCTACCTATTATAAATAATTTTTAAAAACCATTTTAAAAAGTCCAAGATTTTTGTATAAGTATACCCAAATGTACCTATTTTATCATAAAGTCTGTCTACCTATTATAAATAATTTTTAAAAACCATTTTAAAAAGTCCAAGATTTTTGTATAAGTATACCCAAATGTACCTATTTTATCATAAAGTCTGTCTACCTATTATAAATAATTTTTAAAAACCATTTTAAAAAGTCCAAGATTTTTGTATAAGCATACCCAAATGTACCTATTTTATCATAAAGTCTGTCTACCTATTATAAATAATTTTTAAAAACCATTTTAAAAAGTCCAAGATTTTTGTATAAGTATACCCAAATGTACCTATTTTATCATAAAGTCTGTCTACCTATTATAAATAATTTTTAAAAAGTCCAAGATTTTTGTATAAGTATACCCTAATGTCCCTATTTTGTTCTCAAGTCCAACCGTACAAGTTTTGTTTGCTTTTCTTTGAATTGTACCTTAGAAGATTATGCTGAAGAAATCATTTTTTTTCTACATAATCTAAAATATAATTTTACCTATGAAACTTCACAAAATTATTTTTTCATTAATTTTCATGTAAGTGAGGGGAAAATAGAAGTTTGGTATATTCTAGTTTAATATATTTATACAGCTAGCTATATTTTAAGTTTATCTAAAGTTTTCATTTAAAATATACTTATTAACGGTTTGGAGAATTATCCCTTGTACTTTAATTATCTTGAATTAGGTTAGGTTTGGTTATGAAAACACAGTCACAATTGTATTAGTTTTATAAAATGGATATTCTAAGGTAAAAGTAAAAACAAAATCTTTTATTTATAATACCTAAATTTATTAATAATTCGAAATTGATTTTGTAACAAATCTGAACCAATAACAAATAAATTTTCTCAGTCCTTGTCAGAGCACATACATCTTCAAATTTAAACTTCAAAATATATATTTGGATATTTTAAGAAATTTTCACTAAATTAGATAAAATATAATATTAGTTATTTTTAGTAGTAGACGATTCAAGGTCTCAATATGAGATTTGTAAATCAGAAAGTTGAGCTATACAAAAGAAAAATATGATTTTTTTTTCTCTGAAAGTTTAATATAATAGATAATTTTGTCATTTTATAAGGCCATTTTTTTGTAACATATATAATTATGTACTTGCAGATTTTATTTTGAATTGGAGAATATTTCATGCCTGTTGTCTGCGATTTTTGAGATAGCATGCAAATTGGATTTTTATGATATTAAACCTACTAAACCTACTAAACCTACTATTAAACCCACCATTATTAGCCTACTACTAACCTACTACTGCTATTAAACCTACTACTAACTATTAAACCTACTATTTTAGTTA
The DNA here is from genome assembly GCA_032207245.1 of Pardosa pseudoannulata. Classification (NCBI taxonomy): domain Eukaryota; kingdom Metazoa; phylum Arthropoda; class Arachnida; order Araneae; family Lycosidae; genus Pardosa; species Pardosa pseudoannulata. Next base: position 25,801,904 of record CM063501.1, read on the forward strand.
TTTAAAGCTTTTTGTTATCTACTGTTTCTGTTTGTTTCTAGATTTTGATTTAAAATTAATCGTTTCATATAGTTTTTCCAACACTTCAAAAAAATGCAGAGTCGTCAGATGTTTGATGAAGTTTCAGGATTTCAATAAAATTTACACTTCGAATGTTTTAAGTTAAAATTTTATTTATGAAAAATTAAACATGTATCGACTTAATATAAAAATGAAACAAGCTAGTCACCTGCAGCGTCAGCTAGAAATGCTTCCCCAGCTAACAACGCTGACTAGGCTTAAATACACATGTGGCAGGAGATTTACAAGAAGGTTTCAGTCATGGTTAAAGTTCACTGAAACTTAAACGCATCGGATGAATAATGAGGTGATATTGTAAGGAAGAAATCTATTTTTTTTAATATCCTAACAGTTTTAAACTGAATAAGAGGAAAAGTGAATTATTTGGTTTATAATGTTTGTAACTGTACTTGGTTGCAACTGTTCAGTAGTGTTAACTTGTTGTTGCGCGAATCTAATATTGGTTAGCGTTTTGTAAATCTGCTTAGTGGATTATTTCACCTGTAAGGTTTGAATGGTGTGTGTGGAGCATCATAAGAAATCATTTTGACTGCATATATTTTGTTTCCATAATAATGTAGTTAAGAAGCACGTTGTGACTAACAATGTTGGAATAAGTCTGAAGAATGAAAAGTGCCTCCACATTCCACAAAAGTATGTCTCAATTCTTTATGAATATTATCTTTCCTGATACTCATGAAGACTAAAATATTATTGGGTTTTTATGAATATTATTTAATAATCTCATATAAAGTTCAGGTGAAAGAGAGGGACCAATTGGATTTCCTCTCCGGTATCTAAACTTCATTTGAGAATTGCAACTTAAGTAAAAAAATAATTTTAATTAAGATAATTTTTCCCCAAACTTTTATTTTCGGTAATCTTTTATTCTTAGTACACATATTTCATATGGATGCAAATGTGATTTAGTTCTTAATAAATCCTGGTAGCACAAAATAGATTAATTCATCTCTCTGTTTTTCCAAAGAAGAGAATTTCTGCTAATTATTTTTGTCTTGTTGCGAGCAGTATATTAACATTAAATATGAGGATTGTTTAAATTTAAATTTGTGTTATTTTATCATGTACTAAGTTTAGCACTGCATTATTTAATCGTGCTTCTAATATTGTTATGGTTTTCATTTAAATGTCAATTTATTTTTTCACTTAAATTGATATTACTTTGTTATTTGATGCTTTAGTTATTGATTTTTGTATTGTCACCAAATTACTTTGCTTTCTTTTGTTTAATTCCATATATTTTCATTTGTATAATTGTAATGGTCTTTGAATGATTTGTTTGAATTATACTTAATAGTGTTTGTCGTGTAACGTTTTTACATTGGCGGATGATGTTTCTCCCCCGGCTGTAGCTGTAAGGTTAACATTAAACTTCAGGTTGACTAGAATGTGCGTTTCTTGGTTTGTTGCTTATCAATAGCATGAATATATCACAATTTTTTTAAATATATATTTTATTAAAGATTTTATTTTTTGTAAAATCTACATTCTATAATTTGTATTCCGTATTAATAAAATAAATGAACCTAGTAAAAAAATTTGTATTGATACCATTAATATATGTCTTGTTATTACAAAATTATTTCTGTTTAGAAAATACTTTTATACTACAATCCTTTTGTGGTAAATTTAATTCCATTTAAACAGTTTGAATTATTTTTATACTGTAAAAAAGAAAAATATACTACTTTTAGCAACTGTTATAACGGGATAGCTTATAGGCGGATGATAATTATTCTACATTTATTTCAGAATTATCAATATCTCTCTACAATTCTACTCATTTAGGTTATAATCTCGATTATCATACCAATCACTATCATATACATTCACCATCATAAAATCACTATCATATCGTTATAAAATACATTTCCTTATTTGCCTGTTAGAAAAATTAGAATGGCATTAGAAATGGTAGAATAAAAATAAGTATATTAGAAAATACCTTGTGAACAGATGTTTGCTAAATTAAAGCTGTTTTTATTTCAAAGCAAAAACTTAATATTGCATCCTAATTTAATATAACGGTTTTATTGTGACAATATAATTAGGTAAGAACAAGTAGGCTGTTAAATAAAATTAAGTGCAGAGATAACCTTTGAATGACAGGTTTTGAAATATGAACTGAATTTTATTTTTAAAGTATATCTGGACCCAAATAGTTTTGTTTTCTGAATTGAGGAAATCATATTGTATTTGGCAATGCTTCAATAATATAATTTAGCACCGATATGGCTGGCAGCTACAAATACATTACAGAAATTTTAAATTTTATTAAATGTAATTTCATTGTATAGAAAATGTGTAATTATTTTAATTCGACTTTACTTTGCATTAACAGGAATATTCAACGATTAACGACAAACTGCCTACCATGAAGTTATAAGACGTTTGGGATATCATTCGTAGAAAGTTATAATCTAATCAAAGTTTTCCATTCCTTTATCTTCCATATTATATTTCTCCCCATCTCAACGACTTTCATAAAAATCCTTTAAATATTAACAATAATTGAAATGTATCTGTTATAAATATATGTTTAGATACCAAAAATGCTCATATGCGATTATTCTATTAAGAAATATACATATAAAAAAATTAGACGTTTTACTTTATATTATGATTTTATTATTAAAATCTGATTTCAAATGAAAAATATTTCTTCAATATCCATGATGATGATGATGCCCATGGTGGTGATGATCTTGGTGATGATACATATGGTGATGTCCATGGCCATGATGGTGGCCATGATGACCATGGTGATATCCATGATCGTGATGATGATGGGGAGCATGGGAGTGTAAGTTCACATGGGCAGGATCCTGATTGGCTGTTCCAGGCTCATTTGTCTTCACTTCAGCTCTGAAACCATGGTGGTCGGCAACGTAATGCACTTCTCTGTGGTTTCCGTGGTGATCTGTGTATCCGTAACTTCCTTTTACTCCACCGTGGCCGTCACCATGTTCTTTCCTGTGGTGACTTCCTCCGTAGTCTTTGATATCATAGCCAAAATGATAAGGATGACCATGGTGATGATGGTGCTATATGGAATAGAAAATATTTTTTTCAATGAATATTTCACATATTTTTGAAAAATATATCTTAATTGACATTTTATTTGGTAATTTTCATAGTTTTTTATAGTTTGGTAATTTTTATAGTATATTATAGTTAAGTAATTTATATTGCTGTTAAATTATTATTATAATTGTATCAATTAGTTTTCGAAAACAATCGTTTTTAACATTTTAAAACGTTGACTGAATTTTAAAAACACAGAACAAATTTATAACATATGTGTACAAAACTCACGGATTTCAGTGTAGATCGTTTATGAATAACATGACATAATAATTTGTAGGTAATTCCTAAATAGCTTTTCCCACATATTATGACATCATACTATATGCGTCTGAATAAAAGGTATATTATATTTACATTATAGTTTCACCAGTAGTTTTAAAGTGGAATAATCATATATACTTACATCGTGGTGATGAGATAAACTGGAACCTAGAGCAAGGAATAGGCAGAACACCGTAAAAAGCATCTAAAAAGAAAGAAATTCTATGTTTACAATTTTCTAAAAATTTCTTATCATTTTATAAATATCTCCGAGTACATTATATCAACGTTTGAAAGGCTTAAATTGTGCACTGTGTTAAAAGTTACATATTTACAACTTAAATAGTTGTCTTCTAAAACAGAAGTTTAGAGATTTTACTAAACAAATAGTATAAGGTGTTTTATAAGGCTAAAAAAGGCTGTTATTTTATCTAAAAGGCTTGTATATTACGAATTTATAATACAAAAATTTTAATTATTTTGATAACTATTTGGAAGAATAATAGCTATACCCTTTAAATATGTTTCTTACATGCATAATAATTAAGGTTTTTAGAAATTGTCTATATTTCGCTTTTTATAACTTGTTTATACACATATATAACATCTACACAAACAAATGTAAACATTTAATTTATAAGATTTTAAGTATTCTAAAGGATATTACATATTAAAATAAGATTTGCATGTCTGTATTTTAAAGATTTCTGTAAATGGTTCTAAGTCGAATGCATTAATCTTAATCAGTTATTCTCACTAGCATATTTCATCAGCATGTTAAAATTCTTAAACATTGTTTTCTACGTTCTTAAGTATAATTCTATTCATATTTTATATCTATAATTATTTTCAGCATACCTTGGATACCATGATGAATGTTTTCAGAGAAAGTATAATCCAACAAGTGCTGTTCACTATGTAAGTGCATAAACCCTAAGTTATTTACTGCTATATATATAAAGACGCAAACTGACATTGAATGGCACTGGAATTTTTAGATAAGTCTTTCATAACATTCGAGTGAGCAACATTTTATTGTTAACAGAACTCGTTCGTAGATAGCTAAGTGTTATTTATCACCTTTGTGAATGGGAGCATATTTTACGCTGAATGCCGATTTAGACAAAGAAAAAAAGGGCAGTGTCTAAACACCGGTGTCAATTGCTTTTTTTATGTATTTTGTGTTTGTTTTAAGTATTGCGCATACTATTGATTATTTTAGATCTTCGGAATGTTATGCTAAAAGAAATGCTATTTTTTGGAATTTTTGTAAGACATTACTTCTAAAGAAATATCAAATTATAGACTACTCTAAAATTTTTGTTAATTTTTTTTTTATTTTTTCCAATATTATTTCGAAATGAATTCAATGGTCTATTTTTTATAATTGTTATTATTAACTAAAAATGCCCCTTTACAAGTTTACCCTTTACCCTAAGGGGCAAACCTTCTTTAGCTGTGTACGAGTTAACGCACCCGTGAAACCCTAGATTGCTACATTCTACCTGACTTTGTGACACGTTTACCTCTGTACTTGGTTGCTCTTTACCGAGCTGGTCCGAGTTTGAGAGATTTTTCTGAATTCTACCTGATAATGACAGACTTACCTCTGTATTTATTCCTCCTTACCAAGTTGGCCTTAATCAAATTCCTACCATGATCATATCTCGTAAGTCATCAGTAACTAGTTAGATGCTTCGAGTTACTATCGAGGCTTAAAGTTACTCGGTTAAACAAACGACGCATTCAACGTCCTGGGACGAGATGAAATATATTAACAAAAAACAGGGTGTTTCACCTGATAAGTGTAAAATTAGACTCAACTAATAATTTTCACTCTAGAATAGGTGGATTTCATTCCCATTTCTCATGAAAGAAAATTGTCAGAATAAAACGATAACTCAATATATCTTTAATGTGAATAACAGTCTCTCAAAATATGTTCAACTATGTGATTATTACATCCGAATTAATATGGTATTTATTGCTAGGTAAAAATGTTCCCTTTACAAGTTTACCCTTTAAATTACCGTTTACACTAAGGTGAACCCTTAGGATAAAGGAAATACCCTTTACCCTAAGGGACAAACTTTCTTTAGGAGTGCACTAGTTTCACTCAACCGAGGAACCAAGATTGCTACATTCTACCTGCCTTAGTGACAGGTTTACCTCTGTACTTGTTGCTCTTTACCGACTTGGTCTAAATCAAAATCGAACTATAGCGAACCTCTCGTAAGTCAGCAGTAGCTCAGCGGCACACCACCTTTAGGTTTATAAAAGTTTCACACACACAAGGAACCCGAGCAATCTTTCTATATTTTGCCTGATAGTGACAGGCTTACCTCTGTAGATATTGCTCCTTACCGAGTTGGTCTAAATGAAAATCCCACCAAGATGGACATCTTGTCAATCATCAGTAACTAGTTAGATGCTTCGAATTACTGTCGAGGCGTAAATTTACGGTTAAACAAACGACGCTTTCAACGTCTTGTGACTAGTTGAAATATACTAACAAAAAACAGTAGTTTCACCTGATAAATTTAAAATTAGACTCAACTAATAATTTTAACTCTAGAATCGGTAGATTTTGTTCCCATTTTTCCAAAAAAACAAACACTTGTGAGAATAAAACAAATACTCAATATCGTTTCTAATGTGAATAACATTCTCTTAAAATATGTTCAACTATGTGATTATAACATTCGAATTAATAAAGTATGAAGAGTTAAAATTATATGATATTTAGAAGTTAAGCTGTCAATTTTCCCCCAATTTCGAGAAAAATGTGAAATAAACGATAAACTCCCTGTTTCATCCACTGATTAGAAAAGAGGGAGTGGTAAAGGAGTGTTGAAAAGAGTATAACATATTATTGCTCTACACTAAGGTTTAGTACTACTTTTGTGTAAAAACACACATTAAAAACCCTATTTTTTTATACTGATTGTAGATTTGGAAGACGCAGAAAATATTGTCTCTCGTCAATGAACGTAACAATGAGTATTCAAATGATGCGTTTGGCATTTATTATATAAAAATTTTAGTTATACATATAAGCACATTTATTATGCTTTATAAATGCTAAATAATATTAAAGAGTAACGTTATAAATGCAGTCCAGTTTTCACATCCAGTTTTCATGACTTAATATTATTCATAAGTCGGCTCTTCCTTATGCATAGGCTGTTTCCGTACTTTCCAGTCGATAGCTTTAAGATGTCTTTTATCTTGAATGGAGATATTGATATTTTATCATCCAGTAACTATTTCAAAATTTTATGTAATGCCAGTTATCCAATTCAAAACCATACTTTTAGTCCGTATTTAAACTGTATATTGAAAGAACTTCTTGCTCTTAATTTACTTATTATATCTATTTTATGATATCTGTTTATAATTATTTTATTAAATTTATATTACTATTTTATAATTTATATTTTAAAGGACTATGATTTTAATGAATCCAGTATTCTGTCGTCTTTCTTGGGATGTTTTCAATTTTAAGATTTTAATTCTTAAGCATTTTGACCACCTGAGTTTTGAGCCTTGATAGCTCACTCAGCAAAGGCAGCAATCTCGTAGCTGAAAGGTTACGGGTTCGGGGCTCAAGCCGCCATAATATCCACTTTGTTAGCTAAAGGCGACTGCGGCACATAAAATATATTGGTGGTCAAAATGTCGTCCAATTTTTCTTGGAGTGGCAGGCGAAGATTGGGGGGTCTTCTCTTTGGTCCCTGCTTCTAAATTATGTGGACCTGTCGGAAGCAATTTTACTCATGTCCATAACATTATTTAAGCTACACGTGCTTCTCGGGCGGTGCTAAGTGAGTACAGCTTCGCAGTCATGTATTGGCTGCGAAGTGTCTGCATTTGCCAGCTTCATTAGAAAAACAAATAACCGAAGCTTTTACTGCTGATATGGATTTTAAAATATTCTTAATTATCCTAAACAGGCTTATGTAAATTTTATCTCGATGTATATTGATGGTCATATATCTGGTAATTTCCTTGCCTTCGATTATGCTGTCGGGAATCCTAACTCTAGCTGTAAACAGTATCAGGATTTTCCATTTTCAGCTGTGATGGTTGAAATCCTCAAATATTCGGAGGAATTAACTTATCCACTATATTATTATAACAGTATCCACTTCAATATATAAAAGTACATTTTGAGATCTCTATACACACTGTTCTCCAAATAGTCATAGTCATCCACTTACTTTATTTATCCACAAGTTTGAAAATATTCTAGCTTATACGAATTTTTCAATTCTTTTTCGTTGAATACCTTCTTATGGGGAGTGAACTTATGGATTGTGCTGAAAATCAGCTGGTTGACTCTTTAATTTAGGCTATGCCATTTTGAGACTTTAAAACTTGCCTCACATTAGTAAGTGACCCTATATATTGGTCACACCCATTTTACATACAGGCACCTTCTCTTACTCATCTGGTAAGTTTTCAAGGTCATTGTGACAGTGAAAGACTTTGTTATTGAATGCAATGTTTTTTTTAGCAATCTTCGATATTGTTATTTTCATCATAATGACAGAATGAATAATTAAATCATTTCCTATATGCTACTGCAATTTTTTTTTAATTTTTAATCGTCATTATTAATTTTTATTATCCTGATCACTGATTTGCACGTTAACTTTGTATGTTATTTTCTTTAGAAACCGTTTCTTATACTTTATTTTGTAATTGTTTGAAAACTCCTTCCTTTATTTCTTTTGTGTGCAACTCTTCCAGTTTTACGTCTGCAATTGTTGTCATGGGTTTTCATTTCTTCTGCATTTGGTATTAAACTCCCATTTACCTAATGGTTAACACAACATGTCCCATTTGTATTAACTTTCATAAAATATGTAACGACCAACCAGCCAGTGAAAATACAACATCTCAATATACTTTGTGATAATATTGTAATAATACACAGTATGTGTATTAGTACAATAGTGTATATTAGTTCTAATCCTTATAAAATCTTTGAAAAATGAGTTTGTACTGTTCATTATTTAGGGTGTTTAAGAATATTTCTTTGGTTATATATTTAAAACGCTAGATATTATTTTACAATAACAAACTTTTCAATGTACTATTACATAATTTATGAATGTGAAAGGTTTTTTACAGAAAATGTCGTTATAAAATTATTCTTATATTTGATAAATAAAATACCTAAATAGGTATAACTGAGTTTATTTTTTTAACATATTATTCCACTATTCAATAATGCAAAACTTTAAAGAAATTTTTTTTATTTATTAAACTATGGAGAGAAATTTTAGGATATCTAAATTTTACTATGCCCTATACATTTGAGGTAGCTAAGAGCAAATCATAGAATTTAAAATTTAAAATATTTTCTCTGTGCTGTAAAATCTACACACAATGTACAATTAATTCCATGAGTCATATTAAAATGCTAGATATTCTCTAACATTAATAAAAGTATCAATGTACCATTGAATAATTTATGAATCTGAATGATTTTTTACAGAGACTATCGTTATAAAATTCTTCTTATATTTGGTAAAATAAAAACATACCAAAATATGTATAACTGAGTTTATTTTTTAAACTTATTGGCTCACTATTCAATAATGCAAAACTTTAATGCAAATGTTTTTTATTTATTAAACCACATAGAGAGATTTTAGAATATCTAAATTTGACAATTTCCCATACATTTAAGGTATTTCAAATATTTTCTCTATGCACTACAAACGTACATATATTACACAATTAATTCAATAAGTTTTAAATTTGAATTATATTGTCAACTCGCTGCATGCCTGGAGATGTGAAGAATGTTCATAAAGGCACGATATAAATAATTACAATATTTTACTCTCCTCAAAAATAAGATTTTCATTTTATTCCTACAAGCGCCATACTTTCACAGACGCAATACATACTAATCGAATCCTAGTTACCTTCTATCCTCATATTCATAATAATCCAGTGCCATTAGTTTATCCGAAAATGAAGTTGTTTCTTTAAAGTTTAAACAAGTCAAAGAGAAGTTTTGCTTTATAGAGTGATTTTATTCATAGAACATTCAGTTAAAAATGAATATACAATTTCTCAATATCCGTGATGATGATGGTCTTGATGGTGATACATGTGATGATGTCCGTGTCCATGATGCCCATGGTGGTGACCGTGATACCCATGGTGATGACCATGTTCGTGATGATGATGGGGTGCATGGGAATGTAAGTGCACATGCGCAGGATCCTGATTAGCTGTTCCTGGCTCGTTTGTCTTCACCTCGGCTCTGAAACCATGGTGGTCGGCAACGTAATGTACCTCTCTGTGGTTTCCATGGTGATCAGTGTATCCGTAACTTCCTTTCACGCCACCGTGACCATCTCCATGTTCTTTTCGATGATGGCTTCCACCATAGTCTTTGATATCATAACCGAAATGGTATGGATGAGCGTGGTGATGATGGTGCTAAGAAGTAAAGTTGACATTATTTCACACTGTTGCTACGTACTTTTTAAGAAATAAATTTTCATTTCTGCATTGTTTCTAATACAATCCTTGTTTAAAATTTCCGCTACTTTATATTAGAATATTACTACATTTATTTTTAAATAAAAAAAATAACTTGTGTTTCATCCTTTAATAATATTTTAATTTTTATAAGAATAGAAATAAACACTTATTTCTAAAATAATGTTTATTTTCAAAACTTTTTTCTACAATACGCAATTAGAGATTTAGGCAGCTATAGTAGCTGAAAATTATTTTTAAGAAATTTGTATTAAATATGAAATAAATAATTAAAATTGAAATTTCATGTATATTTGAGAGAAAACGTATTCAGAAATTCATAAAATGAAAAGAAAAATAATATTTTAAAATATCTTACGTACATCATAGTGGTGTGGCAAACTAGTAGCAACAGCAATGACTGAGATGAAAGCCAGAAGAAAAACCTAAAAAAAATAAATTAATAACTTTAATGATAATAATAATATAATGATGATAGTGATAATAATAACGAATGATTGTTATCCTTAATTGAGAAGATATTTTTAAGTATGTATATATATATATAATTATCATATAGAGCAAATAAATTATTTTAATATTTCACCATGCGTAATTATATTCTAAACATTTGAAAAACTACTAAAATCTAATTTACAAGTTGAGTAAAAAAGTATAACATTATATTTTATCTATTTAACCGTATGTTTTCTCGTTAGATTACAAAAATATTTTAATAATAGTTTCATAATTTTCTTATTTATTATCATGTGTAATGAATACGATAAAACATAAACTTAATGTATTATAGACATAAATTTGTATGAGTAAATTTGTAGGAGAATGTATGATTTGTTTTAATCTTCTAAAAGCCGGTATTACGTCTATGTTTACACAGGGAGATATGATGATGATCTAAGTTAAAAACCAAGTTAAAAATATTAGTCCTTCAACCTAATTATTTACTCCTTAAATAATCATATTTTAGCACTCAATGCTATTTAACACATATATTATAATATATTAATGTCGATTTCTATAAAATTATTGGGTAACACATATTTTTAAATATTTAATGTTTTCCAGCTATTGGTTTACTATAATTTTTTTGAGACTCTAAAGAAATATACACTTAGATTGTCTAATAACTCTCCATATCTTGAACGTAATTAAACATTGAAGACATCAGTAATTTTTATATTCACCTAAGGTAAATCTTCTCAATATATTTAAAATACATATTTTGAAAGTACACACAAATCTGCTATTTACCTTAAAAGCCATTTTTTTCTGTAAGCTGCTAGAAACTATACTGCAAGATATTTTCCCCAGTGCAAGTGAATAACAGTTAAATATTTTACACCTTTTTATACAAAACCATCTACTGACTTTGAATGGCACAGGAATTTATACTTTTTCATAATATTTCAGCTTGTAACTTTTAATTATTTGTTGAACCTGTTTGTAGAGTAGGATAACTTGCTATTTATGACAGTTTGAGAATGAGAGCATATTTTCTCCCTGAACTCTGTTAAAAAAAAGTACAATGCTTAACAGCAATGTCAACATGTTTTTCTGCATCATTTATCGTAGCATTTTATTTTAATGGTTTTTGTTATTAGTTCTTAAACATATGTTGTAAAAGTATTATCATATTTAACCTTCTGATATTAAGTTATAAAGAATAGGCTTGTTTTATTTCTTTGCGAACAAAAATTGTAAGGTATTGCATTTTTCAAAAGATCGATTTGTCGTGTTTTCAAGTTTAAGTCTGTAGTCTCTCAGAACCTGTGGTTTAATTTTGAACATAAATAATCTACACAACGCAACTCCGATAATATTTAGTCTTTGTGATTAACAAAATATTAACCGCTATAAATTTGATCATAGGTAAATAGCTAAATTTAAATGAAAGCTACACGACACGATTTAAATACATAATATGTATGTACCCTAAAATTAGTGAAAGGAATTAATTTTTCTCTTTATTTGCAGAAATTATATAAACTTCCCGCGAATGTTTTAATTTTTAATCAAGTATTAGCTTATTTATTTAGTTAAACTCAGAGTAATATATTCCATAATGAAATTTTATTTTTAACCCATTAATTCCCCATTTTTTTTTTCAGAAAATTAATTTCTTAAATCAAAGTGATCATGGAGTGTATACAGAATGAAATAAATTATGACATTTAAAAATGTTTGAACATTGAAATCTGATCTTATTGGTGATGAGGTGTCATTTTAAATTTCATAGAATATCACCTATAAAAGTGTACTATACAATCACTCTTTGTAATAGATAAAGCTATTTGTCATAATTTCAGTAGATTTACCTACCTGAAAATCAAATGCGTGTGTGAGGCTTGAAAAATCATCCGATGTTAATCCAAATGGATAAAACTTGAAATAATATCAAGCTTCATAAAATTTGATTTCTTAATTATAAAATGCTGTCTTTAAAATGAGACAAGAGTCACTAATCCACACTATCCATAGGTAAACAAGTTACGCACGCTAAGTTATGCCTGACATATGAATTTGCATACAAAGGAGAGGTATATTGAATAAGGATATGACCAGAGTCGTGATGAATAGTAAAGATAAACGTCTTAAAGTATTGCCTTTAAGATGATATATCTAAAGATAGTGTTTTATTTATACTGCTCAAAAATAAAATACAATTTTTAATAACTTTATGAACTTCGCAGCTTAGAGATGCATCGCAGCTCATTTGGAAAATATATTTATTCAAAAGAATTATTTTACTAATAACAATTCTGAGTCTTTGATGTATCATAATATGTAGAAATGTAAAAAACATGCAATACTTTTTTGAAACCCGTGTCATAAATTAAAGTGATTAAAACAATTTAATGTAAAAATAAATTTTTGTGTATTTATGTGTCTTAGTTAACTTTATTAATATTCCAGAAATTGTTTCTTTCAGGTTTCTTTTCATAATAAAGATGTTATTGTTTAAATCCTGCTTGTTATTATATCTTTTAAAAATTTAATTAGTAAAAGAAAGTTTTAATTTATACGCTTCGTCCCATTTTACTTTACCTGCGATATGCTGCTCCATGCACTGGAATTATGCATGAGACACTAGCAATTTTCATTCATGCCCTCTATACCTATAGCAGGACGAAGTAAAGGAATGCTTCATTTTACGATTCCGGTCAATTTTATTTTACCTGAAAGAAGGATGAGAGTAGAATATAATATTCCATACAGAAAAAGATACGCACGAAAATGTTACATATTTCCGTTAATATCGTCTCTCTAAAAACATAAAAATTTGAGTGATTGAAAAATTTCTCTCATAACTACATAATGGGTTTCAAAGAAATCTATATAATTATTGCTTATTCAAAATTCCTTATACGCATTTCGTAATTTAGGGATAAAGTGATCAATAATTAAATTACCCCCCTTTCCTTATATTGGAAAAGTATTTTCAATAAAGATGTTTAGGGAATAATTTAGTTACACTAATATATTTTCTTTTTAATACATGCAATAAACTAATGCATAATATTTAGTATTGTATTTTTAACATTATAAATACATGTGTAAGATAGAAAATAAAAAAATATTACTGGTTTTAAGATACAAATATGTAAAGAATGACACATATATGTAAAGTAGAAAATAAGAGCACTCTACCTGATGTTTATTAAACGTTTAGAATAGTATAAAATAATAATAAACGACCATCTTTCCAGTACTACAAATATTTTATAGTAAATTATGATTACTCAAATACAAAAGTAACAGAGTAATATATACAAGTAGCAATAAAAGGATAATTTATTTCTAGCTCAACAATTATTTTTTCTTTGAAAAACATTGAATTTATGAACTACATGATTTTCGACTTGAATAATTCTTTCATTACTATTGAAATTAAAAAAAAGTGATAAATATTTTCAGTATTTTATATTAAATTAAGTGAAATTTTGAGTAGCTCCATTATTGGTAAAGTATTATATTTAATGAAATTTATTTAAATACATATTAATGCCCCTCTATGAAGTAAGAACTAGTAATTATTTACTTTGCATTTTTTTTTAAATATAATATGAAGAACAAACACTATTAATGGAAATGTGTCATAAAAATTTTTTAAGACAATATGCTATTGTTTAATGACGTCTTATTAAAATAGATGAGGTGTAACCAAAATGTTAAACGTTAGAGGCGAGTTTTTGGTAAAATGCACCTACAAGTAAATTTAAATATTTAGAATGTACTTAATTACAAATAAGTATTTTTGCGTAAAATAGATTTTACTCATAAGTTCTGGAGAAATTTTTAGAAGCTATTTACGAAATTGAAGAACCCCATTCTACAAGGCTCATATTAATAAATTATCAAAAAATATGATCAATGGTAATTAGTATCAGTAATAATACATATTTTTTAAAAGACAATGTTAACTATCTTTCATTAAGTTATCAACAAAACGTCTATAATAAAGTAAAAGTACTTTACTTATAAGTTAGTAACTAAATCATAATCAAAATTAAAGTATACCAGTGGGCACATTTTATTTTTTAGAATGTACTTACTTACAAATAGGTATATTTTACAAAAATCTATTTTTTCTAATAAATGCTGGTGAAATTTTCAGAAGCAAGCTATTTATGAGATTAAAAGAACTCTACCTTTTGTTAAATGCAAATTAAAACAATGTTGACCAACTAAGATTAAGTTACTAATTTATCTACAAATTGTCTGTATATAATTAAGAAATACATGGACAATCAAGCCCTGTCAATTAAAACAACAGGGCCGATTTTATATGTGATCGAAGATGAGTTTTTACCAGATTATATATATATATATATATATATATATATATATATATATATATATATATATATATTATATATATATAATATATATATATATATATATATATAAATATATATATATATATATATATATATATATATATATATATATATATATATATATGTATATGTATATATATATGTATATATGTATATATATATGTATATATATATATATATATATATATATATATATATATATGTATA
>CM063501.1:25821902-25836902 GCA_032207245.1 Pardosa pseudoannulata
TTTTTCTATAACACCGCGGTTAAAAACTGTAATGCATTACATGTATCAAATTATTTGCAATAGTCAAAAACATAAGATATGCTAAAAACAGTAAATTTTTGTTTCATTGCACAACCTTTCAATACCGTGAATGCAAATACCTGATACATACAATTAAAAATTTAAAGCACGATTTGCAAAAGACTGATAATTGCGGATTGATGAAAATTTTGCCTTTCGGTGTCTAAAAATATAGTACATGATTCTATATATAAAGCTTTGTTTTGAAATTTAATATTTTTTCTTACTATTCTTAAATATTTTAAATTTTACTTTTAATTATATACTATATGATCTTAATTCAAAAGTTTTTAGAAGATATTTTTGAAAGTAATTCAATAATATTTAAATTTTGGACAAGTTTATCATGTATAATTTTTATTCTCCTTTTTTTAAATTAATTTTAATCATATTATCGTTTCGTCTGGCATTATCACTATATTTTTATATGTAACGTAAATCATGTTATTGTAATTTACAATTAGAGAAATAAAAAAGTACATGATTTAAATAAATCTTTTTATAGATTGTATAAGATACTCTTTTAATTTATTCATATTGAAAACTTCTAAATAATGTTGCAGTTCGAATTAATTTTGAAAGATAAATATATAGGTAATATGTGTTGGTTCAATAATTTCATTTTCGAGATACATGAAAAGCATTAGCATCTCAAAGTAAACAATAAAAATTGTAAAATGCATTTTTTGAAAAATATAGGCTTTTTGATGACATATTTATTAACAATATACTGTATACACATTTTTTCAGTACAAACGACATAATATTCAAAAAACCTTCACCTTTAAAATTACTTTTTATATTATTAAATCTTTATTTTATATTCAGTTCTGAATATATTACATGTAAGTATACTCTTTACTAAATATTAACATATTGCCTTAAAAATAATGTTAAGTTTGTTTTACGGTTCTTATCTTATTACTATATATTTTTTAAAGACTAGTATTTCTCTAGTTTCATAAAACAGGCTTAGAAATATAAACTTTAATCTTTTTCTCATGTTTTTCCCAAACTCACTTAGCTCATATACTTGAAACTTGAGTTATCCGTCAAATATTTTATACTAAATAATTAATAAAAGTGAAATAAAAAAATATTTCTATTACAATCATAAATGACAATAGTAATGTAATATTTTATCTATTTTTCATACAGGAATGGTTTAAAAAAGAAGTTGTTACTTATACATTAGGATTTTTTACTTCTTGTTTAATAAAAAATATTTTTAAAGGAATGAAACTTTTTAATATTTTGTATTGAAATAAAATGGAAATTGCTGCGTCCGTAAATAACATTTAATTAGTTCAGCTGAAAAGTTGTGTATAATATAAAAATGAGAACACTTTATTTTGAAATTTGGATTTTTATACCCTTAATTGACTTAAACATGCTAGGCAATATTTACATAACCTACTGCACGATGCCTGCCTAAAACAGCTCTTGAACTCTATTCGTGAAAGTCTACACTGGAACAAGAAATGTAGACGACCCCTACTCGTTATTTTATTTCATAGGGATAATGAACTTTAGTAACAAGCTAATGAAATATTAGACGAGGATTTTCAATACATTATTCTTACCTCGTGGTGGAAAGGTTGACTAGATAACATTTAATTGTTAGTAATGAACTTTAGTAACAAGTTAATGAAATGTGAGACGAGTATTTTCAATACATTATTCTTACCTCATGGTTTACAGGTTGACTAGATAACATTTAATTGTTAGTAATGAACATTAGTAACAAGCTAATGAAATGTGAGACGAGGATTTTCAATACATTATTCTTACCTCATGGTTTACAGGTTGACTAGATAACATTTAATTGTTAGTAATGAATTTTAGTAACAAGCTAATGAAATGTTAGACGAGGATTTTCAATACATTATTCTTACCTCATGGTTTACAGGTTGACTAGATAACATTTAATTGTTAGTAATGAATTTTAGTAACAAGTTAATGAAATGTTAGACAAGGATTTTCAATATATCATTCTTACCTCGTGGTGGAAAGGTTGACTGGCAGCCACACCAAACAAAACTAAAATTGCAAATACCTAAAACAGATATTAGAATCAAAATTAATTATCTAAAAAGATATTAGCATGCATTTTCATAATAATAATCACTTAGAAAACTGCATGGCAAAACTGTCATGTAAGTGCCATGAAATTTTGAAAGACATTATATTTTAGTTTCCCTCTTGTAACAATTTAAAATACTGATATATAAAGATTTGTATACATGAATTAAATATATAGAAAAGTGCTAAATATTCTGTCCTTTAATCAGTTAATAGATTAATCATATGTATTCCGGATTTAAATTTTTAACTTTCAAAAAATCAAAGTGATTTTCTTGCTAAAAAGATAAAATTAAATTTTTATTCTGTAGGATCTTTTATAATTAGTTTTAAAGAAAATGTTAATTTAAAAGAATGATAATTCTTATAAGGTATGAAAACACTTTTAAATATTATTATAATAATATATCTTCTATATGCTCAGTGATTTCCCTTCCTATAAACGCATTTGAACGTTTTATAGAATTTTCAAGATAAAAAATATATCATTAGCCTGTCTTATATTTTTTAATACTTTCTATACATGTAAAATGGTAAATTAGAAAAAAATGTAGTCTAGAAATATTTTTTAAAGTTATATAGTTCAAACAGCCTCAATAAGATTTTACATTAGAATTATTAAACTTTTAAGCGATAATTATATACATATTATATACATATTTAATGTACTATAATCTCGTTCAATTATTTTTCTCCCCGTATGACTTTCCCCACTAAACTTACCTTAGCAATCATATTGAGGCTTTCTCCAAAACTGATTGAAACGATAAATGTAGAAAGTGTGAATATGAATGTAGTTCTAATAATAACCCTTCCTTATATACAAACTGGTAAATTGACAGTGAATGGCACTAGTATTTTGCATATGTCGAAATATTTGACTAGGTAACATTTAATTGTTAGTAAAACTCGTTATACCAATGTGAGAATGGGAACATATTTTACGCTTAATGGTGATACAAAAAAACGCACTGGGTGAATGGCAATGTCAGATGACTCTTATTTATTCTCTTTTAGATTGGTATTTTTATCCATTAATAGTATGTTTCTTTCTTAGTCGGTTGTTTTTAATCTTTTAAAATCCGGCTTTCTGTAATGTAAGTATGAGATTGTCTCAATTTTTTGCTCACATTTTGGAAAGCTTTTAAAAATATTTTACAATATTATTGGCATAATTTATTCTCTAAATATCAGACTTGTTATTGAACTTAATTTAAAATAAATATGATTTCAAATATGTTTCGGAATTTAGAGATAAGTTCAAGATTTTCTCTGAACTTGTATCTGAAAAAGAACAAGAATATGCTTTCTGATAAATTAATCTATAAAAGTAATTTATGTATTTAGAAAATTTATCTCCTAAATGATTTAGTAATTTTCATTTGCTAGCAAAAATATTTTACATAAAAGTAAATTTAATATAAATGTAGGTATGTAATAATACTCGTAGTTCTATATTAAAAACTTATCTTAAAAAACTGTAAATTAAATTAAAATTTAAAACTATATTTTGAATAAAAAATTAAATAACATTTAAAATAAATTGTTAGTAAATATGTTATACCAATGTGAGAATAACATTTTTACGCTTAATGGTGATAAAAAAAACAAGAGGTGAATGCCATTTTCTGATAATTTACCCTCTATAATTTATGTATTTAGATTTTTATTATCCATAATGATTTAGTTTTCTTTCTATCGTTTTAATCTTTTAAAATCCGGCTTTCTGTATGTAATGTATACTCTATGATTATATAAATTTTATCTTAAAAAATTAAATTTAAAATATTTTACAATATATAAAAATTTATTTTAAATATCAACTAAACTTAATTTAAAATAAATATGATTTCAAATATGTTTCGGAATTTAGAGATAAGTTCAAGATTTTCTCTGAACTTGTATCTGAAAAAGAACAAGAATATGCCATTTTCTGATAATTTACCCTCTATAAAAGTAATTTATATATTTAGAAAATTTATCATTGTAAATGATTTAATAGTTTTCATTTGCTAGTAACAATATATTACATAGAGTAAATTTACATACTCTATGTACTTAATTTACATACTCTATGTAAATATATTAAATTTATCTTAAAAAATTAAATAAATTAAATTAAAATTTAAGCTACATAAAATTTGAATTAAAAAATAAAATAAATATATAATATATATATATATATATATATATATATATATATATATATATATATATATATATATATATATATATATATATATATATATAATTTGAATTTAGAATAAATAGGTAAAAATAAAATTCAAATTATATAAAATTAATAAAATTAATAAATGTATTTATCTCCCTATATACAAACACATACACTGTATATGTGAGTTATATACTATTTTTCTTTATGTAAATTTATTTTCTATGAACACCGTTCTAAACCTAAAAAATCGGAAATTTAGTTACTATGGAGATAAATCGTGCTTTCTTTAACCATCTTTGAAAAATAGCACGATGTAGCAAATGTAGATGATGTTGCAAAAATATTTATTCGGAATATACAATTGACAAGCGAGATCGTTTCATACATTATAGTTTATGGTTTTTCCAATTCATATAAGATAACTTTTAAGTTATTTAGTACCATTTCAATGTGTTGGTTTTCTTGGTATCTCTATTAGTTAGATCGTTTATTACATAATGATACGTCTCTTGTATTGTTTTTTCTTTCTCATTTAAAAAAAATTGTATTTTAACTGTAGTTCGAACCCTTGGAGGCCTCAGATGATGGCTTAAAGATATTTCAGTATTCTTCTTCATTTTCAAATGCACTACAAAATGCTGGAGGCTAACGCCGTCTCAACAAGCTTCCTCTATCAAATCCAATCAGAAGCTAAAAAACCGTTGACTTTTTTACGCTTTACTATCTGCCCCTACACATTTTATATATATTTCATATTTTCAGTTACATGGATGCATACTTAGTTTCCTACTACAACGTAAATCACATTTTATGCGCATATTTTAGGAGAAATGGTTACAATGAAATAATATTTCTTGGTGTTATTGTAATATATTAGTTTCATGATTTTATTTATATATGTGAATCAGCTAAGTAAAAATCCAAAAAAGATTTATTTACATAATAATGGATTGAATTACCATTGAATACTAAGTATTAAATTGGCATGAAACGACTGGATCATATTTTAAAAATATTTGAATAAAAGTGTTAAGGAACCTACCTCCAAATATTAATATGTTTAAATGGTTTAAAGTGAAATAAAACTTAGATTTCTACAATCGAAACTAAGCAATATTTATTTACTTATTAATTATTTTATATTCTATTCTTACCTCTTAAGTATAGAATATCTTTTTTAACCACATTAACACTATCATTTAGGGAAACAATTACAATCAAGAGAAACAATTGATGAGACTATTATGAAACTATATAATTCCACTTGAAACATTCTTGTTTAATTTTTAAGCCAATTCTTCTCTCTGACAATTACTCGTTGCTACATCTGCTGATATATCTCTACTTAAAGTATTTTAACACTGGATACTTAGTTTTATACTCTGAATCAGCAACCCACTATACTCAAATGTTTCTAAGATTTTTATTTCTTGAATTAATTTTCGATCCATAGTCTCTGAGGATAATTTATGTGTATGTCTAGAATTTTCTTCAGTTACGTTTCATCTTGTCTTCTGAAAGCTAGATTTTTAAAAAAATATATTGCTAATCACAATACAAACAATTAATCTTGTTAATAATATTTCATGGTATTTTAAAATTTCCAAAGCGTTTACAATTAATTATCTATACTTTGGTTTTGATTTGCCTCTGAAACTAAGTTTAAACCCCACATCCAGTCCTTTCAAAATGTTCTCGCCTTATTGTGAATAAAAAATTTGTATTCTTATGAGTATTATTTGTATCCATTGTATTATTTTTGCTTCTTGGTAATATTCAATAAGCTGGTTTTAAGATTATTTCTTACATTATGAAATTAGAATCTTAAATGTGGGTAAACATAATAAAAGATTCAATTGAAAAAAGACACGTTTAATATACTTTATATCAATAAAAATTTCGTATTTTTAAAACCAACTGAAATACTGATAGCTTTATCGAGATCAGAGGTTCTCAAACTTTTTCATTCACGGAAATCTTTGATACTGGAAATTCAATACGGAAAACTAAATCGTACCTCACAGCTATATACCGTATTTAAAAAATATAATACGGAAATACAACTTTGATGATGCAAAGAAGTTTTGTTACTTAAGATTCTAGGATATCATATTTTGCTGTTAGTGTATTTTCTGTACTAATTTTCTATTAAAGGTGGAAAAACACACATCAAATAAAAAATTGAGAATAAATTTAGGACAAATATTGCAGAATCACATTTTATTATTTTTTAATTAGCATTATTACATTTGCTATAAGTTTCTATTTGGTTTCATGAAATTGAAGTTTCATGAAAAATTGACATAATGAATGATGACAACCCTTTTATACTTAAATGTTTCATATTACCATTGGTAAATAATTTATTCTCGATTAATATTCCCATAATTTTTTCGTGAATTATAATTTAAACTTTTAACTGTGAAATATATTTGATAAAAATATTTTTGTTTTAAACATGACTTACTTTTTGCCAAAGCATTGAGTATTTTGGAGTACTTAGTGATACCCTAAGTACAGTTTGATAAACTGTGATCAAGATTATTTAAATTTTGAATGCAATATGTTTTCGTACAATATTGATAAAAGTTTATTTAACGTTCACGAGTAAACTTAACGTTGATGGTGTATAAAAAAAGTTTGAAGTATGAAACTTTTAACTGTAAAATATGTTTGATAAAAATATTTTTGTTTTAAACATGACTTACTTTTTCTCAAAGCACTGAGTATTTTGGAGTACTTAGTGATACCCTAAGTACAGTTTGATAAACTGTGATCAAGATTATTTAAATTTTGAATGCAAAATGTTTTCGTACAATATTGATAAAAGTTTATTTAACTTTCACAAGTAAACTTAACGTTGATGGTGTATATAAAAAGTTTGAAGTATTGAACGTACTGAAATTTTCAGTATCAAACCAAAATTTTTGCAAGTTAGTGAAGAAGAAACGAATTGAAGCAAAATTTGTAAAATTTCATTTATTGTATGTGCTACTTTAATAAAAACACATTAAAACACATTTATAACTATTATCACATTTATAACTATTTACTAATCACATTCATAAATATTATCCTTCTTTCTTATATTTTAGGTGATAACAACGTGTTCTCCTTAAATCCAAACATTGGCTCTTCTGCGAAAATTCCCAGTCTTTTGCACAACTGCTATAATTACTAGTGACATCAGCACCGAACTATTTTAGCACCATAAACCCTGTTTATGGCGACACGGCTCATTGGTAGACCAACATGCCACTGTTTTACTACCGTGAATCACATTTAATCTGATACGCCTCGCTAACAAGTAACCTTTTTTAAGAAGATAAATTCGTACCCCAAAAAAGCAAAAGGAAAGAAGGTTAACAAGATTTACTTTCTCACTCCTTACAAATATTACTGTAATTGAATAAAAGTAAATTGGAAAGTGGTTGAATAGATATAATAGCATAAATAATTCTGTTACAAATAAAATAGTATTTAGTAAAGTGTTTAAAATATTATATTAAAAAAATAATTATAAAAAGATAAAACTTTTTAAAGACATTATTACTATTATTAACATTGTTGGACAGTATTACGTTTTCTGATTGATATTACATTTTATATATATTATGTAACCATGTACAAAAAATATATAAAAAACGAAAATTTTTTATACATAGTATTCTAAAAATTTAGACAAATTAAAATATTTTTATTATTTACGAAATAATTTATTAAAAAAAAATCAATTTAGATTTAAAATTAACTTTTTATTTATCCTTAAAAATTATATTTTAATAATTTATATATATATATATATATATATATATATATATTTTTGTTTTTTTTATATATTTTCAATATTATATATATACAATATATATTTTTATTTATATATTTAATGTATATATATTTATTTATATATTATATATATATTATTATTTATGTATATATTTAAAAATATATATACATATATTATATATAAATATATATATATATATTTTATATTATATATTTTTATTTATATATAGATAAATATATATACATATATATATATATAAATATATTTTATATGTATATAAGATACATATATTATATATATATATATATATATATTTTTTTTTATATATATATGTTTAAAAAATGAAATAATTTTCTATTTGAAATTTACTGAATAATTTTTTACTCAAAGCATCCCGGTACAAGCCAAATGTAAGCCCATAATTGTTAAAAACATACCAGGCCTCACAGGACTTAGTTTTCTCAGCCAAATACATAAATTTTTTATTATTACTGATATTAATCCGCGAGGACGCGATAAATGGTGCAGCTTTTCAAACAAATTATAAATTGCTTTTGGTTATGAACTAAAAAATTTGTATTACTAAAAATGCTTCATTAAAAGTTTAAAATATATTTCTGATTATTGAAAATATTAATTTTAAAAGTATTTTGGACTTTTTTTAATTTTTTTTTGTTTTTTTAAAAGCATTTTGGACTTTTATTATTATTTTTTATTTCAAAAGTATTTTGGACTTTTTTTATAATTTTTTAATTTAAAAGTATTTTGGACTTTTTTAATTATTTTTTATTTTAAAGGTATTTTCTATAGTTTTTATTAGCATTCCGAAAGCACAAACATAAGACACACACAAATTAAAAACTTAAATCATATCTTTATATTTCAATTTTATATTTCATCATTAATTAAATAACTATGTATTCTGGATATCGTATCTTCTCTGACCACAGTTACTAAATCAAAATTCAAAAGTGTATGCGCATGCACTAGATCTTTGGAGCCAGAATAAAGTAAATTACTCTTTCCGAAAAAAGTAGTCAGAGAAATTGCGAAAATGCCTGTTATTGTGGTAAAGAAGTCCTACAAGACAGCTACTGAAAATATAGAAGTTTAATTCTATTGGGGGATTTTGTGTGGAATGTTTTTATAACACTCGGAAACTCAGTCCTTGCTCGCGTCCTGGAGGGTTAAATTAACAGAAATCTCTTTTAGTGCAATGTACAAAGGTAGATTGAACCAAACTGTATTTGGATGTACATCACATTTATTTTAGTTTTTGATCTGGAATGCTACGATCTACTTCTTTGCTACACGAGAGCTAATAAGACTCCTTAAAACCAACCAATTCCGGACGTTTACTATCCTCCATGCCAATAGTGGGATTCGAACACATGAATCCCTGTACCGTAGGGAAGTCCTTACCAATCTGTCATTGTTTGGGTATAGTAAGCTATTTTTCAAAGAGTTCTATTATTGGCACAACCCCTCCTAAATACTTTTCTTCCAGAAAGGTTTTGGCCTATATCAATCGTTTAAACTCTAATCATCACATTCATCAAAATTGTTATCAAGCTTAAACGCGGCATTTTGCCAAATAGAAACATTTCAACTTATGTTATAAAAGTTATTTTTTTTTACTATTTTGGTGTTAAATAAATATCATAAATAAAGATCTTTTATTATGATCGAAATCATTTGACAATTTCGTCTTCATGTAATTATTTTTTTTTTATATAAGCCTAATAGTATTTCGTAGCATTAGGCCTAGCTATGTCTTCTTTTATGAAGCAAACACTAGCTAGTTATCTTTTAATATGTTTAAAGTAAGTGCTTATATATGCATTAGTTTCATTAGCATCAAAACATTAAATTATCGATGTGAGATCGATATTTTTCTATTGAATATAACATTTAGCACCTCTTGTCTTAAATTGCTATAATAGTTGTAATAAAAACTATGAATCTAAACATAACTTCATAACATTGTGCATAGCAATCTATTTTATTTATAAGAAGCATTTTTTCGTGTATTGTTCATTGTTTATATACTGAAACACTGCAATTAACCATCTCATGTATTTGAAATCCCATAGTGTAAATAAGTTTAATTTTAATATCACAGTTTTATTCATCATTAAATCAGATATATGACATCATTCCTGTAATAAACTTTAGGTTCATTACATTAAAATATATGCTGAAGAACAAGAGATATGTTTTATACAATGGTAATTTTTCTGTAAGATAGTTTTTCTTCGTAGCAATCTATGGTATTTATAAGAAGTACTAGCATAAAGCCCGTCATAAAATTTTAATCAGTAAAATTTTAAATTTTCCAGAATTCTAAAATACCCCATGAGGCAGGTAAAAAAAGGGTTTGCTTTTTGGCTGAGAACTATCTAGTACACTCTCAATAATTTATTTATCTTCATACTCCTCTAAAATCTCCAGATACTGTGAATGCAGTTTAGAATCAAGTTGAATTCATTTAGAAAGATAATTCAAAGTTCTCTGAGCTACGGCAAAATTATCTTTGAGTTTTTTCCATTTTTTTTCCACAGTAACTAATGAAAGTAAAGGAATGAAACTATCCTTTTCACTACATCCTGTAGGTAGATAGAATTTGTTGTTAATACAAGTGATGAAATTTTCACTGTAAAAAAAAATAACCTATGATTAAATTTAAAATTATCACATATGTATCAAATTTATTATTTAAGCCAAATATAAAATAAAATTATTTACGTAATATATAAGTTCAGAGATAAAAAGTATGAAAATAATGCAGATGATATTTAAGTTATTTAAAATAAGAAAAGATTCAAAGAGATCGTTAACCCATCCACCGGCCACCCTCCCCACCTTTTTCCCTTTCAAAACAGTCACCCTTTTCATAAATTCCAGACGGAACTTACCTTACCATACTACAGTTGCCAGTTTAAAAGTTGTGAGGCTACTTTTAAATTATTTTCCCTGCAAGGTAAAGGAGTTCCGTTACTCAAAATTAGTTTCTTTCATTTATTATCGCTATGCTATATTTTTTTTCCTCAAAAGTGTGCGATACGAGTTATACAAGTGCGAACGTGAAGGGGTCGACAGGTCCGTTTTCGAACAGGAATTCGCTGTCAAATCCCAGTCGACGCGTCCGTTCAGTGGGTTAAAGGAATGACGTCACAATGCTAGAAAAAATGTCATTTTTATCTATTTATTAACTGTCAAATTGATAAATTTAATCCCCTGCTCGTAATAGGGGAAAATAGGGCTTGAAATAGTGGCATTAAAAGCTAGAACAGGGGAGAAAGGGAGAATTTTGAGCGTTGATAACCCTAACTCATCCACAATTCAATATGGATGCATCTATCCATTCCTAGTACAACCGCTTCATAAATTCGAGGACAGACGGACAGATAACTTAGACTATTATTATATAGGGAATGTTTTTTTGTTTTCTCTGTTAAAAATAATCTTTTTCAAGCAAATTTTCCTTTTCCTGTTTTATGCTTAACCCTCTAAGTGGTTCGCACGTTTAATTCCGCCAAACCGATCATGTCTTTAAAGCAGTTGTCACGTACAATTTTCGACCTCCAAAAACGTTCCGAAAATGTTTGTATTGTACATTTCTGCCAGTGTTTTCCATCATGGAGTTTTGAGGTAGGAGGGTCAAGTCGATTGTTTAGGAACTGCACCCCTACTCCCTGAGGCACAAAGACGCTGATAGCTTTTCATGGCTTTATAAATCTCTATTTCGAAGTATTTCGTTTGCGGTAACAGATGTATCTCTAATTGCACCACGTAAATATTTTGGATGACTTTCGTAAAAGAGATAGAAATCATTCTCTTAAAGAATATTTTTATTTGTACTTTTAGAACCCATTATTTCTTATGGAATAATCTTTGAGACTTGACGAGCTTTATGCGTATTAAAAATTAACAATCTATAATGTCTATTTATATATCTATTTATAACCGGAAGTAAAGGGACAATAACGAGGGTGGGTTTCCCGAATTTCAATCTAGTAGAAAAGGGTGAAGTAAAAAATCATAGAACGCTTTGGTCACTGACACAATAAAACTAGCTTATATTTGGAGACTTTTTTTCCTCGGTGTGTTCCACTCGGAGGGTTAAAATTATGTGTGAAATAAGGCATTCTAAAATTTCTGAGAATATTTTTTTAATTTATGGACGTCAAGAAATTAAAAAGAATTTCCGAATAGAGACAAATTATTTTATATCAGACTTGTGCATTCAAGAATCTATTAGTCTTATTTCCAAGTTCTGCTCGAGTGTTTTTGATTTGGTGAAAGAATTGAACAGTTTAAAAATTGAGGGTTTATATATTATAAGTTTATATTTCTATTTAGTTAAAAATTATTTATTTATAAATTGAAATACCAATTTTGTATTTCTAAATAAAATTGGCACTGAAGATTTATGCTGAATAATGTACATATATATGATATTAAAGGTAATATTGTAGATATAATTGCATGTTTGATATCTACTGATCCATTACCAAACTGGTAACTTGTAAAGATAAAGAGAAATATCATTTCATTTGTTTAAAGTACGACTTTATTTTTATAATATCCCTTTGTAAATAAACCAACATTTCTTCAATAATCTTCAGGAAGTTTTATAGGAACAGTTTATATAAGTATATATTAACAGATAAATATAAGATAAAATTATAATCAGTGATGATGATGATGCCCATGGTGGTGATGATCATGATGGTGATGTCCATGGTCGTGGTGATCATGATGGTCATGGCCATGATGGTGGTGATCTTGATGGTGATATACGTAATGATGTCCGTGATCGTGGTGTCCATGATGATGACCATGATCGTGGTGTCCATGATGATGATGACCATGATGATGACCATGACCGTGGTGTCCATGATGATGATGACCATGATGATGTCCGTGATCGTGATGGTGGTAGTGCGGTGCGCTGGAGTGTATATGCACATGAGCTGGATCTTGATTGGCTGTTCCGGGTTCGTTTGTCTTCACTTCGGCTCTGAAACCGTGGTGGTCGGCAACGTAATGCACTTCCCGGTGGTTGCCGTGGTGGTCGGTGTAGCCGTAACTTCCTTTCACAGCGCCGTGACCATCACCCTCTTCTTTCCTGTACTGGGCACCCTCATGGTCTTTGATGTCATATCCGAAGTGATAAGGATGAGGGTGGTGATGATGATGGTGATGATGCTAAAGATAATACAAATGATTCCTTTTTTATTTTGTATAAGAAGTTGGAACTATATATACTGAAATCTAAAATGGCACAAACCTTGCTATCTATCGCAATATCTCTCTTTGTGAATATTTATATATTTATATATGTGTGTATATGTGTATGTGTGTACATATACATATACATACATACATATTTCTATCTATCTATTATCTATCTATCTATCTATCTATCTATCTATATATATATATATATATATATATATATATATATATATATATATATATATATATATATATATAACATCCGATCTCGGAATGTTATAAAATAGTTTCCATGTGTTCTTATTGAAAAAATAAAGAGTATTTAACTTTAATGATGTAAGAAAAATAGAAATTTGCTTTGCGAAAAAAGGAAATTTCAGTACCACTACGGTAAATCCTCTTCATTTTAAAATTTTAAATAATTTTTTGTAACATAAAACCATTTAAAATAATTATTGTAACAAAGGGAAATAAAATACAATAAATATATAAACAAAGGGAAAAATCATGATAGCTATGGCAGTTTGAAACATGTATTTGTATTTTATTTTTTAAACAAAAAACAATTCACTTGATAAGTGGAAATATTGTAAAGATTAGGTAAAACTTTTAAAGTTTTTATGGCAATGTAGTAATTAGAACTGCAATATTTTTAATGGCAATAATATGTTAAAAAGTAATAACAATGTATCTTTGCCTTGTTTCAGTGTCTAAACATTCTTCTGTCGTAAATTACATTTTGTAGTTCTTAAAAAAACTCAATATTTTAAGCATTGTTTAAATTTCTCTTATTTTTATGTTTATAAACCCATAGCACTTTAGATAACATTTTTTCTAAACTTCAAATAGTCAAATAAATACTATTCTAATAAAGATAAAATTCTTATTACAGATATATATCTCTTTATATAAAATATGATTATGCTGGAAACAGTATGGAATAAAAATCCTATAACTGAATTTTAACACTAATCATTATAATTTTTCATTTTTATTTCTAATTTAAAGATACATTAAACAAAATGCGTATTTACTTATGCTTTTAACGGACTAATCTGTTTTCGTAATATAAATTTTATATTTTTTTATTTTATGAAAATGTGAAGAATAATTTACCAGATAATTACAATGAATATAAGAATTAAAACAATTTTATTACAATTTTATAATTTATTTTTATGATTAAAAGGCAAAGCAGACTTTTAGACCTATAAAAGTTTATTATATGTACTTACATCTTCATGAGAGGGATGACATGAAACCACAGAGATGTATAAAAAAGCAGCAATTAAAACCTGAAATAAAATTCATATGTAAATAAACTTTTAATGACAATTTTAATTTTTTTCTTAGAGACGACTGATATCTGCAATATTTCTAAATTAAGATCCTACAAATGCATTTTCACACAGGTAATGATAAATTTCAAATATAATAACAGGGCATTTTATTAATACAAAGCAATAATTTTTCAGTTCATTTAGGTAATTACAATGATACTTTAAGATACAACTATGATATATGCCCTATGATATATGTAAATGAGTCATTTTGTTACAATAGTTTGTTTCTTTCATTAATATTTCTTATACGATGAGCATACGAAAATACATAAGTAATATAAAAACTACAATAGTAAGAGTAATATTAGTGG
>CM063501.1:25846902-25886902 GCA_032207245.1 Pardosa pseudoannulata
GTTTTCTATAAAAACAGATTCCGAAATTTGCATATTTTTATATTGAGGTTGAATCTTATTGAAATATCATGATGTCATTACTGACTTAGCAACTTATTTTTTGATAACTCAGTAATAATCGGACATTATCACTTTCCATTGAAACTCATTTAAGTCAGTATAATTAACATGAAGCTTTTTCATATGAATATTTTTGCAGTTCCTCTCCAGAATATATTTGTATTATTAACATAGTAAAAGTTATTATGGCTTAATCTTACACGGTATGGATATTGTGAAGCTGACTTTTTCTACATATATTAATGACTAATATTTTTGTAGTATATTATTTTCACTTAGATTCAACGATTTGATCAACGCATGGTGATAATTTTGCCAAGCATCTGTTGTTCTTCGACCTTGATATACGAACTTTGAGATTTAGAAATATTAAATAAAATAAAAGTTAATAAAATTCAGCTTTTAGTACTCAGAGACACTGTAGCTTCCTATTAACAAAATATATTTTAAAATCTGTCGAGGAATTTCAAAGATTTCCCTAAGGTTGCTGATTATTTATTCGTATGTACTAAATACATTCATATACACACAGATGCATATGTGTATGCGTGTGTGTATCTACAGACATATTTCTAAAATTTTGCCAACCAGATTTTATAGTAACAAGTTTATAAAAATATGATAGAATATTTGAATACAATTTGTAGAAAGAAATATAAAGATAAAGTTGTGATTAATTTTTATTGCATGTGTAAAACTGAATGACGAAAGAAAAATATCACATGAATATTAGAAAAGACTTTTAGACTGTCTTTCTGTGAAGGTACAAATTCTACGCAGACATAGTCTAATATTATTAAATTCTTTATGATTTAATTAAGAATACACAGTATAGGTAAGCCGGAAATTTAAAAGCCCTTAATAAAAGAAATACACCATTGTTCTGTTGAACATACCATTTCGTCTTCAGGATTTTCCACACAATAGAAAAGCAATTTAGATTCTCCGTTTTACATAAAAAAATATTATGTCCTCACTAGAGTTATTTACTTCAAAAGTTAGATTTAAAGTCCCTCATGTATTTAACTCTCATATAAAACGTATTACAATATCTAATAACTTAGTCATTAATAATTTGAAATGGAATTCTAATATCTCTATTGTTTTTTAATACTTACTGCAAGCGAAACATATATCTACGTGTCAGTATAATATGTTAAAATTTTAGTCCAGTATTTGAACTTTCATTTCAATTAATTCTACAATTTAATTTCATTTCCTTGTTTTTATGAAAGAAAATAGGCTATTTATTTATTCTCCAAAATATAAACAATACAAATTTTTATAAAAAAAGTTAAATTTTTAAACTTTAAAATCATTTTTTCATCATTTATTACATTATAAAGAGTTTTAAAAGAATTTATAATTTTCATAACGTTATTCTTACGGTCTAAGTCAACAAGACATGAAAATATAATTAAAATTAATTAACACTTAGGGAGGTATAAAATAGATCATTAAGATTATTTTAACACCCGCATGCTAATTGTATTTAACAGAAAATTAACAATAATTTTAACTGTAACTTCTGATCTTTTTAACTAACCTTTTTTGTTTCTAATGGGCATACATAAGTACAAATACATATTAGCCAAGTTCAGCTATTACTTGAAAAGCTAAACACTAGTTTTGCCGATAAAGCTATACTTAGAGCTTGAGACACGGATTATTTCCACACAGTTTCATACAGAAGGGAAAAATGCGTAATTGTCTGCGATGCAATACCTCAGTGATCTCAGCGAAAAAAAACCTTCATAGCAATAATATCAAATCGAGCAACGCTTTACTCACTTTTTTTTCTAGGTAAGAAAAGTAGTATATCAGAGAAAATTACGTAAAATAAAGTTTCAATTCTGGTAATAAAGGCTGCAGTTTTAATTTTCTATTCAACTGCTTCAAAAAATATCGAAAGCTTAGAATTGTTTTAAGATTCTTGTTCTATACAAAGACCTTTTGAGAAACATTAAATTCCTTATCCAATTTGTAAACTTTTGGTACTGAAAACCTGATGATTGACAAACGTTGTAAGTACTTAAACTGTAAGTTTAATTACCCCTGCAGACATGAAGACAGTCTAAAATCAATATTAAATTAATCGATATCAAATTTAAACACAAAGGCTATATTTAGCGAATCTCGATTAACAAAACCTTAGTTTAAAACTTATTCATATCTATCTGTCTAGTAACATATCGATATATCCTGTATACCTTTTCTCTTTATTTTAAACAACTTTTTTAATACATAATTTTAATATATATAATTCAAGTAAATTACCACATTTCAACTTTTTGTAAAGGACGACCATAAACTTTTTATCTAGAATTAATAAATTATAACTGCCAATAAAAAAATATAATTTTTTTTTCCTAAAACTTGCATAATTATTACTAATTTTTAATAAGAAAGTGTTTTAAAGATTGAAAGTTTCTTAGAAGTTAAATTACTTTTATTATTAATAACATATTATTTTTGTTGCTTTTACCCTAGTATAGTAAATTTAGAAACGTTTTGATCACTTTTTCATTAATAACAGAATTATATATATATATATATATATATATATATATATATAATATATATATATATATATATATATATATATATATATATATGGGGAGGACATATTTTTCACATACAACCTTCTTTGATAATTCTTCATTATGCTATCTCTAGTTATGAATAAATAATTCAGAAATTAAAATTTCTTAAATTAAATTACTTTTATTATTAATAATATATTATTTTTGTTGTTTTTACCTTAGTATAGTAAATTTAGAAACATTTGATCACTTTTTCATTACGAAGAGAATTTTACACATATAAATATAATATATATATATATATATATATATATATATATATATATATATATATATATATATATATATATATATATGTATATATATATATATATATATATATATATATATATATATATATATATATATATATATATATATATATATATATATATGTATATATATATATATATATATATATGTATATATATATATATATATATATATATATATATATATATATATATATATATATATATATATATATATATATATATATATATATATATATATATACATGTATATATATATATATATATGTATATATATAAATGTATATTATGTGTATATATATATATATATATATATACATGTATATATATATAATATGTATATATATATATATATATATATATATATATATATATATATATATATATATATATATATATATATATATATATGTACTATATATGGAAAGGACATATTTTTCACATATAACCTTCTTTGATAATTCTTCATTATGCTCTCTCTATTTATGAATAAATATTCCAGAAATAATTCAATGTATTACCTTCAAAATTATTTTTACAATAAAAAGTCTTATTTTTAATACCATATTATACTCTTTTTTTCCTTTTTTTGTAGAAACAGAACATGTTATTATCATTATAATTGTTCTCATTCTTCATTGTGCACGGGTCAACTCCATTCACTCATAAGCACAACTGACCCGAAATTAATTTCAGGTTTGAGTGCCACCCAGTAAATGATTTCGTACCCAGTGTCACTCTCTTTAAATGGGAAAATTATTTGATATATAAGCTCATTTCCGAGGGTGAATTTTCACACTCAACTTCCAAACCACATCTGAAATACATTTACATCTACACATAAGGAAAGAATCTGACAATGATTGCAAAGGTAAAGTTATCTATTTAATAATTATTTTCTGATTTATTATCTGATAACTTCAGTAATGTTTAATCTATAATATAATATTTTCTCAAGTTTCTCTTCTTTTGCAATAAAATCTTTTTCTGATATAGATAAAAAATAATATATATATTAGTTATAACTCTCTCTATATATATTTTTAAAATTACTAAATATATGTATTTTAATATATATATATTTATAGATCTATATATTTCTTAAATATTTTTATAAAAAATAGATTCTATTCTGAAAGCATTTTCATATTTATATTTTAATAATAACTATAAAATATTTATATCCGTTCTCACAGAAATAGACTATGATTGCAAGGATTATAACATATATATATATATATATATATATATATATATATATATATATATATATATGTAACTATTTCTTTTGTTACATTTTTTTTATTTTACTTAAATCTCTTTCTTCCATTTCGAGCTTGAAATGACATAATTATAAAAAATAATTTACACTATACATATTTTAAAAAGATCAAAACAATTTTACTTGAAAAACCCTTTTATGCTGATCATTTAAAAAGTTTTTTTTAAACTATACATGACTGCATGGAGGGAATAGCTAATATTATAAATTCAAGCTTTCAATATGTGTTTCATAATATTTTTAACATTTTTGGTCTTAAATACGTGCTCATTACACTAGCTATTTAAATTATTAATAAATGAAACAGTAATATATTTCCATTGTAAAACGTTTCAAAGATTAAATTTAATATTACATAATAACATATAAAAAACTATAAATTTGAATTATCATTGTAGTAAGTTACCGTAATCCTTTAGTATAATGTTAAATTTTTGGTGATATTAGTATTCTTAGCAAAACAATAGTAAATTTAAATAGAGTCATTAAAATTTACAATCATTATTAATGATTGGTATTTTATACATTGTTTTTCTCATTTATTATTTAGTAGCCATTATTTAATCTGTGTGATATATTGTTTTAATGATTAGCTTTTTTATGTATTACAGCGATGGAATATAAATACTGACATTAAAGATTTTCTAATTTCTATCCGATTTCCTCACTCTTAAAATACTTCATCTTTTAATCTTTGTGTAGTTTTCTATTAACAGAGGTAATAGGAAACACTTATGAATTGTAGTTGTGAAGCTTTTCTTTACATTAAACCTAGATTTTCTTCTTTCTTTTTAAGTAAAAGATAAAAGGTTATGCTTTTAAGATTTCTTGAAATGTTTCTTCGTAGAACTGTAATCTGTTTAATGGAAAACTAATTAATGTGAAGGTTTTTTATTGATTTATCAGAAACAACTGTTACATGTATTATTTTTATAGTCTCTCACTGGATGTCGCTTTAAAACATATTTTAATAAGTATTTTTTTATTATTTTCTTGTATTTCTTCTTTAAAGTTTATTTTTTAAGATTTTAACTTTCGCTTACTTGCTTTTATATAGATTGTTTTGTCAGCTGTGTTTCTTACAACAGTCGCTCTTGCAAGCCATCACCATGTAAGTACTATTAACTTACTTATTATTTAAGTGTCTTAATTATTTTTGTCTTTACCTTT
The DNA here is from genome assembly GCA_032207245.1 of Pardosa pseudoannulata. Lineage (NCBI taxonomy): Eukaryota > Metazoa > Arthropoda > Arachnida > Araneae > Lycosidae > Pardosa > Pardosa pseudoannulata. Next base: position 25,852,269 of record CM063501.1, read on the forward strand.
ATATAAAATTATACTCTTCACAAATTGTGTGCGGGTACATATAGCAACGAAATTGTACCGGGACCGGAATTTTACGTATTCAGTTAAGTCTCAATAGATAGAAAATTATTTAACTGTTTAACCAACTTTTCGTATTTTATATTGAAATATATAAACAAATAGATAAATAGACAAATAAACAAATATATATATATATATATATATATATATATATATATATATATATATATAAATGCAAATATACATATATATATATATATATATATATATATATATATACATATATATATATATATATATATATATATATATATATACACATATATATAAATGCAAATATACATATATATATATATATATATATATATATATATATATATATATATAATATCATTTTCTCAAGGATAAATAAAAAGTTAATTTTAAATCTAAATTGATTTTTTAATCAACCTTCCCGTTCTGTGGTTCCACATCGACTGATGTAAAAACTGGTTTTTATCTATCTAAATTTTTCCAGAATCTATGTAGTAGACAAGAAAATTCGGCTTTGTTTTCCTGTATATACCGTTATTTTTGTACCTATAGACACTCCATTTTGTTACACTAACCCGTACTAGTACGTGTCCCTCACTCAAGTATCAATCGTCAGAAAACGTACTAGTACGTGTCCCGCATACAATGTGTTAATAAATGAAAACTCCTTCTTAATAATTTAACTTAGTTTCATAAGGTTACAACATTCGTGTCAGGATATAAAAAATAGTGTAACAAATGAAATCAACAAAGTTTTAAATAGCAAAATGATAAACAACCATTGATCCTCTAATATGTTGCGATATAAAAATTGTTATATTGATATTCATACTATTTTCCAGCATCACCATCATCATCCCCATCCCTACCATTTTGGATATGACATTAAAGATCATCATGGATCCCATTATAGAAAAGAACATGGAGATGGACATGGACATGTCAAAGGAAGTTACGGATACACAGATCATCACGGAATCCACCGTGAAGTCCATTATGAGGCAGATCATAATGGCTTCAGAGCAGTAGTAAAAACAAATGAGCCAGGAACAGCCAATCAGGATCCTGCTCACGTCAAACTGCACTCTCATGCTTCCCACCACCATCACCACGATCACCATGGCCATCACCATCACGGACATCATCACCATGGTCACCATCATGTATACCATCATCAAGATCATCATCATCACGGACACCACCATCATGGGCACCATCACCATGGACATCATCACCACGGTTGATAACTTAAAATGTAGTAGTCATAATGTATTGTTGATAAAAATAAATTACTAACTTAATTATACAAAGAAACCTTCAAGCTTTGTATCTTGCATTTTTCTCTTAATGACTATGTCAGCTGACTTGTTTTCTTTTTGACAATATGTCTGATAAAAATGGAGAACCAAAAAAATTTAGATACTTAGAAAGGAAAACTAAATTCGAAGTTGTTAAACTTTCATCAACAAACTTGAAAGGAATATGTCAGACTAACTTCTTTATATATTTCTAATTCTGGATAGTAGAAATATAACCTGTAACGAAATTTCGTCTAGGAATTTATAAGAGCTATGTGGAATTTTTAATAAAATCTGTAGCTTCATTTATATGTTTGAAAATATTTAAATAATAGCTCAGTTTATTTATTTTTAATAGATATTCATAAACTATATATATATATATATATATATATTGTTTCTCGTTAATTACAACATTATTTTATGCACAAATCATCATAATTAAACTGTATGACAGGAGTATGTACAACAAGCTTTCATGTTTTTGAGAATTTTATTTACCTGAATACTCCTATATCCTCTAAAATAAATAAAATTCTTTAACTTACCTAAGCACATACCTGTGGAACAACTTCCCTGAATGTTGCTATAGCTTCTAAAATAGCTAAAAGTCTTTAAAACTTATGAATACAATATTCTTACATTACATACATATTGTTATTATTACCATTCAGCTATTTCATTGACTTTATTCTACCTTAAGTGCTTTATTAAGTTTAAAGCTATATGTTTAGCACTGCGAAATATATTCTTTATTTCATTACTTACCTTCATACATGCCTACATTTAAAAGTCCTTTAAAACAGTATACATTTTCTATACTAGTATGATAGATCAAAGAAATACTGAACTATTTCGGTTTCCATAAAGATTCTATGTAAATAAATCAGCAATGGAAAAAAATGAAGCACATTCTTTACGTACAATAGGCAAAACAAATAACTGCCAGACTTTATTCCAATTTTCCAAGCACAATATGTGTATAAAGACCCTGAATGTTATTGTGAGCTCTGTGAGAAAGAATTAAAATACTGAGCAGTTTCAAACGCTATAAATGTTCGAGAATTCTACTTTGGAGAGTTGAGTAAATACTAAAGTGGGAGATAAAGTGGGAAGTTTCAGCTTTGAAGGCAAAATCTTTAGAAAGGTTGTAAATTATACTCTCGTCAACAGAAATTCAAAATAAAGAGACAAAAATCATAGTAGTCTATACCAAAACATAAGTGAAGGTACATAAAATGCAAAAATTACCTTAGAACAATGTGAAACTTTCGCAGCGTAGAGTGATACTTAAATCTTTAATAAGGAAGGGATAACTTTTTAACCCCTTAACCGTTTCATTTTCTTCATGAATTCGATCCCAAAAATGTCACATTTTTTATTGCATAGTTTTGTTCCTATTACATTTGTAAGCTGAAAAATGTTATTAAAAGTAATATTTCTAATTATTTAAAAAATATATAAAACATTTTTACATTAAATTAAAAAAAAAATGTTTTCCTGGAAGCTGATTTTTCTCTCTCATATACGCCAGAAAGGTTTTATGGTTTGAATTGGAGTGCTACGGTCTACTTTTTGCAAAACGAGGGCTAATGAGACCGGGACCTACAACTTAATACCGATTCCGAACGGCAAGTGTGGGATTCGAACCCATGAATTCCGGTACCGAAGGCCAGCACCCTAACCAATCGGCCATCATTCGGCTCATACGCCAGAAAGGAAAGATACATTTATAGTTTTGCATAAAAAATTACTAATACTTTCGATTGCAATTACTACACAATTAATTTCCAATGCAAATACTATAAGTACATTTATTTAACCTTTTTTTTTCAAAGATCAGATTTAGTGTGATAAATCTTGAAAGACGGCAAGAGGCATAAACCAACATCACAGTTCGGACAAAAATACCTAGTCTTTTCTAATTCTTTTGTAGCCGTCATTTTTTTTCAGTGAACACACATAGCACTAGTTTTCGGGTCTTAGTTTTTTATCTGTAGGTGGAATTTGATCTCCCAAAACCTCAAGCCGAAGTCGAACCAAAAACTCTAAAAGGTCGTGGAGTAATGCTAAACCTATCAGAAAGCCCAAGCTTTTAAACCAAACAAAATACACTTCGAAAACGAACATCTTGTGGACATCTATACGACTAATTTGACATTAAAAATACAAAAGTTACTGTTCAGAAATCAAATTGCCGAGTGGCGTACGGGCAAATCATTAAAGGTACGATAATAGCGCCCGTACGGTGTACGTGCAAAACAGGCAAGGGGTTAAGGGACCAGAAACTTTTACGGCTGGAATGTCCAAACCACATCCCGCGACAAAAGTTACGATATTAATAATTAAAAAAATATATTTACTCCTTATAATGAATATAATGCTCTTCTATTATTTTACTTATTAATATCATGAAAATACTTATGCAGTTATAAGTGTTTAACTGTTCAATTGTTAAAAAGTAAATAGCTATTTTAAGAACCCTGAGTTGCTCGAGTATTTTCATTCTTCCAGTAATCAATAACTACTCCAAAGGATAAAACCAAATGAAATGGAAAACATATTGTGAATTTATATTCTGTTAAAAAAATAATGCTTTATAAATGATATATTTATGATATACAACGGCTTTAACTAGTGTATATTACTTTATATCTTTGTTTGATTTCAAAATTAAGATCTATTAATGTATAAATTTGGTTAAATCAGGAAGTCCATGCGACAGATAGGAATGGTAAAACATTGAGTCAAAGCTTGTGAACACACCTTTCTTTTTTCGATGTATAATAAAAATTGATCTTATATATATATATATATATATATATATATATATATATATATATATATATATATATATATATATATATATATATATATATATATATATATATTTTATATTTATATTTATATATATATATATATATATATATATATATATATATATATAAATATATATATATATATATATATATATATATATATATATATATATATATATTTTTCACGAGAATACAAGCTATTTAATCATTATATATCGTTCTTCTGCATAATATTTTGTATATAGCTCATTTGCAATGGATAATGTGATATTCAATTTTTTTCTGGACATTTTCCGAACACCATTTTTAAGCAATAGACACACATTTTTTTAATTGGCATCGTTTCAGCGTGTCTGCTTTGCATAAGGTTCGAAAATCGAATGAATTTTTTTAAGAGCAGATAAGTGAATATTAGGTGACGGAACACTTAAACAGAACGATTTTAGTATAATTGATTGAATTCCGCTTTGCAATGGCCGAATGGTAGAGCATTGCTTTTCGGTACTGGAGTTTATAGTTTCGAATTCAGCTGCTGGCATGATTGTTTGTTGCCGTTCGGAATCGGCTTTAAGTAGTAGATCCCGGTCTCATTACCCCTCGTAAGCAAAACAGTTGATCGTAGTGCTTCAAAACCAAACCATTTCCGCTGTAAAACCCATAACACTCCATTCAAAATCAAACAAATTTGCGATAGTACTTTGGGAAGTTTGTTTTACTAATGGTATATAAGTAGTGAATCTATTGTTGACTGACAACTATATAATGATACATTACCTTGGTGTAGAGATGACACAAGCAGAAGTTCTAGGTATATTTAGCCGTGAAATCTCTTCCAATTAATCTAAAACCCCAAAACATTTTTTGTATAATTACCTTAGAAAATTAATTAAAGTCACAAAAATTTTTTAAATTCCCTTCAAAAATGCAGATAGGATATTAAACTACACAGGCTCTGGTGCCCAATCAACAACATTGGACATTCTAGTAATCAAGGAACTTGATCAAAATATTTTCTAGTCTACAAAAAAATAATACATTATATGTTACAAAGATATAATGTATCCGATTAGATTTTAAAAAACTGATCAAAAATAATCTATAAATCATTTCCAATGAATGATTTAGAAAACCTATCATTCAAACTCTCTAAACAATGGAAAGAATTTACTTTTTATAAAAATTACATTTAAGTCGTTTTTACTTGAGTTAAAATTGTTGCCTTTTCTCACAAAGATGTGTGTAAAATGGTGAGGAAAAAATCAATTATGAGTTTTTTCATTATTTCATTCCTTTGTTGGTATTGTTAAATGCTTCACTAAGTTTCACTCTTTCATTGTTTCTTCGACAGAGGAGTGGCATGACCTAAAATCTCACAGTGTCAGTATCAAAGGAATTTTGTAAAATGTGATGTCGTACCTAGCAATACCAATTCAACCTTAAATGTATAAAACGATGGATTTCAGACTCGTTGATCATACGACTTTTCGAATCTGGATACTTCCTACGAGTCTTGTTTTAGTTTAAGAAATACACCTAAACCATGATCGCTAAGGTAAGATTCTCATTCCCATTTCACTGAAATCAAGTCAGAAGAAACGATACTTTGCTAGATTCAGAAGGATATCTACTATATAGTGAAAAATAATTAATTATACCGAAATAGACCAGGCTTTCATTGAAATGCGCTTGTATTTTAAATCACTTACCTTCTGACTTTACTAGAATTATAAAATTTTTACCATTATCAAATACGTAGGATAGCAAAACTATTGGAACAATACAAAAATTCGACCTCGTGTGATTGATCTACACGTTTTGGATATGAGTATGTAAATAATATTTTTGGAATTATGTCTGTGAGTGTGTGTGATAACTAGAGTATATTTTGATTTAGAGAAAATTTAATAATTTTTAATACATGTGTTACGATACAATGGTTTGAATACGCAAACATTATAGTTTTCTATCACCCTTTGGGTTTTTTCCAGTAGATGGAAGTATTAATTTAACTGATAAATCTGGTAATAGTGTGTAAGTACTTCCAGTAATAACCTGTAACTTAAAAACGTATTACAGTAGCTAAAAGAGAGATATTATAAATTATGTCACAATATTCATATGTTTTGTAAAAGTAAGAACAGAAACATCACAAAATAGTTACTTTCTTTTATTATGAGTACAAAAGAATGTCTAGGGGTGTCAATTCCTGATTTTCTATTAATTGTTTTTACTTGATTTCACTTGTGTATCTAATGGTAATTAGTAATTAAATTTTAACTAGCTGATTTTTAACTGGTTCTTCCTAACTAGCTAGAGATATGAAATTTTGCACATAGGTTCAATTCCTATATGAGTACAAAAGAATGTCTATGAGTGTCGATTCATGATTTTTTACTAATTGATTTTACTTGATTTCACTTTTGTTATCAGTTGGTAATTAGTAATCGGTTTATAACTAGCTGATTTTTAACTAGCTTTTCCTGACTAGCTGGAGATATGAAATATTTTCACATAGGTTCAATTCCTGTATGAGTATAAAAGAATGTCTAGGGGTGTCCATTCCTGACTTTTTATTGACTGTTTTTACTTGATTTCACTTGTAATGGATGGTAATTAGTAATCAAATTTTAACTTGCTGATTTTTAACTAGCTCTTCTTGACTAGCTGGAGATATGAAATTTTCCACATATGTTCAATTCCTGTATGAGTACAAAAGAATGTCTAGGGGAGTCGATTCACTACTTTTTATTAATTGTTTTTACTTGATTTTACTTGTGTTGTTGGATGGTAATTAGTAATCAAATTTTAACTAGCTGATTTTTAACTAGCTCTTCCTGACTAGCTAGAAATATGAAATTTTGCAGGTAGGTTCAATTCCAGTAACTATACAATATTCAATTATGAAAAGTTAGATTGTAGAAGAAAAAGCAATTAGGTAATTTCACACAGCTGTTCTTTTATACATCGGTTATATGTACGTCTGTTTCTTGGCGGTAACGTATTCAACTGCTGACCTGACTGTGCGGGTTTCATTCCACTCCTGTTCTTTGTATACAAAGCGTCATTTCCCTGGCTTTTATTAAAACTTTAATGGAATTTATTCTATGTAATAGATAATACATATTTTTTATCAGAAAATGTGCTTTATATTTTTTTTAAGTATGTAAATAAAATATAATTGTAGTTTTTAAATAGATTATTGCCATTACTTATTTGTTAAAAAAGCTAAAATTTAAAAATACTTTCACTATTGTTATCCTATAATGTAAAGTTTACACTTTATAAAAATAATATGCAAAATTTCGGTAATCAATATTCAACTTCAATATTAATATATTTGTTTTAACATAAATTAAAAATAAAATATCGATGAAAATTGATTACAAAATTTGCGACTAAAAAGTTGAAAATAAAAATAATACAAAAAAGTTTATTTTACATCGGTTTTATTTTATAAAAAGTAGATTAAAATAGAACTGCAAAATAAAAAGTAGTTTTAATAGAGCAGATGAAAATAAAGTTGTGTGAAAGTTGGGTGTCCATTCCTGACTTTTTATTGACTGTTTTTACTTGATTTCACTTGTAATGGATGGTAATTAGTAATCAAATTTTAACTTGCTGATTTTTAACTAGCTCTTCTTGACTAGCTGGAGATATGAAATTTTAATAGAGCAGATGAAAATAAAGTTGTGTGAAAAACTCTTATGTGAATATTGTAATGTTCTGATATATATAAATTGCTTGGAGAGTTTTTATAGGATAAGGGATTGATGTTATGATGGGTTAGGATATTAAAAATAAAACGTAGCCAGACAGATACGTTTCTCTGGCTACTCAGCTACACAGAAAACTTAGAGATTTTAATATACTTCTCTGTTGGGTTCCTAGTCACGTTGGCATTTGTGGTAACGAGAAAGTGGACACCTTAGCTAGACAGGCAACTATATATTACACTGGTGTTCTGCCTTATAACTAATCACATAAAAAAGCATCAATTAATTACATCAAAAAAGAAAAGTTTCTTCATCACAAATGACAGCTGGCATGTTGAACGGAACTTGGAAACTCGAAACAAACTTCCCGTTCTTAGACCGTCGATATCTTTTGGGCCATGATTCCCAAATAGCAAGTTGAATGTCATTTTAACACTTCTTCGCATTGGTTATACTAGACTCACCCATAAACATTTACTGTTGACTGAGCCTGCTCCACAATGTTCTTTCTGTCACACACATCTCACCGTTCATCATATTTCAACTTCATGTACGGCTTTTACACGTTTTTGCAATATATATTTTAAAAGTTTTCATCCCAATTTGAACGAACTTTTGGGCTAGACTTCCAACTCAAAACTTTTGAATTTCTCATTCGCATTGGCATTTTTAATCTTGTTTAATTTTAAAAAAAAAATTTTAATGCGTACCATCACATCGGTTTTTATTTGCATTTTTTCTCTTAAGATTTCAAAGTTAGTATATTCTACTATTAAGTTATATACGTCTTCGTTTTATAATTTCTCTCTTTCGTTTGACACAAAATATCCTTGATTGGATCTTGTGCAAATAAACCGCAACCAATCAACCAACCAACCATTAAATATAAAACCGTTAGGCGTAATTGGAACTAGTGTCAAAATAATATATTTTTATTACATTTATAATAGTAAAAGGGAATATTTATATATTAAAAATTGAGATACTTAATTGATATATGTTGATAACTTTTATTTTTATTCTCATAATAATTAAATAAAATATTTTTAGAAAATATTTTTATATTAATTTTTCTATAAAGGTAACAATCAAATCTTTTCCTTCGAGTTGTCATATTAGGATATCCAAAACTTTTTTACTTATCCAGGTGATACAAAATGACAGTATTCCTGGAAAAACAGTCTGAAAATAAGCGGAAAGCCTCACATAACAATGAGGCCTTTAGCTTCATGTCAAAGAAATGATTTGATTTTAACTCGAATATGCATAGGACACGACCGCTTCACTCACTGTCACTTAGTCGTAGGAAAATCTGCACCCCATCCATTTTCTGTAAAGTTACTATAACTGTTAAACATATTATTATCAAATGTTCTTTTCATAATAATCACAGGTTTTATCATTTTATTCAAAAAATATTTTAATAAAAACCTTATAATCTTACGTTTTTTATACAAAATATTTTAATAAAAAAGCTGCTTTTTACTAGATTATCTTTCGGTTTTTAAAACATCTTGGGCTTAACCAATGTATTTAATTATGCCCCATATCCTTTTTGTTTGTTGTTTTTTTTTTTCAATTTCTTTTGAATTTTAATAAGCTCAAATTCTTTCTACTACTTAAACACTTTTGTCGATGACACTCTGTTGCACTTAATGTTATACGCTTTATCCAAAGTCAGTACTATCCAATTCTTCTATTATTTTATTGTCGATTTTATTTCTTTTCTCTGTATACTTTATACTCTATGAGCGCTCTTGTTCTGTGTTTGGAAAAATATTATCCTCGTAGATTCAGTAACATACACTAGTAAACAACCAACCAACTAAAAATCTTTGTACTTGACTTGAAGAAAAATATTATTAATATTCCTGTGAATTTATATCAGAATACAAAATATCATATTATTAATTTTGTTATAATAACTTTGTTAGTTGAATTAATTGAATAATTTTGTTAATTGAAGTTATTGTTGAAAAAAAACAATAAATTCAATTTTAATGTAATATATTTCAACTGAACAATCTTATCAATCAGTGGTTGATTTTTTGCTTTTTAAATATTTTAAACATAAAATTGGTCACATTTATTATATTAACAACTATTATACTATGATTATAAAAATTTAAAACATTTAAACTGATAACTGTCATTGCATTCCTCATGTAAAATCTCTCCACCTCCATAAACCGAAATATAACCGAAACCGATAATATTTCGGTTTATGGAGGTAACATATAATTCCGGTAAAATATAGTTTAACCGGTGCTATAACCGAAATGTAATATATTAATACATAAAAATGTAAGATTTCCTGGTTGTAAATAACCAAAGCATGATGAATAGATTTACGAATTAATTAATTGTGCATTAATAAATAGATAATTCAATATATTTTAATTTTCTTTGTGTATCAACTATAGCTATTTTTATTTAAACATGGTTTAAAAGAAGAATTAATGCATTTACACTTACCTTAAATCAAAAGTTTGGAAAATACAGAAAAAATATTTTAATAATTTCTTTTAAATTTAATATCTAAAAGTAAACATGCTTTAAAAAATGAAACATCTTTAAGAATTTTTTTCCTTGTAGGTTATCATCTTCACTGTTCTTTGTGTTATAACATTAGCACATCATCATGGACACCATGGGCACCATGACGTAAGTTTTCTTATACAATAGTTTTCAGTCCTGAAATATACATCGTATATAGTTAGCAGATTATATCTTAATAAAGTGTATTTGTGCAAAAAAAATACAACTTTATGGATGAGATTAATGTAATACATTTAGAGATGGAAAGTAATGTAATATATTTAATATTTTTCTTTTTATGTTAAATTCCATTCGTTATTATAGATTTTATGAATAGATTTTTAATTATTTACTATAAACTGCCCTTTTTAATAATTATTTTTGAAGTTTAATGTACATACAGTTAGCTACACTCATTACTATAAAATGAAAACTTTCTATTTCCATTGAGATATCTAATTGGTAACTTTAGTTTTTATTTTAAATTAATAATTTAATACATATGTGTACTTATATTTTATGTTCTGGAGAATAGTAGGGCCAGTATAGACATGGGTATTATTTATAAAGCCACTTATCAACTTTATCATAAAAATTAAATTTTAGTAATAAAATTTTGAAGAATGTACTATGTAGACGGCTACGTGTATAGACACACACACACACACACACACACACACACACACACACACACATATATATATATATATATATATATATATATATATATATATATATATATATATATATATATATATGCTCAAGAATGCAAAATATAAATATTATGAAATATGTTGCATCTTAAATATGTTGCCTTTAAAATAATGTAGTGTCTTTGATAAAAACTGTAAAAGATTACACTACACCATATATTGTACAGCAAGGGTTACATTGACTTCTTTCTTATTAATACATATATGTGTGCATGTGTGGAATATAGCATGTCGTTTTGACTTCATTTATCCAAAATAATCTATGTCTTATTAGTATATGTTATAGAAATATTTAATATTATAGTAACAGTAGATTCAGATTACAGATCCCATTTTAAATGTATTACTTTTGTAAAACTAATTAGTTTATTTTTAAATGCGTTGAAAACATGTATAATTTACACATTGGTATGTTTTATTAATAGCACCATCATCACCATCCGAACCCTTACCATTTTGGATATGATATCAAAGATCATCATGGTCATCAACACAGAAAAGAACAGGGAGATGGACACGGCAATGTCCATGGAAGCTATGGGTTTACTGACCACCATGGAATCCACCGAGAAGTCCACTATGTAGCAGATCATCATGGCTTCAGAGCTCATGTAAAGACTAATGAGCCAGGAACTGCAAGCCATGATCCTGCTCATGTTCACCTTCATTCCTCCGCACATCATCATGATCATCACGGTCATCATGGATACCATCATGGTCATCATGACCATCACCATCATGGACATCATGACCATCACCATCATGGACATCATCATGGCCATCATCACGATGGACATCATCATGGTTACCATCACCATTAATTATCGAGAAATTTTCCAGAATTAGCTCAAAATGTACTTGAATGACATTATGCAACTACGATTAATTATGTGTCATTTAGTTTTGTTATAAAAGTTATAAAAGGTTAGATTAAATTAGTTATAAAAGGTGGAGACACTGATAAACAAATTACTATCATTAGGTATTGATAAAAACTTAATTTTAAAAAAGGTATATTTGAAATGATTTTTTGAATTTTTGTCAAGTGTTCTAAAAGTCATTTCTTAATTCCAGACAAGCATTAGAACAACTTGAAAAGTAATGAATTTTAAAATAGGTTTCTTTTACGTTTTACATAATGTTTCATTGGGAATTTAAAATTGATAAACAAATTTGATGAACCAAAATTAAAATAAAATTTCATGCAATAAATAAAACTTAATAACCATAATTAACTGTACACTTTCTTTACTTTTCCATGCTTTGCATTTGAAGCTTTAAGCGGGCATCTGAGTATATCTTTGAAAATGACTTGACTGAAATTTCTGCATAACATACTCATTTTGTTTTTAGCTTTCGTATGCTATTTATGTAGGAGCTAATACGTGGCTTCTGAGTGTTACCAATATTTTACAAATGCTATCTTTACAAAACTATGGGGTAGATCTGACTCGGCTATACCATATTTTCTTATGCATTGTACCAGTTAATATGTATATCTGTGTTAAGGGTAAATGGCATTTCCATGTTTCATGTTTTTGTGTTTATATTAATTAATATCTGTACTTTAAAAACATATGGTCTGCAACTTATGATCGTCTTAAACATGTGATAGCTATTTATTGTCTTCTTTTAGTCTTTCAATTTTATGTTTTGACATTAATATTACTAAATTATGTATTGCTACTGGTATGAATTGTTCGTTAAATGTATGCATTATATGTAACTTGCTGTGATATATATATAAAATAAACTGTTATAAGGAATTGTGGTTATTTTAGTATACCTTATATAAAATTCATAAACGGTAATCTAAAATTCAGGATAATCATAACACTTACATGAGATCTTCATGTCCATACAAAATAGCAAATATTATTAATGAACCTGAATTTATGCTCTTGTATTTCTACTCGAAGTGTGTTAGAAAAATTTTCAAAGTTTTAAAACAAATTCTCTCTTTTCTCGTTATAAAAAATTATTTTTAGAAACAAAATAAATTCAGCAAAACTAGTTTAAAAAAGTAAGGAAGAAAAAATGAAAATTATATGTATTTACGATAATAATTAAAAAAATATATAATAATTCTAAAAATAAGTAAAAAATCTTCTATTTAAAACTGCTTTAAAGTTGGTTTATTCTAAAATTATTTTTTACAAAAATTACTAGGATCTCATGGTGTAAAATGGGCAGTGAGGTAAAATGGTTACTTTTTATAATTTACTTAAAAGACACATAACTTTTAGCAATTCTATTTTAACTTTCAGATATATTTTTCACCATTTATTCGCAACATTTATTTTCCTTAAGAAGTTTTATATTTTGAATCTGTCAACATAGATTGCCTTGTTTGTAAGTCAGGAATACATTTTTCTTTGCTAAAGTCTTAAAAGCTTTCAAAATAGTAAAATTTTATTTCTTTTATCTTCAATATTTTTTTATTTAATCAACTGCAAGAGTTTCTGAACAACAGTTTATCAAAAAAAGGCAAAACATATTTTAAACATTTTATGTTTAATGATTGTTTTTGTATGAGAGGAGAAAGTGGGTATTGGTTAGGCATAACAATTTAGTATAAAGTTCTAAATTTTTAGATGTAATGTCTTAAACCAGTCCTTCAATTTTACTGTAAATAATATTACATAGTATTTTTTTTAAATTTATTTTCGGTTACATACAGTAAATTAATACAATGATAGTAAAATTGAGCTTGTAAGCCTAAAAATACATGTGTTTAAGTGTCTGTTTTGTACATCTGCGACTGAAAATTTTCTTCCACCTTTCATTATGTACAAAAGTCCGAATTTATATGAACCTTGGACCAAAGATGGAACACCTGGTGTATTATACGGCTGTACAAAGTCAGGGTTGATTCATAATACAGTGTTTGTATCGGATATGTCTTGGACATTTTCTCAAACAAGTGGATTACCTGTAAAAACCCATTCTTTTGATATTCGATGGTCACTTGACATACATAAGACAGTAAAACAAGTAATGGAATCACTATTCACCGACTCCCATCAAACTCAAACCATGCCCTGCAGTCTTTGAATGACGAAGTATTTGCCCCTATGAAGTGTGCCTGGAGAAAAATCCTGAAGTGGAGTACATGGAGAGAAGTCTTCATGAAGTGCCCAAATCGACATTACTTAACCTGCTGAAACAGCTGTTTGATACTGTGAAAGAAAAAGGCTGTTAAACACAAAATAGTGTTAACTAAAAAGGTTGGATAAATAATAGTAAACAATGTAACACAGTCTTCAACAATAGCTCCTATGGAAGTTCTTTTACTCAATCTTTCAGTTCAACCACTTAGAATTTTACCATTTCTCCATAAAAGGATTTATAAAAACCCATCCCTACAAAAATTCTGCAGTTGTAAGTGAAAAATATCCTTAAAAAATAACAGACGAAAAAGAAAGTAGATACAAACTAAGGCAGGAGAAGTGATGACTGTTATGTAGAAGAACGTAGCTCAGCCTAATAACCTTGGTGTATATTTGTAGTATGTACTGAAAAGATACCTAAAAAGTCGAAACAATATTTATGAAGACAGAGAATCATTAGAAACCATAAATTATATTTTGATTGTGTTTATTCAATTAATATTTTTGGTGGCAAAAAGCTATATATCGTTGTGTTGACATTGGAGTTTATTATACAATGCAGATGAAAGCATTTTTACTTTTGAACAACTTAGTTCATGCAGGATAAGGCGTGAAATAAAATTCATCTTTGTTGTAATGCTTATTTAGAAACAGAAATATGTTATAATGTGTCACTATTCCTCAAATCTCAGTCACCAATTCGTCCTTCTAATTAGTGAAGCAGAAAGGAGTTCATTCAAAAGTTGTGTTATTCACTCAAACGTAACGTCAATAGACTTTAATGTTTAAAATATTGTGTAACATAGTTTTGTTTTTCAATCTTGATCACAGAAGATGAAACTTGTTATGATTGAAAGAAATATACAGACCATGAAATGCATCTAATCACCATTTAAATCAGAAAACATTCCTTATCTGTAAATCAGATGCTAGACTTTGCAGTATCGTAATTGAAATACATTTCAAATAAACATTTTAGTGTACTTAATTCAGCGAAATATAAGAGGTTTGTTTTGATTCATATTTCTGTAAATTTTAAATGGTTTAAGGATTTTTTTTAAATATAAATAGTAACTTAAATATATTATTTTATATTTTTTAGACTTTGTGTGAATATTAAATCGCTTATCCAGTTGATTGGTTTGATTTGGAACAATAAGGGTTTTTTTATTTTGCAACGCAATGGCTAGTGAGACCAGTACTTACTGCTTAAAGCCAATTCCAAATGGCTACGAACATCCATGCCCCAGTGGGATTCAAACCCACTAACTGCTGTACCAAAGATCATCGTTCGGCTCTTATCAGTTGCAATTCTTTAAATTAACTGCTCTAAAATCCACAAGTTATTCTCCTGGTATAAAGTACTGATTTATTAATCTATCAATTCAAATACTGGTTTGATTAATAAAGGTTTTTTTATAATAGAACTTATTCTTATCCTATTTCATACCTTTATCACGTAATTGTAAGTTTGAAATCTGAATTATTATACTAGTAGAAATATCACGGTTATCCTTTGTATCTACACAGGAAGCACAATTTAATCTTGTTTATATTTATATATATATATATATATATATATATATATATATATATATATATATATATATATATATATTTATATATATTATTTCAAAACTTTTACTACCTCAAAATTTCCATTGGGATATTAAAATATAACAGTTTATATAAGCTCCTCTGTGACATAAAAATTCATAAAGACTTAAAATGATAAGAATATCAAAGTAAATTAATTTACAAAATAAAAAATTGGGATATAAAATTTTAACAAAATGTTGGAAATGTAATATTATGATAATATGACACTATTGCATAATTAAGCACTATAAAACAAAAAATATCTATATTACAGGGATTTACAAGACTTTACTTATAAAAGCTTGCTGGTCACTATGCTTGGTACATGCAGTTATTGTTATGAAGATATAAGCAGGGGGAACATCCCCCACTGTTAACCACATTGTTATCAGGAATGTTGCTAATATTAATCATTATTAATATTATTTATATGAATTATTTAATTTAAAATGAATGCTTATCAGAAATTTTCTTTAATATTTTGGAATATATGATTAATGTATTTAATTAGTTGACGAAATAATTCACGACTGTAGTTTTATCCTAAAATAATTTGACTCCAAAATCACAGTAATTTTTTTAAAAATGCATTATAAATATATAATTTTGAAGCGTAATTGAAGCACTACAGAGAATGTAAAATTTCAAATATTTTCTACTTAATTGTTGTCTTTCAGAATTAATACCAATTCTAAAAACAGATATAATTTTTATTCTCAAATTTTCATGGAATTTTACCTAAAAGTTTGTGCATATTTTTCAAGTCTTTCCAAAAGACTACGCACACTGTTCTTTCTTGAAATTTAATTGCTACAAATTACAAGAGTTTTTTTCTCAATTCGAATAGAAGTAATGTGTTCTAAATTCTACCCATTTCAGTAATCAATCAGAAGGATCAGTGATGCATAAACTTGTCAGTAATACATGTTCTGTGTAAACATACGAGTTGAAAAAAAACTATAGTTCTAACTTATAATCAAACACATTAATCCGGTTATAAACTTGTTAGTAAAACTGTTTTATCATTCAAATCTTTCCACTTTCAGATGCTTATCATTGAAGTTATTTGCTTGATTATGATATAACTTAAACATTTTTATTTATTTTAACAATATTTATGAAATTAAAAATGATCTTTTTTATTTTTAATAAATAAAATACCTTCATTATTCTTACTTACTAAAATATTTGTTGTTTAAAGATTTAATTTCCTAAACTATCTGTTAGTTAAAAAAGGTTAGAAAATAAAAGTGATAAATATGTGCTTTAATTGAATAATAGCTATAAAATGAAAGAATAAAATATAGAACCACTTTTAAATATCAAATCATTAATTCAGTAAATTAAGAATTAAAGGTATGTAAATGCTTATCAAGCCTTTATTCTCATTCACAAACATCTAGCGTTATTACTGAAATTACAAAAGAATAACAAATACCTAACTAGTCCTATCTTAATAACAAATTTCATCTTGTCATTAAAATGTTATCATTTATCTAATTATTATACAAATAAAACTTTATTTGGTGATAGTTAATATACCATTCGACATTTATTCTTTGTATTAAGGCGATTATCATACAAAAATTAAAAATAGACAAAATGTAAAAAAATATATCATTTTCGACTTATCACAGATTGAAAACTACCAGTTTTACAAAAATAATTTCTGTAATATAGTTAGAACATGTTATTATCTTTACAGACATATCTCTTTCAATTTCGAAGCATAAAAAATATTTTTGTTAGAAAGTTTAAAATAAGAGACACTTTGTTGTTAACAATAATGATATGGAGGATAATGCGAATGATTATTAAAAGTATAATTAGGTTTAAGACAAAACAATTGTTTAAAAACATACTACAATATCTCAAAATAACTTAAAATTAAAAATTGTATACATTTAAGATACATATATATTTTTAAAACGTTAGTTTTTTAAAATATTTTTTACTTAAAAATTAAAAATTTATCATTGCAATATTACAAGATGCAAGATCAAATAAGGATAAGATAGAAGTGCAAATTTTGGGAAAACTACCAGTTTTACAAAAATAAATTTTGTAATAGAAAATTTATCATTGTAAAGTTAAGATGCAAGATGCAAGATCAAATAAGGATATAAGATTAAAGTGCAAATTTTAGGAAAACCAGTTTTACAAAAATAAATTTTGTAATAGAAAAATTATTATCATCACACACATATCTCATTCAATTTCGAAGCATAAAAATATTTTTGTTACAAAGTTTAAAAGAAGAGACACTTTGTTGTTAATAATTAGGTTTAAGACAAAATTATTGTTTCAAGACATACTACAATATCTCAAAATAAATTAAAACTTAAACTATGATTAAGATACATATATATTTCTTAAAAAATACTTTTAAAAGTTACTAATATTTTTTACTTAAAAATTAAAAATTTATCATTGCAAAGTTACAAGATACAAGAGCAAAATATAGGAAATATAGAAATGATCGGATGACAATTATATTGTATACAATCGGATGACAATTATGCTGTATACAACCTGTAAAACTTTCATGGAAAAATTACAAACGTTTTGAGATAACGTGCGTGTTAGATGAACTAAACGTGTTTGAATATATATATATATATATATATATATATATATATATATATATATATATATATATATATATATATATATATATATATATATATATATTTTATTATATATATATATATATATATATATATATATATATATATATATATTATATATATATATATATTTATTATATATATATGTATATATATATTTATATATATATGTATATATATTTATATATATATTTATATATATATATATATGTATATATATATATATTATATATATATATATATAATATATATATGTATATATATATAAATATATATGTATATATATATGTATATATATATGTATATAAATATGTATATATATGTATATGTATATATATGTATGAATATATATGTATATGTATATATATGTATTTATATATATATGTATAATATATGTATATATATGTTGTGTATATATATATGAATATATATATATATATATATAAATATATATATATTTATATATATATATATAATGTATATATAATATACAATATATATATATGTATATATGCATATATATATAATATAATAAAATATATATATATATATATATGTATATATATATATGTATATATAATATATATAAATATGTAAATGTATATATATATATATAGACAGATAGATAGATAGATAGATAGATAGATAGATAGATAGAGATAGAGATATCTATACATGTGAATGTATGTTATGGATATATTTAAATATGTCACACAGTGAGTATGTGTATGCACCAGAGCTCAATGACATAATTTATACTGGACACATCATAATAGCAAAAATAATCTATCACTCTCCCAACAAACCATTTGGCTACTAAGATGTCGAAAATCTAGTTTAGCTTAACATAAAATGTTAGAATTTGTCTAGAAATTCCACGTGTAATTTCTTAAGAAATTAAGGGTAAAAAGTCATGAAATAAGTGTTTATTTGTCGAAACTTTTTTGAATGTGCTTGTCATATTTCGCAACTAGTTTTAAATCGTAATCAAGCATCTAAATCGGAAGTTTACGCAAATCTAGATTTAAAAAAATGTTACTTTTTTTCTGTATAAAAAGTGTAACCTTCAATAACCTTGTGATTTCTAAAGACCTGTTGTGCTTTCTTTTTTTATTTTATGTTTCTCCAAAAACGGTATTTGCAAAGATTTTTTTTATTCTACCGATTTAGTTTGTAAATTGCTAATATGGCTAAACCATTTACTGCTATTTTCTTATTATTCAGTATTATTTTGTCTTACAAGGAAAAAAATATCATCATGGATTGAAATCATTAGATCTTAATACAAAAGCTTATGAGAAATAATATTTTATGGTCATTTTATTAATACCTAAAATATGTCAAAGCCACTTTATTTATATTATAGATAACAAGAAGGAGTCTTTATGTTATATTTAGTGCTTATTAGTAGCTGAGTGCTCTCTGCTATATTTTCATATCAGGTTATAACTGGCTATGCCTTCGTTATATTTTATTGCAGAAAATAAACTGTACATCCTCTCACCCTTTGAAGATAATAAACCGCGTTTTACTACATTTATTTTTACTGCAAACAGAAAAAGTTGTAACAGTTTTCATTAATACTGTGAACTATAATATGCCTCTTAAATAATAATTTGAATTATGATATAACTGTGTTTTACTTTCTTCTCGTACAGCAGATGTTTGACCATAATTCTTAAAATTCAGTTTAGGCCCGAATGTTAAATTAATTACTAAAATCAATTGAATCTTTATTAATCTGCCTATTAAACAAATCTGATAAATGCAGTATGGAAATTTTTTTAAAGTGATATCCCCAATATAATAATAGCCTAAGTTATCTGTCCGTCTGTGCTCGAATTTATGAAGCGGTTGGACCTGGAATGGATAAAGGCATCCATATTGGATTATTCATGAGTTAGGGTTAGCAAAATTCAAAGCGAGTTCGAAAACGATCAAAATACACCCCTTTCCCTCCTTTTTGATCGTTAATACCATTATTTCAAGCCCTATTTTCCCTGATTAACAGCAGGTAATTAAATTTTTCAATTTATCACATTATAAGTAGATGAAAATAACCTTTTTTCTAGCATTATGACGTCATTTCTTTAACCATATCATTTAATCATTTCTTACTTTAAATTATTTAAATATCGTCTGCATTATTTTCATGCATTTTATCACTGAATTAAAATATTACGTAAATAATTTTCTTTTATATCTGTCTTAAATAATAGAATAGATACATATGTGATAAATTTAAATTTAATCATCAATTATTTTTGTTGCAATGAAAATTTTATCACAGTTATTAACAACAAATTCTTTTCATAAAAGTTTAGGAGTCTATTTATCGGACTAATAAATATCTAGCGTTTATGTTATATATCTTTGAAAATTAAGAAGTTCGTTCATTTGTACGTTTGTTTTTTATACATAACCAAGCGATTTGCAATCGATACGCTAAAATTTGGACATTATTCATATATACCACCAAATAATCACTGTGAATATTAAAACCTCTGCTGTCCATTCTATCACGTAGTTTGACAAGATAAATGAAAGTTGGCAATTAACATGTGGTCAGTAAAGATAAATAAATTATTGAGCTCGTACCAGATAATTCTCACCTAAAAAACAAACCGTTTTTTTTTACCTGCCTTATATGATACTTTACAATTCTGGAAAATTAAAAATTTTACTGATCCCGTCATATGATGGGATATGTGCTAGGTGCAATATGTTTTCCAAATCCATGACAGCCTAATAACAAAATATTTTTTGTTATTAAAGGAATTATGAAAAAAATCGTTATTGTTTAAGGACTTAAAAACATGGAAAAAATTTCAGTACTTCAGAATTTTCTGTTTTATTTTTTAAATCATTCAGCATTTAATCTTTTGATCATTTGGAGTCTTTTTTGTCTTCTTTTTCATTCATAAAAAACGTCTTAACCATCAGCAGTATCCACAACAAACAAATTCATCAAAAACAATTTTGTTTTCATGCTCTACATAAGTTTAATTGCCATAAATGTAAGAACTCGCAATGCATCTTTAAATAAACTTTATCTGAAAGTATTTATTATAATCATGTATAATTCGTTACTATCTTTGCATACATTAAGCAATTCTTCATAATAAAGAAACACTCTGAAAAATTTATTTTTAAACTAGTAAATAATTTTTAAGTGAGTGTTTTTTTCTGGCGTTAGTTATTTTTACTTAATGGGTTATTTAACATTTAAGACAATCGACCAATCTGTCTTACTTCCGTAGTTTGCTCTCTCATACAATATAAAGAGTTTATGCTTTTAAAATACCTCTATATTTAGTTCTTACATACTGAAGTGACTGAGTTTTGAACCTTGAGAATTAATAATTTCTTTAAGTTTAATAACTTTATCAACATTAATAATTTCCTTGACTTTTAGAATAAGACTTTTTCAAAAAAATTTAAATCCGAAAATGTGTTTTCTAGATGTCAGATATTATACATATCTATGACATTTAGAGAACAACAAAATAATGGGGTAAAATCAGTTCATTGTCAGTTTTGAGTACAATTAAGAGTAAAAAGTCATTGAATAAGTAATTATTAGTCCAAACTTTTTTTAATAAAGTTTCGGCAACCACTATTTGTAATACAATATTAAGTGTTCGGCGATCATGTATGCTACTTCCTGTCAAACGAAAAACTATCGACAAACGAAAAACTATCTCCATATAAGACACCATCCATACTTAGGGGACCTTTGAATTTTACCTGACATTTTTATGCAATCAATAATACATATCAGCATAAAAAAGTTGTTGTACAGGCATAAGCAATAAAAAATTTAAAACCCATGTGGTAGATAATTTAAATAAGCTGTAATAATTCCATCGTAAGACAGCATTTATTTTTTCTTTGATTGTTAATAACTTAGACGATAGCTATATAACACATTCTTTCAATCAGCGACAAAATTTCAAATCCAATATCGTTGTTATTTGTAAAATGAGTTCAGCTACAAAATTAGGGATGTTGGAATAACTATAAAGAATAACTATAATTCAATCCATGATTAGTTAAAGAAATTTCCAAACTTGAACGTAACTAGCATGTTTCCGTTGGTTAATTTTTAAAATATATAAACAGATCATAGTCACGCAACTATTACAGTATTTGTTTTATAGTTTGTCTTATAGTTATTAATTATTTTTTATATTATGGCCTAAGTTTAGGTTTCTTGAAATTTAAGACTATTCCGAAAAACTCTGAAGAAAGATGCTGGATATATTAATAAATTATAAATTAATAAATATATTAAAGACAAAAATCGATATTAATGTTTTAAAATTTAGACAAATTCTCCTGTGTACATAAAAGTATTGATGAAACACAGTATTATCAATCTTTTGAACAGAATTGCATAAAAAGAATATAATATTTTACTTAACTTTATTTTAAAAATTATTTTCTGAATACTTAAAAAATTTTGTATTTATTATAATTTAAATTCCTATATCCCTAATAAATTCTATATATATATATATATATATATATATATTATATATATATTTATATATATAAATATATAAATATAAAAAATATATCTATATATATAACATATATATATATTTATAATATAATATATATATAAATATATATATATATATATATATAATAAATATATATATATATATATATATATATATAATATAATAAATAATATATATATATATATATATATGTATATATATATATATGTATATATATATATATATATATATTGTATATATATATATATATATATATATATATATATATGTTATATAAATATATATATAAATATATGTTTATATATATTTATTATATATATATGTTATATATATATGTTAAATATATAAATATGTATATATATGTAAAAATATATATATATGTGTGTGTATATATACATATAATACATATATATATATATATATACAATGTATTATATATACATATTTAAGTAATAATGAATAAATGACTAAAAAAATTGTTGTAGTAAACATACAAAATTCTATTTTCAGTAGAGAAAACCTATTAAAGCTAATTTTTACTTAACTGTTATATATTGTGTCTTATATTTTGAATTGTTATTTAGACCTACCTAATGCGTTACTTTAATGTTTATAATATGTTTTTATACAATAATTACATATCAGCACACAAAGTTGTTGTAGGACATAAACATTGTAAAATTCTATTCACAGTAAAAAAATCTATTGATCAGTTAATTCTTACTTAACTGTTACATTATTTTTTCTTTATTGACTTTGTTTAAATCACTAATAATACACTACTTTAATGTTTATAATATATGTTTGTATACAATAATTAGTACATATCAGCTCACAAAGTTGTTGTAGAGGAGGCATAAACAGTACAAAATTCTATTCACAGTAGAGAAAACCTATTGAATAGCTAATTCTTACTTAACTTTTACAGTATTTTGTCTTATTTTGACTTGTTATTTATAACCACATTACTTTAATATTTATGACATATGTTTTTATATAATAATTAATACATATCAGAACACAAAGTTGTTGTACAGGCATAAACAGTACAAAATTTAATGCATATTTAGTAGGGAAACTATCGAACAACTCATTGTCACACCACTGTGAAAAGCATATTGATTTGTGGTTAATTAATTTTTATATTAAGGGCACAGTTTGGTTTTAAAATGCGAAAACTGTTATGTTAAGATTTATGTCAAATTTGCAGGGAAAACCTAGAGAGGAAACAAGTTAAAGTATATATATATTGTGTTATTAAATACTTTAATTCTTTGTATGTCATTTGTAACGTGTGCTAATATTAAATAAAGAATCAAAATTTTAAAAGAATTTTGAGAAATCATAGAAGAAGTTTTCAAAATCTCCTTGCAATTGTTCACTTAAACCTTTAAACGTATCTCTGGAAAACTGCGTTTCAGTTAGCAGAATTTATAGCCTAGAGCTCAGCTACTTCTCCTGAGCTCAACAGTGTTTAGGTATCTCCCAGAATAGTAACTCTAACATGCATAAGAAACGGATAACAGCTTACCTTTAGAGCATTACCCTTTTATCACTGAGTTAAAAAACAAGCATAAGTAGTTAATCTATGATTATATTTAATCTTCATCTCATAAGCATTTTAAAAGCACAAATGATACTAAATACAAAGAAGTTCCAATATAAATGTTTGTGAAAAGCCCTTTGTGATAGCTAGGATTATCATTATATACTATGGTAGATTTAATTTAAAAAACTTACTGCATATAAAAAGAGTCCGTACATTTCTGTTTAAAGTAGAGTACGTACATATTTCATAAATATACATTGTTTATTTATGCAAAAAGTTAATATTTTACTTATATAAAAAAATTAAATTAAATAAAAACGTTTATGCATGTTTAAGTATAAAAAAATTGCTATTTAGATATTAATGTAATGAAGTTTTTTATATTCATTGGGAGATTTAATTTTAATTTTAAACAATATACTTCAAATTAGTTTATAACATTGAATTATTTATTAGGAAAATAATTTATGTCGATAACTTGAGAAAATATAAAAAGTGTTATATATAAAAAATTAAATTAATTAAAGATGCTCATACATATTTAAGTATAAAAAAATTGCTATTTAGATATTAAAATAATGAAGTTTTATTGTTCATCAGGAGACTTAATTTTAATTTTAAACACTATACTTTAAAATAGTTTGAAACATTGAATTATTTATTAGGAAAATAATTTATGCAGAATATAAGTCGATAACTGGAGAAAATATAATAGGTGTTATATATAAAAATTAAATTAATTAAAGATGCTTATACATATTTAAGTATAAAAAATTGCTATTTAGATATTAATATAATGAAGTTTTATTGTTCATCAGGAGACTTAATTTTAATTTTTAACAATATACTTTAAATTAGTTTAAAACATTGAATTATTTATTAGGAAAATAATTTATGCAGAAAATAAGTCGATAACTTGAGAAAATATAATAGGTGTTATATATAAAAAATTAAATTAATTAAAGATGCTTATACATATTTAAATATAAAAAATTGCTATTTAGATATTAATAAAATGAAGTTTTATTGTTCATCAGGAGAATTAATTTTAATTTTAAACAATGTACTTTAAATTAGTTTGAAACAATGAATTATTTATTAGGAAAATAATTTATGCAGAAAATAAGTCAATAACTTGAGAAAATATAATAGGTGTTATATATTTAAATTAATTAAAGATGCTTTACATATTTAAGTATAAAAAATTGCTATTTTTTTATAAAATGAAGTTTTATTGTTCATCAGGAGACTTAATGTTAATTTTAAACAATGTCATTTAAATTAGTTTGAAACAATGAATTATTTATTAGGAAAATAATCTATGCAGAAAATAAGTAGATAACTTGAGAAAATGTAATAGATGTTATATATAAAAAATTAAATTAATTAAAGATGCTTATACATATTTAAGTACAAAAAACTGCTTTTTAGATATTAATATAATAAAGTTTTATTGTTCATCAGGAGACTTAATTTTAATTTTAAACAATTTACTTTAAATTAGATTAAAACATTGAATTATTTTTTAGAAAATAATTTAGGCAGAATATAAGTCGATATCTGGAGAAAATATAGTAGGTGTTATATTTTACCTGCTGTCTTGCATCTTAATTCTTTACCAGCACTGGTCATTTTTTATACAATTTCATCGTTTGTTGATAAAGATAATCTTACAGGAAATAAAGATGATTGGAAAATGTTTCTCAAATCAAATTCCAAGGAAAGAGTATACTTCCGATGCAATAAATTAGGTTAGGGTGAACAAATAAAATTATTCATGTTATTAATCTTGGTACTCGCTGTTACAAAATGAGTCTCCATAACATTTTTCTCAAATTACATCACAATTTTTTCTCTGGACAGCTTTCAGGTCATTACACACTTCATTCAGCACAAAATGCTGATACCTATTTAAGTATTATTACTTTAAAACCATAAGAGAGAGAGAAAAAAAATCTTGTTCTGAGTTACAAATGACACTTTTTGCACACTTTTCTTATTCCTCGGCGTAGATAATGTGCCGTAATGTATTCTCGAGTGTTGTTATTTCGATTTAAGCTGCTTAGGCGAGAAATTAGTCAAATTATTTCCATAATTGGTGTTCTCTGCCGTGCCTGGAGACGACAGAGATCTACTGGACAGTATATATGCAGGATGCGGTCTTGAACAGCATCACTTGTGGTTAGGAAAAGATTTCGTTCTATGCTGTAAGGATTACATTTTCATAAAAATGCTAAAAGAAGTAGGTGCCATATACTTTTATCTGAATTTGCTAAAATTTTATATTGTATTGTTTGCTGAGATAATAAGATTTAAAAATGGTTATACATATATTAAACCTTACTTTGGCTAAGTCTGGCAGCTACACCGGACATGTGCATTTATAACTACTATATAACATTGTCAGTGTTCACCACAGTAGACATTAATTATCTCAAAAATAGAAATTATTTTTTTCTTTATTTTACAGAGATCCCAATGTCTATACAGGCATGGAAAAATAACAGAAATTAAAAAATATTTGAAAAACATCTTGTCAAATTAAGGGTTAAGGTTTAACATTCAATTGTTCATAGTTCACTTTGAGAGAGTGTCATCAAAATTAGATTCTTGGTGATAGACAAATAGATAAAGCACTTAATCTCACCTCTAGTATAAATGTTTGTAGCAGTTCAGAAACAGCCTTAAGTTTTACATCACCGTACGATATCTATCGTGTTGGAAGATAGTGGTTGTAATTTTACAACAGATCATAAAATGGACTCCCTAATCATCTTATCAGCATGTTGCAAAAACTTAAACGTGGTGCTACAAACCAAACCAAAATTATTAATTTCTATAATACAACATTTATTTTTTCTTCGATTATTAATAAATTAGACGATAGCTAGATAACACATTCTTTCATTAATAAAATTTAAAATCGATTACCGTAGTTATTTATAAACTGAATTCAATTAAAAAATTAGCGGAATTGTAATAAATTGAAACATTTAATTCAATTAATAACTAGTTAAAAGTTTTCCAAATTTAAACTTAACTATCATGTTTCCCTTTGTTAAATTCTATAATATATAAACATGCATTCTAATACCAAAGTCTGACATTCATAGCAGATTTTTATATAAAGATTTTGGGGATTTTGATAAGTAAATTTAATAAGCAATTCTACATTAGTATTGTATTTCAAAAGCTAAGTTTTCTAGCATGTTTAACTGTTTGTTTTCCATATAATGAGATTAAACAGCTAAAAATATAATTAAATTTTCTTTTGCTTTTATTTTTATGCTGTGTAGAGTTGTTTTAATATGGGTCTAATCTTCTTCAAATATTATTATAAACTTTTATGACAAATATTAATTAATCATAAATCTACAAATGCTGAAATGGCTGTTACACAATATTTTTCATGACCAAATGGGAACTATTTGGTTTGATGTACAGTAAAAGTCACTTGAAAGTAGAACTAATAAACTGGGGATAACTTAAGCGTCTATGTAAATAATACTTGATTTTATTACTTATATTTATCTTTCCACTTGCTATTCTTTAACCCATTAACAGCTAAAACTGCACTTTAGTACAAAATAAAATACTCTTTAAAATTAAAATGTGTTTACATTAACAGATATATTTCGATTCATTTTAAATAATGGAAGTAATATTAATTGTTCAAACTATTTCGTTAATTATCAATGTAGGTTTGTAGAGATTTTTTGTGAGAGATATTTAAGCTTTCCAATTACATAAGCAATAATAATATTTATAAAAAAATGTATTCGCTACTTTTCATTAATTTTGTTATAAATAAACCAAATATTTTGAATATGTCTAAAAAATGTTGTACGGGTCCTTTTATCATTTATACAATTTTTTTATTTTTTGCAGTTAGCTATTATTTGTGCTATCATAATCACAGTCTCTGGGAGTTATGAAGAAGATTATGAGGTAAAGTGCACAACATTTGTACATTTAGTTTAAGATCAAACTAATGTTATATCTTATTCACTGATACATGTGCAATTTTATGTAAACAAATACAGTATGGAAGTGTTAACACATTTCTAGCAATATTGAATTGAAATATCATATCAAAAACTACATTAATGGTCTTTAGTCAAGAATTTGTGAAATATATCTAAAGAATCATTTCTCATTCTATTTTTTATCGTTTTGTATAATTACTTTAATAAAATATGTCTTTAAAATAAATTTACAATTTTTAAATTGTTTTTGTGATTCTTCTTTTCAAATATATTTAGTCAATGTTTATATTTCCTTGAAATCAAAAAATTTACATAAAGTCTCTTTCCTTTATAATCAACTTGAAGTACTATTTATGATGAGCTACATTATTTATAAACTAAAGAACTTCATTTTTAAACTTGTATTATTTCTTTTGTATTATTTTACTGTTATAACATAAATTTATCAAAAACTACTAAAATATAATTTCTTTTTTTACATTAAGTTGGGTGATTTACTCTACAGTGTTCTACCATTCGATATTCTCCAATCGACGTCAGACTCATTTCACTGACAAATATCTGTTTATAGATGAGTCTGTCTCTATCTGCAATTTGTGCAATGTCTCATATAATGTGAAGTATAATCTTAATCAGTATTCAACTTTCACCAGTCATCGGACTTACTGTTTCAGCAGCCATACCACCGAGCGATGGCCTAATGATAGGATTCTGCTCTTCGGTACCAGAGATCTTAGGTTCAAATCCGGCTACATGGCATGGATATTTGTAACCGTTCTAAATCGGCTTTAAGTAGTAGATCTAGATCTTAATAGCCCTCGTGTAGCAAAACTTCTGACCATAATGCAAAACTAAACTACTCTTGGAACCCTACCATTATCCTACCATTATGAGTTACTTGAACCTCCTTCTTGAACAAATATTTTTACCATTAACAAATCATTGACTTTTTCTTTATATATTACTCTAATGATTTTATTAGTCTTTTCTTCACCATTTGTTTTCAAGTATTTCCATTCAAAAAACAAAATCCCTGCTTTTTTTTACAATGCTTAATTAATTTTAGAAAGATATTTGAAAAACTTTGCCTAGCTTTATATTTAATTATATAATGGTATCAACCTTATTTAGTTTTTAAGATATCGTTAAATATTATAAAATCTTAAGCATGACTAGTAAAAAAAATTTCAAATAAATTGAAGAGCTGAAGAGTAAGAAATGTTATCCCACATTAAATAATTCAGTGTTAATTATTGCAATAAATGTAGATTTTATCATTTTTATTACTATTCTGTTTTTTTTTCAGTTAGGGTATTATGAACATATAAAGTTTAGGAATAAGTTCTCCGTTTTGGAAATACGTAATTAGTATTTTATTAAAATATAAACCTGTTTATCTTGAACGTACAATAAAATTGGTTATTATTTTTTTACCCCGGGGTCTTCAATTATGTAATAAACAAAACATTTTGGAAATAAAATACTAGAAACGAGATAAATTAAGGAATACAAATGTATGCATGTATGTATATAATATATATATATATATATATATATATATATATATATATATATTACTCAAAATCAATTTCTTTTACATTTTTTTAAATTATTAATAGCCTGTAAATAAACTTAATTTTTGTAATTTTCACATAATGCAATAAATATATGTTAGTACTTCTCGAAACTGCTATGTATAAAAAATTATATACATTTTTTTATCAAAAAACATCATTTTATTGCGGAATTTAAACATATTGTTACATTTGATATGCTTTTTTTATATATATAAATAACATTTAAGCTAAACGAGTATTGCATTAAAGACCGTGGAATAGAATGGATTTCGAATAGAAGCTACTGTTATTAGAACCCCATATTTTGTATTAATGCTCTATACCTTTATTATAAGTCTTATTTGATCAATTATTAAATGCACAATTGGGTGAAATCTTTGGTCAGTAATATATCAGTAAATGGAAAACAAACGTAAGGAAGCATAAACAAAAAGAGATAATTCTTGATGGCTGAAGAACTAGACAAAGCATTTAATATCTGAGTTACTGAGTTCGCTTATATTGATTGGCTCCTATTGATATCCTGGGCTATTCCTAACAACTATTGTCTCATCTGTCACTGTGTTCATGATTATTTTTATCTCGCCTAATGGTTCTCCCATCAATGGAAAGCTGTTTCCTCTAAGTAATACAACCTAATGTTTCTCGGTGGAAAGGCTGGTCTGGCTGCATTCTATACTTTCCTCAGCTCTTACGAGTGGATTTACTACTAATATTTTTCATTCATTGATGTTTTAGTTTCATTGGTAGTTGCAAAGCAGCTGTTTGCGTACAGTCGCTTTTTATTTGCACAGTACTTGCGTTGTCTTGGCATTTATTGAGAAATTACTAAATTTATTTGTAATAATTTTATGTTAATATCTTAAAATGTTGTAATAGTTGCCAGAGCTACTAGGATGAGCCAAGCACATTCGCAAGAGGCCATCCGAATTAAAGCGAAGAGTTGTGCGTTTAACGAGCACTACTATTGTGAAATAACGTCTTAGCGCAAGTGGATCCTAGTAACTTAGAAGCAGAAGATCCCCCCAGTCTTGGACTGCCACCCCCAGAGGTATTGTTTAAATAACTTACAGAGTATGAACAGACACAGAGAGACCACGAACCTGTTTTACGTACCCAAGTCATCATTAACGAATCTTAGGCTTGCTCTATCCTCGAACCTGAAACTCTCCATTTACGAGATATTTGCCTATGCCAACAACTTGGCTCTCTTAAAATCTTTTGCCAGCTTAATCCTCGAATCTGTAACTCTCCAGTAACGAGATCTTTGCCTATGTCAACTGAGCTACCAAGGTTCTCTTAAAATGTCTTTTATCTTATATTATAAGATCTTAATTATATTAAGTTTCTTAGTTATAAGAATGCTCGTTTACAGTATATTTTCCTAACTTTCAGCACCACTCACCTCAGCCCTATCATTTTGGATACGAAATTAAAGGTGAGCATGGATCTCAGTTCCAAAGGGAAAAGAGTGATGGCCACGGCCGAGTAGAAGGAAGTTACGGATATACTGATGAGAAAGGCATCTATCGAGAAGTACACTACGTTGCTGACGAAAAAGGATTCAGGGCTCATGTCAAAACTAATGAGCCTGGAACAATAAGCCAGAACGCCGCTGACGTGAAATTGGATTCATCAGCAAAGATTGAAGAAGAGTATGATGGAGAAAACGCAGTAGAACTCGTGTACGATGGCAATGAATACCGAAGGAGCGACGATTCTGGTTACATCGTCCAGAAACAGGGAGAACATGGTGGACATGAATAAAAATATGTGATTAATTATTTATTTATTTTATATGTTCATAGTCATTTTATCTGTTAATATGACCTGTAAATAAATTATTGAGCAACAGCAAGTCTTCTGCTTACCATTATGTCTCTTTCTCTTTACAATTTAAAAAAAAACCTCTAAAATTAAATTCAGCATAATTTTTATTATGTATTCTCAGTCAAGCAAAACACATATAAAACATATTTATGTAAAGTTAAAAATATAGGTTTGAATAAAATTTTAATAAATATATAAATAATATAAATTTAAATAAATATAAACTTATAAAATATTATATATTTATAATACCCATATATTTACTGTGAACAATACCAAGTGTTTTTTAATATATTTCTTAAAATGATAAGATTAAGAAATTGCAAAATTTTACGTTTAAGCTAATTAAACTAAAAGATATAAAACTATCCCATTTTTAACATTTTAATTCTTTGCTTATTTTTCAGTTCGTTACATTTTCAAATCCGTAAAATCTGTGTAATGAATCTTTTATTATTATCCTCAAATTTTAGCAATTAATTTTTTCTAATTAGAAAGAAATTAGACGTTATACAACTGTTAAACTTTGTGAAATAATTATAGTTGGGTTATGTTTGACCTTGTTTTATCTCCAAAAGTATAGATTTTAAAACAATACTTTTTTGAAGCTGTAGTAGATAATAATTCTTTATTTATGTATTATTATTTCTTTATTATATCAATAAAAGTGATATAAAAATTTGTGGGCATGATTACATTTCACACTTTAAGAGAAAAATATTTTAGATCAAATTTGAAGTTGAAAGTGAAATTGAATTAATGTGTGTTAATTTTTACATTTTCTTTTAAAATAAAACCAAAAGAAAGTTAAAATATTTATAATATAGCAAAACATAAAAGCATATTTTTAGGGAATGTATAAAAAAGTTTCAGTGTAAAAAATAGTCATTCAACCTCAATAGATGTCATAAAAATATTAAATATTCTGAAAAATATTTGCAAAATGTAAAATAAATGTAAAAACTATATTTTATAGCATTAAACCATAATCACTTTTTTGTATGCACAAATGATATATTTTTCCTCTCTTAATTAGTTTGATTTCTTTCTCAGAAATTATTTAAGTACTCACAAGTTAAAATATTATACACACTTTTCTGAAAAATGTAATTTTATGTAAGCTTAACAGTTGTATAATTCTTTATTTATTAATATTAATATGCATACGGAGAAACGTTTCTTTCAGAAACAATTACCGGTTTGTAGAATATTCGATGTTTTCTAACACTAGATTTAAAAAAAAACAGTCAAAATGACTTTTTTTGTAATTATACTTAAATATAAATTTGTATAAATTTGTTAAATATATATTTGTATAAAATTACAAATGGACTTCTTTATTTCTTAATTGTACCGCTTAATCTAACAGAGAAAGTTTTGAAACTATTTTCATAATTTTACTTATTTTCTACTTTATAAAATATTGCAATGCTGTTTACATTTGCGCCTGTGGGTAACCACATAGTTAATGCGGGTAACCACAGAGAAAATAAACATGAACAGTATCGTTTAATAAGCGCCAACAAGTTGGAGATCAAGATAAGGAAGTCGGAGCTTAATTGAAGTACGCCAAAGCGCACCTCAATTCAAGCGAAAAAGTTAATACGGAAAGGAAAAAGTGCAAAGGTAAAGGTAAAATGAAAGAAAAAGCGTAAATAGTAGCAAAAGGAAATTCACAAGAAAAAAAATCGCTGAGAAACAAATTACGAATTTCCGGAAGTGAATTACTTATAAAACTACTTTAAATATATTAGTTATGATAAATTTCTTTTCAGTGAAGTTATTAGTTAGTGTTACTGGTAAAATAATGCCGCAATATCTATTTCTATATGTATATATATATATATATATATATATAAAATTAAAAATTTTTAAGATTAAATAAGAATAAATAAGAATTTAATATATATATAAATATACATATATACATACATATTGAAACAGATATTGTGGCATGATTTTACCAGTGACACTAACTAATAACTTCACTGAAAAGAAATTTATCATAACTATATATATATCTATGTATATATATATATATATATATATATATGTGTGTGTGTGTGTGTGTGTGTGTGTGTGTGTGTGTGTGTGTGTGTGTGTGTGTATGTGTGTGTGTGACTGTAATATATTACAATTATTACCCTCAAAATATCTTTGAAATATTTTCATTTTTAATACCAAATTTCTCATACTTAAAATGTCATATAAATGAATGTTTTCCTGCTTAAATTATTTTTATCAAAACTAACACTAAATTAAAACTAACACTAGATTAAATGCTAATTATCTGTCCACTAGTCACATTTTTCATCTGACCGACTAAAATGGTTTCGCTTCTCCAATAATTAAATAGCTCTGTGTGAGTTCGAGCTAGTTTAAATTACCACTATTCACTATTGCCTTTTTGGCTGAACTATGTTTATTCTTACAGAAACAAAATTACGTAAGGCTATCTCTTGGGCTCCACATTTGTGAAAATTTTATTATTCTTGTACCATTCGATGTAGAGAATGTTGCCTTGTAATGATGGTCGCTTGTAACTGTTAAGTTTTTAATCCAAAATGTTAAGTTACCCAGTTTGGACATTATGTTTTCCCAGCAAGTCCTGGCAAACTAAATAATAGGGGCTAAATTTCAGTAGAATTGTCACACACACACACACACACACATATATATATATATATATATATATATATATATATATATATATATA
>CM063501.1:25891902-25899402 GCA_032207245.1 Pardosa pseudoannulata
GTAACGTGAAAGTATACATTTATATCCTAATACTACTTACAATAATTTGTACAAATTCTATAATCAGAAGACATGACAAAATTATGTGTTTTTCTATCATTTCTCCATAACATAAAAAAGTAAAATTTCAAGTTTAGTTTCTTTCTAGTGTATTAAAACTTTTAATTGGGGACTTCATTTAATATTTTATAGTAACTATCTTATAATTTTAAACGTCTATTTCCAGAACTAGAAAAAAGTAAATTACATCTACAAGATTTTAGAATCCTCTAATACTTTGTAATATCAAACATCATATACTAAATAACACATTTTGTGTAAAAACAAATAAATAGAGCACATTTTATTTTATCCACTAACAAAAATGTAATTGATTCTCTAAATTATGAAGCTATGATATTTTGCGGGCTAATAGTAATTTTAATAATTAGAATTAACAAATACCTTGTGTTTTTACACGCTATCAGCAATAAAGTGCAATTCATCTCCTTGTATTTACATGAGAATAATAATAATAACTTAAATAACTGTTATTTACAAATGTCCCCTGTCTTTACACTTCATCGACTATGACGTAAATTACTTTCATTTATTTGCCATATAATAATAATAATAATAACTGGAATAATCAAAATCGACAATTGTCTTATGTCTTTACACTTCATCGACAATGATATTTAAATTACCATACATCCTGCACTTACCATAGAAGCAAAAGTAGCCCATTGACATAAGTTTCTTTAAATTTCTAAATTATTGTTTTCTAATAAGGGATAGTTCTTCAATACTTAATTAGTTCCTTTATTAAAAAATCTTGAAAATAATCTTTTAAGTTAAGGAAAATTTTATTAAAAAATTATTTTGACACAGTTTTCAAACGCTGAAGAACAGTGATTTAAAACTTTATAGATTCATGGCACTCAGCTTTAGAACTATATGGAACTATTTAACTGAAGCCAAAATTATATGTACTATAGATGATAATATCATTATTGAGGAGTCAGTAGTAGTCATGTAAATAAAAAAGAAATGCAGCTGAATTTAAAATTTTAGTAATGCAATTTTATTCATCTAAACCAGTGATTCTCAACATTTTATAAGCCTCTAAGGGTGAAAATATTTTCAACGCCCCCCCCTCTTTTTTAAAAATCTCGTAATAAGAATGGAGAAGAAGAAGTATTTAGTTATAAGAGGCAAGTTGTTTAAGATTTTTTTTCAATAGAGTTACCAAATTGTTTGATTTAAGTCGATACTTTTGCGGGAAGATAATTTTAGTCTATTTGTTCAAATTAAAATGGATAAAACAATCAGAAACATGTTAGAAATGGTTTAATCTCAGATAGATGGTTATAAAGCAAAAAAAAAAATGTTTAAAAAATCAGTATGAATCAAACAATCAGGAGGGGGCCTATATCGGTGTGATGATTGAACTTCATGGCTTAGACACATGTTCTTAACGTTCTACTCAAAATTACCACTTATTCACTTGCCGCCCAAAATACCTTCACCGCCCCTTAGCATAGTCTCTAAGCTCCTCAGGGAGTAGTAGAACCCACGCTGACAACCAATGGTCTAAATAATAGCATTAGACATATTTCTGTCACTAAACCTTACATCATCGCAACTTGTAACTAAACTGTGTTTGCAATCTGTTACACACAAACAAACGAAATCTAGCTAACTATATAGTTACCAAATTCAGGTTCAATTTCTATTACACCTCAAATTTGATCCGATATTTCGTTTATGTTGCCACACATGCTGAAAATGATTTTTTACAAAAGTATCTTTTCTGAACAACATCAAAACGCTTTAAAATTAATGGTTATGATAATAACTTCCATTACTAGAACAGCCATGAACAGAACGTTAGCGAACAGCCAACACAAAATATTAGGCACTGACGCAAATCATAGTTTCATTTTTACCTTGAATACTTAATTTTATTGATACATAGATCAGGTAATTACAGTAAAAACTACTCCATGTACAGGCACTATAAGTTTTTCCCACCAATCATTTTTAGCTCATTTTATACACAACTAAATATGGTTTATACGATATGTATAAAAGGAAAAGATTGTGAAAAAATGTTAAAATGAAATAAATTAATGAAAAAAACTTATTGTAACAAAAGTTTACATAAGGTACGTTTATAAATCTGTATTTATAAGGAATATATATTTTCAAAATCTGAAAATAATAAGTATTGTAATTCATTAAGTAGAAACGTAAAACCTAGCAGAGCTATCATAATACGATAATGAAATGTCATATATTATTTATATATTCAGGTATTTGAAATCTCTCTTTAATATTATTAGCCTTAAAAATGGATGGACATGCATTTTGTATTCACTTATTTTCTTGTTAGTTTATAGTAGAAATATTTCTACGGGCTGACGAACATCATTTAAAAGCTTTTAAACCAACTTTATCATGTGATTGATTTAGAAGTTCCACGGAGATTATACTTTGAAAATAGAAAACTATTTTTACTGTGTTTTTTTTTAAGATTATGGTATTTTTTACACATAATTACATTTGACAGACAGAAATTGATGACACTGTTAACAAAAGAAGGCAAAGTTATTCATGTTATCTTTATGTGAATATTACTCTATCTAGAACTGCTGAAAATTTACTTTAGAAAAATTCAGATTTAATTTCGCAAAGTCAGCCTACTAGAATTTTCGTCTTTTAATTTGCGCGGAAAGGGAAGAGGGGAGCCCCTCGTTCTATAGCCATTCATCTCAGAGAGTGGCAGAGTTTTTTAATAGAAACTTTTTTTAGTAGAAAAAATCCTTTCTCCTCCGAACAATACATATATCTTTTCTAATAATTCAGGGGTTCATAAACATTCCCAGTACGCAGCTCGATTCTAGTTTTTTATCTTTTTTTTTTAATTTTTTTCATTGTTGCAATTACAGTAGTTCTATAATAATGTTAATTTCTCACAGAAATAAAAGCAAAAGTTTAGTAACAAAGTAAAATAATTTTAATTGAGGTGAAAACGTAGAGAGTTAATATTTTTTTTAAAACCTTCAGTTCCAAGTTAGAAATTCAATGTGATGGATGTCTCAACATATTTTTGAAAATCGCAAAAGGTTTTATTTAGCTACTTTCGTTTCTTGCTCCCTATTGATTTTGGAAGAATATTTAATCTTTATTACAGTGATAGATGAAATTCCAGCCTTGTACAGATAGAATCTTGCAAAGAGAATGTGATTTGTTAATTTAATTAAAATTGAATATTTTGATTTCATTGAAATCTCGAGCTACATTAAAACTGAGTTAGTGAATTTCTTTTCAGGGTGTTGTCACAATTGAAAAATATTGACAAACATTCACTGCAAGTCTTATCTCCATATTAAGGAAGGCCATGATCGTCTTACTGTGCGCCTGGCCTTCTTTTATGGCACCCAGGACGCTACGATGCACAGTTTTGGAATCATTGTAATAGTTTCCATTTTAAGTATAACACTCTATGAAAGATTTCCTACTGCAACTAGAAAAATCGCATAAGTTTTCAACTAGAAACTAATACCAGAGAAAAACTTCATGAAAATCAATATTTATAAATTTTTCTGTATTTACGCTTGTGTTTTCTTTAAGTATTCTAAAGGGACTGGGTCAGTATTGACGAAATTTAGTAGCGTAATTCAAGTACACCTTACGTATTACTGAAGGGGGAACGTACAGGTAGAATGTATTACGCAGGTTGTATTGACCCTAAATGAAGAGATTTAATATTTTTTAGTTTTACCTCTTATTTTTTGTAGTCTTTCTTTCTTTATAATCTGATTTTTGCTATTTTTTGCCTTATTTTACATCAACCTATCTCGTTTCTAGAAGCAACGATGTCATAGTTTACAAAGTTTAAATCATTTAACACTCTTCTAAGTTCTGTATATTTTTACTTTTAAAGGCAGCTTTGTTTTCATTAAAGTAATCGTGCAAAATCCAGTACCATTAGCCTTGTCTAAGGAAAAATAACCAAATAAGACTAAATATAGAATATTTGTACGACATAATTTATATAAATATTTTTTAAAAAGCCATAAAAGTGTTGTGTATGCCGATAGCTCATGACAACAAAAATGAAAGTCAAAAATTAACTATCAAAATAACTAGAACGGACTGTATATTAACCATATTTATTGCTAATCAAACTGAATCCAATAATTCAACAATAAAATGTATAGAATAAATCCCTATGAGGGAATTTAGAAACAATAGCAGGTTCGATTCACCATAGCACAGGATGCGTGCTCTAGACAAAGGGGCACTAAGGAGCTTACCCTGGACATTGCGAGTAGGTTTGCGCGTTGGTTGTGGCGTCACTTTGACGTCAACTTGATCGTTTGCTAGCATAATGTCCCCAAACTGATGTAAAAGTGACGTCACAACGTTCGAACCAACTCGCAGCTTCCAGAGTAAGCCCCTTAGACTGACCACGTTAACGGAAGCGTCTGAAGGTTGTCAAGGATGGCGTTTAAAACAAAGAATTTAATTAGGCATCAACAAGTGTCTTCAAAACACTGCATGCCTTCTTTGGTAATGTATACATGAATAAATAGGTGCGTTTGAAATTTCATTACTAGCATTACTAGTTACTATAAGAAGAGATGCATTTCCGTCTTCCGTGTTATGCATAAGGAGGTTTACAGTGCAATTTCAAAATAAGCAAACCCCAGTCGGAGAATATTTCTTCTTCAAAGTTAGAGTATAAAAGAATATTTATTACTTTTAACATTAAGTAGTTATCGCAGATAACAAGTAACAATTTAAGGAAAAGATAACATATAACACTCCCTCCAACGGCCAACCAAAAGGTTTACAACCACAAAATCGACAGTGGGAGAAAAGATTCATATTCTCAATCAATGGAAACATTAAAATATTTTACAAAAATAACATTACATAAGCCAAAAAGCTTTAGGCAAACAATATTTTAAAAATTACAAAAACAATTACAAATTAAAAAAAACAATATTTTTACTTGTTCTAAGTGTCATGAGCTTAAGTAGAAAAATTAATTTTTCGCTTCATTATTAAAGGATAGCAATTATTTACAGTTTATATTTACTAAACAATTTTAATTTAACGAACAATAATTTACAGACATATAATTTGGTTTGGTGCAGTACAAAATACACAATTAAATCCATGTACGGTCATAAAATTACTCTTTAATGTCATTCATCTTTTCATTTATATTGATTATAAAATATTAAAACTTACTTAGGACCAGAGAAAAGATGAATTCTATTATACTTACATATCGAATCCCCTATGAACTTTGGTGCAAAGATCTGAACGAATGCGTAGTAAATGAAACGTTAAAAACTTCTTCGCGGGTGACAAAGCTATTAACGATAAAAGCCTCATTACTTCCTAACAAAGACGATAAAAGACGAGTTTTTTCTATTAACTCTTGAAGCTTGATGAACTTGTAGCTGGGTTTTGAACAAGCAAAAAATTACTTTGATTCTTACTTTCGGGAACTTCCGCTCTTTTCGGTGAGATCTCCCGAATATCTGATGCCCTTTTCCTCGTTGTCAACTGCCCATATATAAAGGTGTCACTGAAATGATGTGTCAAATATCGAGCAAAAGGTCTTCAGAAGCCAAATAATACATTATCTCCCCATAATGCTCTTCAAGGTGAGTCGTGGTTCTTTCTGTTCAACTTTCAATGTACAATGGATATCTAAACTAAAAAACTTTCAAAGCAAAATTTATTGCATCTAATTTATTAGATTTGTTGTTTTATTAATTATATGAAGAAACAATTTTAAAACTTTAATATGTAGGACAATATTCTGTAAAATTCTTATAGTTTTAAAGGAAGTACTCACATCCAAAAGAAACCAAATCTGTTTGGAAAGTTTGCAGAAACTGGGTTTTAAAATATCTGAATCATAATAAAATCCTGAAAATTTTAAATTACTTTTATAAAAGTTTTAATAATTAAAGTATTTCGTAACACATGTATATATCCATGCATGTGAAATAGAATATTATTAATGCTTTACACAATTTTACTTTGTAAAAGAAACAAAATGGGATTGATTTACTCAAGTTGTTAACATCTCAAAAAATATTACATTTTAAATTTAAAGTTATTTCTAAAATTAATGTAAGATAATTTCCTGAATTTTTAACTAATAAAGATAGTTGAATTAAACAGATTAAAATTCTTAAACAAGAAAAATTATTCTACACACTTTTGTAAACCTTAGAGACTTTAGTTTTTAATTTCTTAAAGGTATTTATTGTTCTCAAAAGTTAACTATATAAGGAATCGATTGAGATAATAACTAATACAATGTAGTTTTGATGAAATGAAGTGTTAGCCCTTTTAGTCAAGCAATGGCATTTAATTAAACTCAACTTATGTGTGATTTCCAGACAATGTTTATTTAATTTCAA
Source organism: Pardosa pseudoannulata (assembly GCA_032207245.1). Lineage (NCBI taxonomy): Eukaryota > Metazoa > Arthropoda > Arachnida > Araneae > Lycosidae > Pardosa > Pardosa pseudoannulata. The sequence continues at coordinate 25,898,337 of CM063501.1, forward strand.
ATCCATAAAAAATTACCTCAATATGTACCTATTAAATAATATTTAAGAATACTTTCAATTTGATAAATTATGTACTGAAAGCTCAGTTTAAAGTGTTATTATAAAATGTTACATTTTGAAGTATTCAAGTAGTATCTGTTGAATATGACTATTTATTCTACTAAAAATTTGTTAAGGCATTTAAAGTTAGTTCTGTGTTATTGGTTTCTTACATACTATTATTTCTGCATTGCATATCTCTGTTTAACGTCATATAACTTTTGTCACACTATTCTAAGTGGCATCGCTTAAGAATTTCGATATCAAACGTAAATACCGCTTCATCACATATGGTCTTGTTATTTCACAAACATTTTAGAAAATAGTTTATTACGTCCTTAAAGAAGTGGGATTAAGAATCACATTTTAAATTCATGAAACAGGCCTATACTCATACAAATGAATTTTAATTTTGCATGGAAAAAATGAGAATAAAATAAGATTAGTAACACTACCCCAAAATGTTATATTTCTTTTATTATCTCAAAACAAACTTTCAATAAAAATCCAAATTTATTCTTTAAATGCTGTTAACATGCAAAGGTTTCAATGAGATACATTGGAATTCTTTAAAAATTAAATATCGCATTAAAACCTTTTGCAGATATTCACTATTTGACAGCGATATTCTACCTCTTTTATAGGTTTTTAGAATTTACAGATACTGACAAATGTCTTTGTAGAGGACACCGCTATACTTATGAGTAAAAAAAAATGTGCTTCATTGATTTTTTTTTCTTTTCAGGTTTTTCTTCTTTGTACTCTTTTCGCTTATACGGTCTGTGACCATTTCAGCGATGATGATGATGTAAGTTTATTGTTTTCACTTGAATATTTGAAATTTTTTAATACTTAATTTTTTTACGCATGAAATACATAGGCTACAATATTAATCGGCTTTTAAATTCTAATGATAAGGGCTTTTAAGTGTTTTATCATGCTATATAATGTAATAGCATCCTATCCTGAATATTATCTGAGGGTAGAGATAAAGAAAAAATATTTAAATTAAAATCTTTTAGCAAAG
>CM063501.1:25904402-25911902 GCA_032207245.1 Pardosa pseudoannulata
GGCAACAGAAATTTTTCTGGTTAATTCTTCATCTAAATATCAATATTCTTAATATTAAACCTGTAAATTATGTACATTAGTATCAATTTCTTATTGTAAATCTGTTGAAGTATAATGAAGAACGAAACACATTTTATTAAAGACACCGAAATAATAACAATAATAATAATAATAATAATAAAGATAATCTTTCCGTGTAAAGGGTAATGTTCGGAGCACCTCGCCCGGTTGGGCATATCTCCAGTAAGCAAAGTAAGAAATTTAACAAGGTAGTGGTTTATAATGAATATTTTGTATGTCAAGATGACAGTTGCAGTAACGTTATAATACAATAGTGAAAAGGAAAATATATACATATAAAGAAAATATAAATTAAAAAATAAGTTAGAGAAGGCCTTTAAGTAAAAATATCAAAGTGGTTAAATACGATAAATTGTGAGAAAATATGATTTAAAAGAAATAAAAATGTCTAAAGTAATGAAAAAGCAATAATAATAAAAGAATCGTACAGAAATAAAATTATAAATTTATCATAAGTAAAATTTTACAGTAAGAAAGAGTGGCATATAATAAAAGTAACATTGTTATGCAGCGGGCCTAGCCCCAAACATAGAGAACTGTAGTGATGGGTAGACAAAAGTATTTAGCTTAGATATTAATGTGTTTAAAGCATATAAGTGCCTAAAAATAATCATAAAATAACAGTCATAAAATAATAGAAAAATGAAAAAGTATTTGAAAAAAAAAGAAATTAAATGAGTAAAGAAGCCCTAGGTCTGCTTCTGAACTCCGGATCCGCGAAATCATAGTCCGGCAGCTCAGCAACAATTTCATTAGGAATATTATTTAAAGTATTAAAAAATCTTTGCGAGAGTTTAAGAAAATGCTCTTTAATGGTTGGTAAGTTAAGATCTCTCCGGATTATGTCATTACGAAGGTAGCGAGGTGCCTTGACAATACGTCGTAGAATTTTATTTGAGCTACCTCGATAATTTTGAGGGAAAAGCACGCCATAGCACGAGCGTGGCAGTATTACTGTTTTATAGAGAAGAGTCTTAAACCGAACATTCATGTGAGGAGAATAAATCAGAAAACGAAGATCATGGAGATTTCTGATCATGAGTTTTTCAGTGTATTTTATGTGTGTCTTCCAGGTAAGTCGCTTGTCGATGTACACACCCAAGTACATTACTGAGTCCTCCCAGCATACAGGGTCGTTATTCAGATATAGTGATTATAAAGGTACAAGGTACATTGAGCTTTTATAGTTTTATAAAGATCCTGAGCCCAGCCAATCAAGACAATTACAGAAATACAGGCACAATTACAGGCACAAGACAAAACTAATCACACACAATCAATGAAAACATAAAAGGATCAACTCAAGAAAACCTGGAACGTCCGAGAAAGCTATTACTTAAATAATAATAAGCAGCCAAGTATAAGTGCGATTACATATTTCAACAAATAATTTTTTTAATTTTTATTTAAATATATTCAATTTTTTTGGTTAATTCTTCGTCTAAATATCAATATCCTTAATATTAAATCTGTAAATTATATACATTAGTATAAATTTCTTATTGTAAATCTGTTGAAGCATAATGAAGAACAAAAGACCTTTTATTAAAGACACCGAACCAATAACAATAATAATAATACTGATAATAAAGATACGAGGAACATTAAGCTTTTGTAGTTTTATAAAGATCCTGAGCCCAGCCAATCAAATTACAGGAACAAGACAAAACTAATCAAACACAACCAATGAAAACACAAAAGGGTCAATTCAAGAAAACCTCGTATGTCCCAGAAAGCTTCACTTAAATAATAATAAGCAGCCAAAACAATAAGTCACCAAGTATGAGTGCGATTACATATTTCAACAAATAATATTTTTAATTTTTATTTAAATATATTCAATTTTTTTGTTAATTCTTCGTCTAAATATCAATATCCTTAATATTAAATCTGTAAATTATGTACATTAGTATAAATTTCTTATTGTGAATCTGTTGAAGCATAATGAAGAACAAAACACCTTTTATTAAAGACACCGAATTAGTAACAATAATAATAATACTGATAATAAAAATACGAGGTACATTTAGCTTTTATAGGTTTATAAAGATCCTGAGCCCAGCCAATCAAATTACAGGCACAAGACAAAACTAATCAAACACAACCAATGAAAACACAAAAGGATCATCTCAAGAAAACCTCGTAGGTCCGAGAAAGCTGTTACTTAAATAATAATAAGAAGCCAAACCAATAAGTCGCCAAGTATGAGTGCGATTACATATTTCAACAAATAATATTTTTAATTTTTATTTAAATATATTCAATTTTCCTGGTTAATTCTTCGTCTAAATATCAATATCCTTAATATTAAACCTGTAACTTATGTACATTAGTATATATTTCTTATTGTAAATCAAAATGCTATTATCTTTTATTACAGAACGAACCATTACCTTACAATTTTGGATATGCAATTCAAGACCATAATGGTGCACAGTTCCGGAAAGAAAATGGCGATGGACACGGAGGAGTTAAGGGCAGTTACGGATTCACGGACGAAAACGGAATCCGTCGAGAAGTTCACTACGTTGCCGACCACAATGGATTCAGGGCCCAAGTCAAAACCAACGAGCCTGGCACAATAAGTGGAAATCCTGCAAATGTGCACTGGCATTCAAGCGGACGCCAAGCTGCCGATATTGGTTATCACCAATTTCGAAATCATTTCTAGAAGATTCGTCAAAAGTTATTTATTAAGAAAGAATGTATAGTTAATTTATTAATTTATTTATTTAGAAGTTGTATAGAAAAATTTGTAAAAATAAAAAGTTTTATGAAATATTTGTTATAGTTCTCATTGCTAGCAAATAACAATTAATTTGTTCAAACTTTCTTTATTTCGTTATTTATTCTAAATTCTTTGACGATTTTGAAAATATGAAATATTTTTTTTTTATAATTTTTCATTTTAAAATTTAAATTATATGCTAAATTGTGATATATTATTAAAAACTGAATTCAAGAGGGCACCACGATGATTTATATTTTTAACTATTTTTGAAATCCTTTCTAGAAATATTGACAATTTTGGGATATAATATAGAAATGTATATTTAAATTTTTAAAAATTTATTTGACAACTTTACAATAAAAATTGTCTTAATAATTACTTGTATAAAATTATTATATTTTTTATATAATAGAATGTATATATATATATATATATATTATATATATATATATATATATATATATTATATATATATATATATATATATATATATATAATATATATATATATATAATAATATATAATATATATATATATATATATATATATATATATATATATATATATATATATATATATATATATATATATATATATATATATATATATATATATTTTTATATATATATACATATATATATATATGATATATATATATATAATATAATATATATATATATATATGTATATATATAAATATATATATATATATATATATATATATATATATATATATATATATATATATATATAAACAGTATTAGATATATAATTAAATATATGCTCTAGATCATATAGTGCAAGGAGAACTAGAAGTTGATAAAATTGGAATAAAAAAAGTTTACTAAAACGTCATTGAAGAAACTTAAAATTATTTTAAATCGAAGGATTTCTATGATAGAAACAAAAATACAAAATAAATTTTTTTTACTTTTTTTAAATGCTATCTTATATTTTATTATTTTTTTAAAAAAAAAAATATGATAAAAATTAAAATTTAAAAATTTTTTATTATTTTATAAAAATATAATATGTATATTTTTTTAATACAAACAAAAAGAAAAAATAATAACAGTAAAAAATATTTTTACTATATTGTTAAATTTTTATTTTTTTTTCCTGATAAACAATTTAATCATTTCACCAGTATCTCCTATGAAAATGTTGGTCGTTTTTTTTGTAATAAACTCAAATAAAAATGATTCATTGGTCTGTCATAAAATAGGAAACTTTATAAATTTCAAAATATATACTATAAATGGCTGTGTATAACAAAGACAGATAATTTTTCTTTAAATTAGAATAAATGTTTTTCTATAAAACGTTAAACAGATATAATTTTTTTAAATTTATCTAATATTATAAAGAATGATCTATAAAATATTAATAATAAATTATTTAATACTGTTTATAAGGAAATAAGATAAAGATATGATTTTTGAAGATATGAAAATTAATAAAAAATAAAATATTGTTACTATTTTAATAAATATAATATTTTCAGTTAGATAAATTAACTTTTACTAATAAATTAAAACTAATTTTAATTCAAATTTTTTTAACTATTCTTAATATCTAATTTATAATGAAATATGTACTGATATCCAAATTTTTATCCAAAAGATATGTAAATAATTTTCGTAAATAAAGAATACTATGAATAAGGTTTTGAAACATGCATTATTATGAGGTTAGATAAAGTTTTCTTTAGCAAAAGTTTTCTATCTAATCTTTCAGATATATATACAGCTTTAAGAATATTAAAATAAAATTTGTCACATTTTCATTATATCAAAAAATGTTACTATTTAAAATTCTATGATACTATCAGTTAAGGTGTATGGTCTACTTTTTGAAAATAATTTTGAAAAACAAAACATATTTAATTTATTCGAAATAAAAATTACATATAAATATATCGTACATATTGATTATTATTTGATAAAAATAATATATTTTAACTTTTTATTTTAATTTAAAATAACGTATTTTTCTTTCAATGAGTTATTATTATATATATAATAATTTTTTTTTTAATATTTTATATAAATATATATTTTAATATTTTTTTAATTTTTTTTTATATAAAGATGAAAAAACAAAAAAATATTTAAACTATATAATATTTTAAAAAAATTTAAAATATTATTAATATATTTTTATGTTTTAAAATTTTAAACTATTTTAAATGTTTAATTAAATTCTTATAATACAATTGAAAAATACATTTTTATCATATTTTACAATTATAATATCTAGTACCTATAAAAATTTTTAACATTATGGTTATTATTAATAGAATTTCTTAAATATCTTATAAAACTTTAATTTTGTTGAATCTCAAAGATAAAATAATCGGCATAATCTAGATTGATTTAGTTATAATAATTTTAGATCATTTTAATAAAAGTTTTTACTTAGATAAATTTATTTAATAATTTATAGATATAATCTCACATATATTTTATACAATAATATATTAAACAGATAATTTTTAAATTTAACGTATTTTAATAGAATCTTAAAAAGTATCTAATAGTTATAAAGAATGATTCTACTGACTAAGATATCCAAATATTTTAAAAATATAAAAAGTATTTGTCTAAGATACATATATTATGACTAATAATTTTGAAACATTTGATAATACATTGTTACGAGGTTAGATAAAGTTTAATCTCTAGTCTCAATTCTAAGTTTCATCCAGATATCTATCTTTCAGATATATACCTTACAGATAACTATAATTAAAACTAACTAAACATTTTAAATTTTCAAAAACGTAATTTTAATAGAATCTTAAGAAGTATCTAATGATTATAATGAATGATTGTACTATGTTCCAGTTTAACGAGTATCAAAGATCTATAATTTTTGCAAGATAATATATAATACTTCCGAAAAATTTTGACTATGAAAATACATTGTTATAAATAAAGTTTAATCTCTAGTCTCAATTCTAATCATAGATATTATCTTTCGTAAACTTTAGATAACTTAATTTAAAAGAAACACATTTTATCAATTTAAAAATGATTAAATTAGCATCTACTTCAGAAAATTTGTAATTTCTACTGTTTTTAAAAGTAATGAGAAATTTAAGTAGTTCAACATTTTAATGTAATAAAACAAATTATAATTAATTGTTTCAAATCGTTATAAAAATATTATTTTTTACAAATTATATTTATAAATAAATGTTTATTTTTCAATTTTAATCTGATTTTTTAACATTTTCAAAATTTTTTATCTACATCACTTAACAACTAAATTTTTTATAAATAAATTTTTCTATTTTCTTTTCTTTCATGGGAAAAGAACAAAGTTTTGACTTATCTAAATGACAAAAAATTTGATTTATTCTCTTAAATTATAATTATGAATACTAAATGAAAAATAAAAAACATGACATTAAAATGTTTGATACAACAATAATCTACTAAATAAACTCAAATCTAGATTGATCTTAATTTCTTAATAAAATACAGCAGTGATATTTTACTAAAAATTATTTAAAAAATTACTTTTAATATCTTAATTTAAATGACTTATTTTCAATTATTCCTTAATTGTAATTCCTATTTACAATGGATATTTATCTTACTGGTGATAATATTAGAGCATCTACCTTTGTTAAAAGGATTTTAGTACAGTTCATACTTTTTTAAAGTTAACTTTCAGTGTGTTGTTTAAAAAGGTTAATAATTCTAATTAAACTTTCTGTTTAAACATAAAAAGTTTATATGTTGTAATAATTTTATTGATAGTGTAATAACATTTTACAAAACTCTTTAATCTGAATTCTTATTTACACGGAATTTTTACTTACACTGTTAATATAAAATTTCTAATTTATTTATATTTCACTCGGTGAACAAAGAAAAACTTAAACAGATTTGCTTAAATATTTTTTTTTGCATTTCACTTTTCTTTCATGGGAACAACTTAAGCTTTTTTACCTTATTTGACATGACAAACTTAACTCCTTTGACTACGTTTCCAGTTTAACGTGGTCTCTTGAAAGAACTATAAAAATACCAATGACAACATTACATCACTTTCCGAAAACATCTGTTTCCTACTGAAAACAAACTCAAATTGCCTGCCAATAATTGATTTTAATTGTCTTCTAGAAACGATGCAGTGATATTTTCACTCTTGTGTAAGATTACTTTAAATATCTTAATTTAAATGATTTATATTTTCAATTATTCCTTAAATGTAATTCCTATTAACATCGGATATTTATCTTACTGGTGATAATATTGGAGCATCTACCTCTGTTAAAATGATTTTAGTACAGTTCATACATTTTTAAAGTAATGATTAAAACATTATAGTTCAACTTTCAGTATGTTGTTTAAAATGTTAATAATTCAACTCTCTTTTTAAACACAAAATGTTTGTATTTTGGTATAAATTTATTGATATTGTAATAACATTTTACAAAATTCTTTAATCTGAATTCTTACTTAGAAGCAATTTTCTGTTATTATAAAATTTCTGATTTATCTCTATTTCACCCAAAGAACAAAGAGAAACTTAAACAGATTTATTTAAATATTTTTTGCATTTCTCTTTTCTTTCATGGGAACAACTTAAGCTTTTTTGACCTTATCTGACATGACAAACTTGACTATGTTTCCAGTTTAACATGCTGTCTTGAAAGAACAATAAAAATACCAATG
>CM063501.1:25916902-25921902 GCA_032207245.1 Pardosa pseudoannulata
GCTACGAACATCCATGCCATAGTGGGATTCGAACCCACGAACTCGGATACCGACGATCGACGCCCTAAGCAATTGGCCAGCGTTCGACGTATCAAGTATGGAGGAAAAATAAAATCTGAATTATTTCGTATTGTTGAATACAACCAACTACATTTATTTTTATAAAACTAAAAACTGTTTCACCTCATTTTACTTTAACTTATAATTTTTTGAACATCCGTCTGTCTATTTAATTTATAAAATACTATTCAATACTATTCAATTTATAAAAAAAATAATTCATAATAATGTCTCAACTGCCATAAAGCCAATTATTTTAAGATATTTTAAATTGAAATATTTCCTTTTATAAATGACTCATTTATATTTAATTAGTTTGATTTTTATTTACACTAATTTTCTTATTAGTATAGTTGAAGATAAACACCAGCATTTATTTTTATAAAACTAAAAACTATTCCTCCTAATTTTACTTTAACTTATAATTTGTTTGAACATCCGTCTGTCTATTTAATTTATAAAATACTATTCAATACTATTCAATATATAAAAATATAATTCATTATGATGTCTCAACTGGCATAAATCCAATTATTATAAGATTGTTCAAATTGCAATATTTCCTATTATAAATTACTCATTTATAATTAAATAGTTTTATTTTTATTTACACTAATTTTTTATCCTGAAAATTGGAAAAGTAATATTTTATCAATCAAGTAGTAAGAAAAATTGTAGAAAAATGTTTGAAACATTGTTTTGATTTTTTCTAAATCAATTAAATTCGTTTTGTCTTCTCTGATCCCCAAAATTGACACCATAAAATTGAACTGTCACTAGCACAGGACTTATAGCTCAAAATTACTGTTCTAGATTTAAAGTTTTATTATTTCATGATGTGTAAGACTGTCACCATTGTGTACCTATCTTTTTGCCTTTTGGCTAGAAATAATATTTATTTCTTTTCCTCGAGCTGAGTAGAAAATCGTGTAATCTTTCCTTTTTTAATGCTCATCTTATCACACTGAGATCTCTACTTTATTTTTCTAGAGACAATCTTCTCTTATAACACCTAGAATAAGTTTTTTGGTATTCAACAAAATCTCATATTGATAATTATAAACCAAACTTATTTTTAGTGTTAAGCAGTAAATTAAAATAAAAATAATCCGCTATGTTTTGACGTTTCAAACTTTTACCCGAATAATGGACATGCATTGTTTTATTACTGTACCTTTGTTAAATCTTACCTATTATAAAGATCTGATTTATTTATTTCAATGAGATCAAATTTCGCTTATTCGTAGAAATCACTTAACATAATTATCTTATAACTAAATTCTGTGAATCTACCTCTAAGATCTACCTTTAAAACCATAAAAATTGCTATGCATGAATAGATATCGCAGATCATTTTAAAATAGAGATCCCAGGGATATACGTTTCCTCTCATGTCTCTATTTTGGAAACTCGAGATAATAAGTTATATGGTTTTTCAAAATATGATAAATAATTTCAAAGATAATAAATACTCATGTTATTGTGTTAATTTGTAATTTATAAGACGTTTCCCTGTAATATACTTTTCTTATAACTAAGTTCTATGAATCTACCTCTAAGATCTACCTTTAAAATCATAAAAATTGCTATGCATGAATAGATATCGCAGATCATTTTAAAATAGAGATCCCAGAGATATACGTTTCCTTTCGTGTCTCTATATTGGAAACTCGAGATAATAAGTTATATGGTTTTCTCAAAATATGATAAATAATTTGATAGGTAATAAATACCCATATTATTGTGATAATTTGTAATCTATAAGACGTTTCCTTATAACATACTTTTCTTATGTTATAACAAAGTTCTACGAATCTACATCTAACTTCTACCTTTAAAACCATAAAAATTGCTATGCATGAATAGATATCGCAGATCATTTTAAAATAGAGATCCCAGAGATATACGTTTCCTCTCGTGTCTCTATATTGGAAACTCGAGATAATAAGTTATATGGTTTTCTCAAAATATGATAAATAATTTGATAGGTAATAAATACCCATATTATTGTGATAATTTGTAATCTATAAGACGTTTCCTTATAACATACTTTTCTTATGTTATAACAAAGTTCTACGAATCTTTCTCTAAGTTGTACTTCTAAAACCATAAAAATTGCTATGCATGAATAGATATCGCAGATCATTTTAAAATAGAGATCCCAGAGATATACGTTTCCTTTCGTGTCTCTATATTGGAAACTCGAGATAATAAGTTATATGGTTTTCTCAAAATATGATAAATAATTTGATAGGTAATAAATACCCATATTATTGTGATAATTTGTAATCTATAAGACGTTTCCTTATAACATACTTTTCTTATGTTATAACAAAGTTCTACGAATCTTTCTCTAAGTTGTACTTCTAAAACCATAAAAATTACTATGCATGAATAGATATCGCAGATCGTTTTAAAATATATATCCCAGGGATATACATTTCCCCTCGTGCCTCTATATTGGAAACTCGAGATAATAAGTTATATGGTTTTCTTAAAATATGATAAATAATTTGATGGGTAATAAATACCCATGTTATTGTGAAAATTTGTAATCTATAAGACTTTTATATAATTCTTGTTTTTCTCATAAATAAGAAAAAATAAATATTTTCCCTAAAAAAATCACACTTGTTATATTTTTAAACAGGCACCACATCCTCAGCCTTACAGCTTCGGATACTCAATTAAAGATCACGAAGGTGTCCAACATCGACAAGAAACTGGAAATGGAGCCGGAGCACTTCATGGCAATTATGGTTTCATTGACAACAAAGGTCATAGGAGGCAAGTAGATTATGTGGCTGACCATCACGGATTCAGAGCTCAGGTCAAAACAAACGAGCCCGGTACTGCTCCACAGAGTCCTGCTGCCGTTCACATGATGTCCAATGCTCATTATGGGCATGAATCTCCTGTACCTCATGTAACTAGAGTAGTTCCTTCCTATTATGAACCTATTGAAGTTCACAGAGTTCGTAAGTAACTAATTTTAAGTTCTCAAAATTAAAAATCGGAATGACTAGCTTTATATTCCTTATTAGAGAGACAATTTTATCTAAATTAGTTATTGGTGTAACATGTACGTATGATTTTGTATGAAAGGGATACTTTAATACATATTTTAATAAATAATTTTCCCTGAGTATCTTAAATATTACTAATCAATAAATCAGAAAATAAAAAATAAAAATCTTAATCTATAAGCATTTTTGGCAGACAGTATGAATTATATCGTAGCATAGCGTAAAGCTCAATTATAGCGTAATTATGGATAGAATAAATAGCATAATTATAGACAATATAAATAGAGGAAATAGCAAAGTAAAAAAACCATTATTAAGAATCTACTGATTAATTATTAATATTGTTAAATATTGTAAAAATTTAATTTTAAATGTTTTCACAGCTATAGGATTTTAAAACAACTTTTCTCGTAACAAACAGATAATAATATTGCATTTTAGTTTTAATGTGTTAAACTATATATACACTTTGATAAAATAATCAAGAAATATGCTTATATAACATAGACTCCTTTTATCTATTCATGTTAACAAGGAGCATTTGGAATTCTGTATACTTTTTATAAATAATTAAACATGGATGCTGTTTATTTTTATATTAAATATGTAAAGATAAACTTAATGACTAAAATATAGTTAATTAGCATACTTTAATAATTGATTTTATTATTTATTTTCCGTTCTATCCCAGTATAGTATTTTTGTACTTATTCAAAGTAAATATGTTTTTTATAACATTCAATACAAGCACGAAAATACTCAAATACTTAGTGGTATATTTTTTACTAATACCAAGAATAGATAAAAAAAATCCACGATTTTTGTGTAATACATGAATGAATATAACTAGAGAGTTTTAAAACACTAGTCCTTGTTTTTGATGGTCAGACTGATATAGTCAGTATTTAAATAAGAATATGCCCACCTAAATTATTAAATTAGTTTGGATTTATCCAAATATTTTTTCATTATTAATTACAATTATGCTTAGAGTAAAGAAAGCTTTTGTGATTACTGTACCTCATGTTGATAAAAATTAAATTTTTTCTAATTTTTTTCAGAAATTTTTGAAATACTGCAGAGTAGTTATTATTTATTGTTTCAGTAAATAAAAAAAATTTTTGTTGTATTTTATATCAGTCTTTTTTACGATAGTGATTTATACGTAAATTATTTTTTTTTAATAATCCTCTAACAACGAGGAGTGTATCTCACAAAAATAAAATTCAGAATTTTTTTCATGTGTGTTTTTAAAATACTACAAATTAATTATCATTTGTTGTTTCAGCAATTTTTTTCCTTTATTTTTTACATCAGTCACTTTTTCATTAGTAATATATGAGTGAATTATTTTTTTTAATATTTTGTAGTATATAATTAGTCCCCTATACTAAATTTTCTTTATTTTTTTTGGCAGTCGCTATTTTGCGAAGACTGTACTTCATACAAAAAAAAATCAGATTTCTTCTCCTATTTATTTTGAAAATACCATAAAATAATTATCATTTATTGTTTCAGTAAAAAAAAATTTCCTTTACATTTTACTTCAGGCAATTTTTAACACTGATGAATCCGGGAATTCTTGTTTAGCCTTTTAATGCCTGCCGTATCTTTTTAGATACTACTAAAAATAATTTGCAGAATTATGTTTTCTTTTTACTATCAAGCTTCCTTTTTGAGAGTAGATTGAGGGCAATCTTATAAACAATTTACAAAATTTTGAAGTAGCTTCTACTATTATAAATCTTTTCATTTGGATAGATACTTTATGATTTTTTGAACAGCTCACATAAATTTACTTTCTCGGCATGCTCGTAGATTGAATTCATGACAAATTGCTTTATCTGTTATAAAACTTCATTTTACAGTACTTATTTTACATGTAATTTTAAATAAATAATTTTTGAAGACGTT
>CM063501.1:25926902-25994402 GCA_032207245.1 Pardosa pseudoannulata
TTGTATCTTTCAATGTAAGTCTCGTCAAACTAATGTCTTTTGGGGATTTTCTAAAATCATTCATTGTTTCTAGGAGATAATTTTTATAAGATAAAAACTAAATCTTATTCAATTAGGGAATTATCTTCGGAGTTATGTTTGGACTTATTTAAATACGTAACTTACATATATTCTCTCACGTTTCTTTGCATGAGAGTTTCTGCTGATGAAAGAAAGTTTAGAGCTTTATCTAAAATATTTTGCAATACGAAATATGACCCTTTCTGAATTTTAATCAAATAGATCAGTGCCTACAAAGTAGACAAGGTTATCTTTAATCTTTTAATTACCCAGGATTAGTAATTTAACATATGTATCAGTTATCTTCATGCATATAAAATTATCCACTTTCTCCCACAACCACTTTCGCCACTAATTGTAAATGAGATTATGCTAAACTCAAGGCTTTTGAATACATTTTCTTCTCTGTATTAAACTAATGGAAAAATTTGAGCCTGCATGTAGTTGTAAGTAATTGCCGATCACCGTCAGACGCAGTTCAAACATTAAATAAGACTCGAGAACAGATTTCTGATTATCTTTCATGTATAACTTATCTACATTTGGATAGATGAATACAAAATTGTAAGTAGAGGATATATAAGCTAATAAGTTTTCTGCTGAAACTATTTGTAACTGCAGTAGCATGAAGGAAATGATGTTGGTAAGTAAATATTGCGTTTTTACAATACAAAATAGTATAAATTTTAATCTTATTTACAAGGAATTTCTAAAATATTATCATGCAGTGTATATAAATTGTTTAAAAATAGTTAAGAGATGTTATACTTAAATATTCATTGATTAATTAAATGTTAAAGTAGAATAAAATTCAAAGAAACAACAAACTAATTATATATTATTTAGGACTTTGGTTTTACACTTTTATAATATTGCTACAGATAAAACCTAATCCATTTCCCTTAAGCTTTACACTATAAAGGTATCATAAATAATTTATCAATCTCAATTTTTTAAACGTTTACCAAATTATTGAATACTTATATATGTGTGTATATACCAATCTATTATTTCTATCATTTTTAGAACGAATTTTATTTTAAGTTAATATACTAGAAAATATTTTATGTCATTTATAAAATATTTATATAAAAGTGTCTAAAAGTTCAAGACAAAATATTAGTTATTTGAAAAATTATTAATTATTGATATTTTTCGATATTAGGTTTATCAATAGTACTCCACGTGCATTTCTTTTACATAAAATCTGGCTGTTTTTAATTATAAGATAATTTACATCTATTTATCATACTCATATATTATAATAAGAATTCGTGGGAAATTCTAGTTAAAATAAAAGTTATAGTAAAAATATTCGTCTTTCCTAGAAAATGTGACTGTAGCAGTGTTTTGTTCCGCTTAATTTAGATATAACAATTTATAGATCTATTAAGAAACGTATACAATTTAATGAATTTTAATTTACATGCTATACGATAAATAATTGATAAAACTATAAAGGAATGGACAATTAGAAATGTCAATAATTATAGCAAAAATATGCATTTTTCCTTGAAAATGTGACTGTAGCAGTGTTTTGTTCCGCTTAATTTAGATATAACAATTTATAGATATATTAAGAAACGTATACAATTTAATGAATTTTAATTTACATGCTATACGATAAATAATTGATAAAACTATAAAGGAATGGACAATTAGAAATGTCAATAATTATAGCAAAAATATGCATTTTTCCTTGAAAATGTGACTGTAGCAGTGTTTTGTTCCGCATAGTTTAGGTATATTAGCAATTTATAGATATATTAAGAAGCGTGTAAAATATAATGAATTTTAATATACATGCTATACGATAAATAATTGATAAAACTATACTGGAATGGACAGTTAGAAATATCGATATTTATAATAAAAATGTGCGTCTTTCTTAGAAAACGTGACTGTAGCAGTGTTTTGTTCCGCATAGTTTAGATATAATAATAATTTATAGATATATTAAGAAACTTATAAAATGTAATGAATTTTAATTTACGTGCTATACGATAAATAGTTAATAAAACTATAAAGGAAGGGACTATTAGAAATGTGAATAATTATAGAAAAAATATGCGTCTTTCCTAGAAAATATGACTGTAGCAGTGTTTTGTTCCACATAGTTTAGGTATAATAGCAATTTATAGATATATTAAGAAACGTATAAAATATAATGAATTTTAATTTACATGCTATATGATAAATAATTAATAAAACTATAAAGGAATGGACAGTTAAAAATGTGTTTAAAATATCAAAAATAACCGATTTCTTAAACAGTACTAAAACTTATTTTTGGTGATATTTTTAGGGGTATTGTGATATTAACTGAATTTATATTAGGATGTATGTGTTAAAACTAATTTCACTCTTCATTCCTAGTTTTGTTTTATAATTCAGTAATGTATTTAATTTAGAAATACTGAATTTCCTGCCTCTAACACTTTGAAAATCCCGATTCATCAGAAGAAAGTAATAAAAATATATTTTAGAATTAAATCGTTTAATTTGATTTTTAAATAGTTATATTCTATTTCAAACCAAAAATTCTGTCATTCAACTCCCTTACATGCTATTTTTTTTTGCTATGAATATAAAAATATTACTATTTTACCCATAAAGTTACATTTGATAACCTATAGATTCTTATTTATTGCAAACTAGACGCATAATTTCTTTAAGAATAAATGTCTGTAAAAACAGAAAATCATCAAGTTTCTTGCTTTGCATTCTGTAATTTATTTGCTTCATTCAGTTGTAAATTTTTCTTTTCAAATAAGGTTTTTCTCGTTAAAATTTATTTAATTTTGGTTCTAAATTGAAATTTTTCCAAAAATCCTCTATTATTTATGTTTTTTTAATTCCTTTAATATTGCAAACTAGACGCATAATTTCTTTAAGAATAAATGTCTGTAAAAACACAAAATCATCAAATTTCTTGCTTTGTATTCTGCAATTTGATTTGCTTCATTCAGTTGAAAATTTTTCTTTTCAAATAAGGTTATTCTCATTAAAATTTATTTAATTCTGGTTCTAAATTTAAATTCTTACAAAAATCCTTTATTTTTTATTATGTTTCTATAATCCCTTTAATACTGCAAACTAGTCGCACAATTTAAGAAAAAATATCTGTAAAAATACAAAATCATCAAGTTTTTTGCTTTGTATTCTGTAGTTGATTTTCTTCATTCAGTTGAAAATTTTTCATTTCAAATTAAGGTTATTCTCGTTAAAATTGATTTAATTCTAGATCTGAATTGAAATTTCTCCAAACATCCTCCATTTTTTATGTTTTTTAATTCTTTTAATATTGCAATATAGCTCATAGAAGTTTATTTTATATTTAGGAAATTGTTTCGGCATTTTTAATAACCTGTCTTACTGGAGGAATATTCGCAAGTACTACTAATGTAAGTGATTATATTCCTTTTACGGTATGTACTCAAAGATTCTTCATAATGTTATATATTGATCCAATCTAAATGGCACTTAGTGGTTTAATACTTAATGACTTTCATTGATTCTAAAAACAAACTCGATGTTTTACTCTTTGAATATCTACATTTAATTATTTTCTATACATGAACAACAATCAAAGCAAGTATAGTAAATAAAAGTGTAATAAAAAGCAGATTTCCTTGAAATTTAGAGTCTATAATACTAAAGTTAACCTATATAATATAACCAGCATTATAATCTACAAAAACTTATTTCTACTTATTTTTGTCATTATTCACTGTATTAGCATATACCATATGACAGGATCAGTAAAATTTTTAATTTTCCAGAATTGTAAAGTACCCTATGAGATAGGTAAAAAATGGTTTGTTTTTTGACTGAGAATAATCTGGCAAACGCTCAATAATTTGTTTATCTTCATACTCCTCTAATGTATCCTGATACAGTGAATGCAGTTTAGAATCATGTTCAATTCATTTAGTCAAACCGTGTGGTTATGTATAAAAAACAAACACACAAACGAAAAAAACTTCTTAATTTTCAAAGGTATATAGCTTAAACGCTAAATATTTATTAGTAAGTGAAATAGACTCCTAGAATTTTCCGAAAAGAATTTTTTGGTAATACCGGGGATAAAATTTTCATTGCAACAAAAAATAATCGATGATTTAATTTAAAACAATTACATGTGTACCTAATCTATTATTTATGCCAAATGTGAAATAAAATTATTTACTTAATATCTAAGTTCAGTGATAAAACGTATAAAAATAATGCAGACGATATTTAAATAATTTAAAATAAGAAATGATTAAAGGAGATAGTTAAAGAAATGGCGTCATAATGTTAGGAAAAATGTTATTTTTACCTATTTTTCATGTGATAATCTTAAAAGCCTGATCTCAACCGGGGAAAATAGGGCTCGAAATAAAGGTATTAAACGCTCGAAAGGGGGAGGGAGGGATTTCGAACGTTTTTTAAAGACTTGATTTGAATTTCGCTAACCCTAACTCATCAAGAATCCAATATGGATGTCCCTATCTATTCCAGGTCCAACCGCTTCATAAATTCCAGGACAGACGGACAGATAACTTAGGCTATTATAATATAGGGGATGCTGCTGTTTAATATCAAATAATTTTATTTTCTCTTATGTAAGTTCAACAAAAATGAACACTCAAATTGGTTGCTGAAACTCTAAATGATGTATCATTACTATTCCTTGTCGATTCTAAGAAGCTTTAGTTGTTATATTTTTATAAAGATTAGTATTGAGTCCTTAATGAAGACTTTCATTTTCAGATAAACTTGCAGTCAATGGACAACAGCTATGAAAACTTCCTTCCTAAAAGACGAAATGATCAATATCTTAAAAATAATGCATGGAATATCTTAAAAATAGTGCATGGAATATTACCCAGAGACATTAATTCCGAATATGAAATCGACGAAAGCAATTTTATCAGAGAAGATAATCTTCCTTTCGGACCATATTCGAGCGTTATTCTTCAAACTATGAAAAACAACAATACAGATCATAATTATAAAAGTCGAAGGGTTCCACCTGCTCTCCCACAACTATATTACATTGTTTATAAAATTAATTATCCTGATAGTGTACATGATGATAGAGAGACGGCAAAACATTATCTGCATAATAAATATAACTATATTTACCGGAGTAAACGAGAAATTCCCCAAATCATGCATGAAATATACAGTATAGAAAAAATTCCCAACTTACCATTCAGGGGCATACAAAACGTTCGTTATTCTACGATGATATCAAGTAAAAAACCTGATATTAATCAATATAGGTCAAAATATCATAGTTATCCTTTTCAAAATACTCAAGAAAAAATTTTGACCTATCGGACTATAACTGATGAGGACACTGAAGCTAGCTTGAATATTCCAGCATATAATAATCTAAGGAACTTTCCTAAAAATTTACAAGTTCTCCAGAGGAGTTTTGAACAACCTGTCACCATTATCAATTCATCATATAACAGAAAGTCATATAGAATTCACCAGCCTAGGACACATCATGTCAACGACATTTTAAGTTCAGGTGACTTATTCATCTCTCCATGGCATTACAATAAAGAGCTTCATGAAAACAAAGATGACAGACATTTCCTTTTACTATGGCATAAACCTAAATTCCCTGATACTGTAAGAGAACCATTCCTAGGTCATCCTTTAAGATATCAAAATGGCAAAGATTTATTAAATAAGCTACGTCAAGACGAAGCCTTCGATGCATATTCATCAAGAGCTGTGACTGATACCGTGAAAAACTCGCACTATGATTATCCGTATTATGATTTCTCGGGTCTGAAGCCTCGCAAAAATATAAAATATTGAAGTAGAATAATATTTTTCTTGTTATATAATGCACTATTAGTGCACAGAAGAATTTTAAGTATTTTTTAATCAAATAACTGTTGAGAATACTGAAGTTATAAACTTGAAATTCTATTATATAACTTAAGGAGCTCTCTCCTAAAATTTACAAGTCCTCCAAAAGAAGGTTGAACAACCTGTTTCCATTAGAAATCCACCATTTAACAAAAAGTTATATAAAACTCTCCAATGAGACATCAGTGGGATTTTATTTTCTCGTGAATTTTTCATCTATCCATGGCATTACAATAACCAGCTCGATGAAACCAACGATGACACAAATTTGCTACTACTACAGCATTAATTTTAATTTCCTCTTACCCTAACTGGGCCATGTTAATTCTTTAAGGCCCAAAAATAGCAAAGCTTTATTAAATAAACTACGTCAAGACGAAGTCTTCGATGCATGTTCATCAAGAGCTGTGACTGATACTGAATTTGTACTATTAGTGCACAGAAGAAACTGAAAATATTTTTAATCAAATAGCTGATGAGAATTCTGAAGCTATAAACTTGAATATTCTATTATATAATTTAAGGAAATTTCTTAATATTTTCAAGTCCTCCAGAGATATTTTGAACAACCGGTTTCCATTAGAAATCTACCATTTAACAAAAAGTTATATAAAATTCATCATTGAGACATCAGTGGGATTTTAATTTTACATGACTTTTTCATCTCTTCATGGCCTTACAATAACCAGCTCAAAGAAAACAACGATGACAGGAATTTTCTACTACTACCGCATAAATTTAAATTCCCTGTTACTGCAACTGAGCCATTTTAATCCTTTAAAATATCAAAATAGCAACGCTTTATTAAATACGTCAAGACGAAGCATTCTATGTATATTCATCAAGAGGAGTAACTGATACCGTGAAAAACAAGCACTATGATTATCCGTATTCTGATTTCAAGAGTTTGAAGCCTAGCAAAAATATAAAATATTGAAGCAGACTAATATTATTTTTGTTATAGAATGCACTATCACTGCGCAGAAGAAGTATATTTTAATCAAATAACTTATGTGAATTCTGCAGCTATAAACTTGAATATTCCATTATTTAATTTAAGGAAATCTCCAAAAAATTGCAAGTTCTCAAAAAGAATGTTGAGCAACCTGTTTCCATTAGAAATCCAAAATTTAACAAAAAGTTACATAAAATTCACCAATATACAAGACATCATTGGAATTTGAAATTCTCATGACTTGTTCATCTATCCATGGCATTACAATAACCATTTCGATGAAACCAACAATGACAGAAATTTTCTAATACTACGCCATAAATTTAAATTCCCTGTTACTGTAACTGAACCATTTTAATTCTTTAAAACATCAAAATTGCAAAGCTTTTTCAAATAAGCTGCGTCAAGACGAAGCATTCGATAAATATTCGTCAAGAGTTGTGACTTATACCACGATTTTCCATGTTATGGTTTTACTAGTCTTAAACCACTGAAAAACATGGAATATTGACGTAGAATAATATTGACTTTGTGTACAGAATTCACTATAAGTGCACAGAAGAAGCTTAAGAATTGATTTAATCCAATAAAAATTTCAAAGCTATGTGCTTTTAATTGCTAGCTTTTATTTATAAAAACAAACATCGTCTGATACATGAAAACTATAGATACAAAATACATAAATGATTACTAAAATATTATCGAGTAAGCAAATCATTAATTACTAAACAAGGGGAATTAGAATATACATCACTATATACCATGCATAATTATGCCATATAATATTTGAAAATTCTTCTGAAACTAGGATAAAAATTGACAGAATTGCTAAAAGGTTATTTATAAAATTAATATCTAGATCGAAATTAAAGTGTCATTTTTTAAAATTTAGTGAAAGCAATATATGAGGAGTTTACAACCGAATTGAAACAAGTCCTTTTTCTATTTTATAAAATGCAATTTTTTACCAGGGTTAATATATTATTATTTCATATCCATGCATGTGTGCATGTGTTCAAAAACCCTAAATATTAAGAATTTTCCAAAAAAAAATTTTTGTGTGAAATTATTTGGGATTTAGAAATTTCAAGACTCAAGTTTCTCTGAGCTATCCAAATGGACTTGATTTCCTTTGGTTGTTAACCCTTCATATGCAACTATTGTCTATGCTCGTTTCATAATTGTCTAGAAGGATCTTGAAAGGAAAATAAAGCAGTAGTAAGAATTTGGATAAGTAATGACTGTTATAAATTATATATGAAAGTGCCATTTTGCTTAAAATGTTGGTGTGAAAGAGTAAAATATTTAACCAAAAAATTATAGTAAAAATCTGTAAGGCTTAACAGTTGTCTAAAACTCTTTGAAATCTCCTTGAATGTATATTATAATAAATTAAAACACATATTTATGTTTTAAATCATGCGTAAATTTTGAAAACTGCATAATCCTAATATGTCAATAATAATATATCTAATATGTAATATCTATAATATAATAATATGTCTAAGAGTTAGTGCGACCATATTTAGAAGCTTTGAAATCTGTTGAAGCATACAATTAAATCAGCCGTCACAATCGCTAGTGACCCAGCAAATAGCAAAGGGTTGTAAGTAAAATCCATTTAAATAAAGAAAGTATCAGATTTAAAAACATCCTAATCATATACAATTTTTAAACCGACTATGTAAAAATACAAAAATACCTACTTCTTCACCAAAAAAATATCCCCAAACTTCCACCCCTTTCAATTTAAACAAACAACACCAACTCAATCTTCCACATATAAAAAATACCATTCAACTACAACTGACCCCAAATTACATACATTACCAAAAAAAAAAACAAATAACAATTTCCATGATTTACACTCACTACGAAAAAAATATAACATACAAATAAAATATACAAACAAAAAATATAAAAGTTATAACTATTATAAATAAAAATAAATCATATTTTTAACTAAAACATATTTTTACTAATCAATTATATATTTTTTCAAAAATTTCCAAATATAATATTTTTAAAATTTTATTTATTTATATCAAGTATATTTTTTGTTTGTTTTGTTAATTAATCTATTATTATTAATAATTTTATTATAATTAAAAAAAAATAATCTCAAACCCATACATTTAATATTTAATTTTCCTTGTAACATTATTTGAATACGTATTTTCACTCAAAACTTCAACCAACCAATTTCATAATAACTCTTCATGCATTAGAGACAAGACCTTTGATTACTTTTTTACTCCTTTTTTGAAAAAAGACTTTCCATGAAAAAAACATACAAAATCCTATCACAATGTTCACCATACAAACTATATAACAACCTGTATATCTAAATGATTTTAGTCACCTGACAAGACAATACAAATATATACATTGAAAATTTATTTTTGTAAATTTACTAAATCATATTAAAAAAGATATATTAAAATTCCACATAAATGTCCACTACAAATAAAAAATATAAACAATAAAATTACAAAAAGACACACATTCTGAAACCCTTTAAATAAAAATTTTCCATTTGAAAATCACACTCCAACAAAGTTAAGATATACTGATAAAAAATTTTTAAGCTAACACAAAAAACATTATTGACAATCCTATAGAAACAATATACTTGAAATCCTAAATACAACTTCACCATATTAACAAAAAAAGATTTAGATAAAATTTGCATAAGATAAAACCAACATGTAATGACAACCAACACACAACACACTTATTTTAACACATAAAAATATACGCGATTAATTGATATATATAAAAAAAGTAAAACATAAGAACAAACAATATATCCTTATTTAAATCTGTATTTACAATAATAACAAAACACTTCTCACAACAAACTTTCAAATAGATGATCAAATCTAGACTATACACTAATCCTAAACAGAGAAACCAAAATTATCCATAAAATATATATATATATATTGTGTTTATGTATGACACAAACAGAACTATAAAATTCATGAAAATTCCACATGATACATTTACTCATAAATTTACTAATAATCTATAAAATACTAACATTTAGATAATATAATTCTTGAAAAATCTTGTGAAACATATATCGTGTCACGAATATATGCGACTAATATCTTATACAAAATACATTAATCAGGTAATGAAACAGAGAACTATTCTACTTTCACTTGAAGAGTGTCCACAGAATATTGTAAGAAAGCGCACATCAATATAGATAATTATATGTATTAAATCATAATATTAAAATGATGAATTCTAAAAGCATTTTACAATTTCAGATTATAATAGAAAATGTATTTTGTAAATATTCTTTATATAATTTAGAAATTACATTTTTAAAATTGTCTCTGATTAAACTATTGAATATTGTCAATGAATATTTCAAACATATTCATATGTGAAATATAATGATAGATATTGTATCATATTAATATAACAATTGAAATATATTTGTGACTCTCCGATATTACATGTATCACATCCGCGTTTGAATAACACAAACTAGGACATAATCTATACCTTTTTTTGTCTTTTTTAAATATGTGAATACTATAAGATTCTAATATTTAGATATTTATATTAAAAAAAATAATATGCTCTATTTCTCGTAGAGTAAATTCTTTATTAATTCTCAAATAGTGACTCCGATATTCAAAACTTGTCAGCCCCGTTTTCAGTATGTACAGATTCTATCTGAACACCAATCTAGAAATTAATGACTTAAGTTCTCCTATCTGAATTTATGACGTCAATTATTTAAAACATAAAAAATTCTTATATATATAATGTATTTTAAATTCAATGACTATGTATTATCGTAATTCTCCTGAATCTTTATGAAACAGTAATACATCCTTAAATTTCTTGTTATTACATTGTCTCTCTTGTTTTTATGTATTATTTGTATCTTTTGTTTTAAATTCTCACTAAGAATATCTTCATAATGATAAAAAATGTTATCATCTAATTATATTTATTTATTTTCACGTTTAAAGACTAAGATATTTAGTCTTAATGTAAATTAATTTTCTAATGTCCTTAGTTTGTATTTATACACAAAACATTAAATTTCTATGTAAATCTTGCTTTCATAAAAATTCGCTGATTCTAACATTATCGATTAAAATAGAAGCTTATCATTCAATCCTTGTTTTTAAATTTTTCTGTAAATCCAATGGCCCATTTACAAATTGCGATTAAGCATATTTCTATATTAAAATAAATTATTTCACTTCTTTTACAAAAGAATTTTCTTTGTTATTGCAAAAAGCGTAGAAAAAATAAGATGTAAACAATGTTTGTAAATTTTTTATATGTTAATTTCTTTCTGCCATTTCTTATAGGTCTAAATATATCTCAACCCACAATTAGTTTCATCATTGTATTTTTGTCTTATAAAATTAACAATCAAGTTTCCACTTTTTAGTTA
This sequence comes from Pardosa pseudoannulata, assembly GCA_032207245.1. Taxonomy (NCBI): domain Eukaryota; kingdom Metazoa; phylum Arthropoda; class Arachnida; order Araneae; family Lycosidae; genus Pardosa; species Pardosa pseudoannulata. The sequence continues at coordinate 25,938,221 of CM063501.1, forward strand.
TTGTATATGTGTTAATGTACAAAGAATAATATATATTTTAGTATGTTAATGTAAAGTATTAAAAAAGTCGCTTCCTCTTCTAGATATTTATTATACACAAAAACATGAGAACAGGTACTTGAAATATGGATCATTAGGTTTAAGCCTAACACTTTATAAACAGATGTCTTCTTGTACCAGATTCCTCCCATGGATTATAACCTTGTAAAATTAAATTCCTTGGGCTTACATGAGAAAGCATGCTATAACTTCTACCTCATGTTCAAAAAATACTAGCAGGAAATATAAGCACCAAATTGTTTTAGAATTTCATTATTGAGGATTCTCTAGAATACAATTTAAATTTTATATTAGAAAGTCAAATTTAGGATTCTCATAACAAAATTTTATAAAGATTGTTTCAAAAGACTTCCAACAGATGGCAGCACAGAAGTAGATCGATTTCTGTTTTGCTTATAAACTGTTAATCCAAACTATCCCTAGGAACAATAAAGCCATTTCTCTAAGGCGTAATTTGGATTCCTCTACAATCACCTCAATTTCAGTCTGTCAAATTACATTCCCATCATAGATAAATGTGAATACCATCAATTATACAATAATAAGATAATAGCATATGCATGATGTAACTTAAGAAACTAATTATTGCCTTTGACAGAAAACATTATTCTTTTGTAAAATTGTACAAACTGTATATTTGTTCAATGCACAAAAATTAGTTCATTTCCCACAACAATCAGTGAAAAATTTTATTCATTATTGATATCCTGAAACACTGCTTTAACACATTTTTCTCAATCCCTATTAAATAGGGATTCTAAGTTTACTATTTATATCAAGATTAAAAAGCCGGATAGACAAATAAGACAGAGTTTTGTAAAGGGGTTAGACAGCTCTTCTGAAATAATTTTTAAATAAGATAGGTTTTTTTTTTTTTTTTTTAAACTGTATCAAATGAACGAAACTATATTGCTTTTAATCAGGGTCTTAACTAAGTCCTTTGAAGACCGTAGCAAAACACTGGTCTGCGCCCCTACCACCAAATATATTGAGAAAATATATTTTGGTATATATTGGTTTATAAAATATAAATTGATATTTTTTCTCTATACCCAAAATAAACTAACAATATATTTTGTTGATTTTTAAAATATTCCCAGTATATTGATTTTTATTTTTTCTTCTACTTTTAAATTATTAATACTTTAAAATATTTTTTAACACTATGACTGATGCGCCCGTGGCAAATGCCACCTTTGCCACGCCCTAGCTATGGCCCTGCTTTTAACACATTGTATACGGGACACGTACTAGTACGTTTTCGGACGATTGATACTTGAGTGAGAGTCACGTACTAGTACGGGTCAGTGTAACAACATGGTTTGTTTGTGGGTACAAAAATAACGGTATATACAGGAAAACGAAGCCAAATGTTCTTGTCTACTACATAGATTCTGGAAAAATTTAGACAAATAAAAACTAGTTTTTACATCAGTCGATGCGGAATCACAGAAGGGGAAAAATTAAAACTATATACTACTATTTCTATTTGGTTTTTCATATTTACAATACTGTTATAAAGTTATCCACTAAAAAATATATTTTTTTTTTTACAAAAATCTTATGATTGTTATTTATATATTTCTATTTATATATTTGCTTATATATTTCAATATAAAATACGAAAAGATGGTTAAAAAATTAAATAATTTTCGATCTAATGAGATTTAACTGAATAACTAAATTTACTCGCAAAACGCCAGCTCCCGGTACAATTCCGTTACGAAATGTACCAGCTCACAATTTAACCCGTGACATAAAGTAAAAGTTTGATATTTGTTTGTTGTCGCGTTAACTCTGTCAGCCAAAGGCATTGATCACATAATCGGAGGTTTGCGTATTCGAGGTTCGAGCTAGACAAAAGTCCTTAATATCAACTGGAGGACGCAAAATGAGTTATATTTATTAATTCAATTGGAAATTCAATATATATAAATACATTCAAGATGCTCTTTGTATATTCCTGAAAAACGAAGTTGTTCAAGTTTGATCTTTATCAATTTAATACGTTTTATTTCAATATGAGATGATGGAAAGTGTAAACAAATAATTTAAAGATGATTACTGTTTTAAATTTATAATAGTTTATACCAAATAAAGTAAAAGTAGTGCCTTTAACTACTTAATTCTTAATGAGTTCTACATTACTTTTTGATGATCTACGAAGATTTTTAATTTCGATTGTTAACGTAAATGCTTATCAAGCAAATTTCTCGATTGTGGGATGTTAAAAAAATATTCCTCAAATGTCCAATACAAATCCCAAAATTACATCTTTACAAACATTTTGAATTATTTTGATAGTAACCAACATTTAGACTTGAACAATGTAATTATGTGATACAAAATATCTTTCATCCATATCAAAATATTGAAAAACGGGAAATAAATAAAAGTGTAGTTAATGAAGCTCAAATAACCATGGAAAAAAATATATTTTATTCCCCGGGTAAAAAGCTATTTTCTGAATTAGAATTCAAACATGATTTTTTATCCATTTTCTTTGAACCACACTACAACCATGTACAAGTAAAAGGAGAATTTCTCAAAGCTTTTAGTCTTAATACAGAATTTTAAAAAGCAATTACCTGACGTTTACATAATTACTAATCCAGGTGAAGACTCACAGACAAAGATTAATGTATACCAAAATCCTCGCTTGTTATCTGTTTTCGACTATGAATTAAGTTCTATACCAAATTAAGACGATAAATAAACATTAGAGACTAATAATTTATAACGCTAAGTTTTTATGATTGTCAAATTAAGACGATAAATAAGCGTTGGAGACTAATAATTTATAACGCTAACTTTTTATTATTATCAAATTAAGACAATAAATAAACATTAGACTAATAACACAGGCCTGCGATGAAAAAAATACAAGGGATGTGACATCTAAACTTAACGTATTTTTTAGTACTGATTTTGAAAATAATCATTAAAAATGTCTATCACGTCACATTTTTTTGAAAATTTGAATTTTATGGGGTTTTTTTATTTCTCACGTATTTTGCTTTCATACTTTCCTTCGTGTTTTGACATTTTACCGTGATGAAACCCTCAAAATTACCCTTCAACAGCGCAGTTAGTATTTTAGGGCTTTTAAAGCTTCAATGTTGATCCAGATCACCAATTAGACAGATTCCTGGAAGCACGCGAGCCTGGAAAGAGCCTAGGAACGCGCAATGTCCCTCTTCATCATCCCTCCCTCCCGTCGCAATCGCTGTTAACCTATAGCGACGCTCGAATCCTTATCAGTGACCTCATGTAAGCACCAGTACTTAGTCTGTAAAAGAGGCAACTCATTTATTAGGCTCTGGATTGAAAGAAAAAAACATATTGGCCAAAGGAACCACTTTTTATTGGTACAGGAATCGTGAAAAGGAATTTATTCAGTATTTTGATGAAGACGAGAACCTCATTTATTGCTCAGATGTTCCTGGATTGATGAGAAAATTGAAGATTCCCTACAATAAAGATGAATGGAGGCTTTTTATAGATTCGTGAAAAAGGAACCTTAAAGCTGTCCTACTTCATCAAGGAAACCAATGGGCGTCTGTGCCAGTTGAATACTCGGTGCATTTAAAAGAAAGATATGAAAACCTAGCTCTCGTTCTCAACAAAATAAAATATGAAAACCACGGCTGGATCATTTGCAGTGATTTAAAAATCTTCACCATGCTTCTCGATCAACAAAACGGGTATACAAAATTTCCGTGTTTTATTTGTGAGTGAGACAGCCGTGACAAAACACAATATTGGGTTAGAAAAGATTGGCTCAAAAGGCAAAATCTTGCGCCAGACACCAAAAATGTAATTCGAGAAAGCTTAGTTGATAAAAAAAAATATTACTACCCCCTGCACATAAAATTAGGTGTTATGAAGCAGTTTGTTAAGGCTCTTCTAAAAGATGGTGAGTGCTTAAAATGTATGTGTAAAAAGTTTCCTGAATTTTCTAAAGCCAAATTGAAAGAGGGAGTCTTCGTAGGACCAGACATCTGAAAACTTATTAGGAATAACAAATTTGAGACAACTATGACATTAAAGGAAAGAGAAGCTTGGGTTGCCTTCAAAGATGTTGTGGAAAAATTTCTGGGAAATCACAAAGATCCTAAATTTAAAAGAATTGTTGGCAACATGCTAGACAAATTTCAAGTGTTGGGCTGCTCCATGTGTGTAAAATTGCATTTCCTCCAATCGCATTTGGACTTTTTTCCCGAAAATTTAGGATCCGTCAGCGAAGAACAGGGAGAAGGTTCCACCAAGACATGAAGGATATGGAGAGAAAATATCAAGGTAGGTGGAATAAGAATATGCTTGCCGATTATTGTTGGATGTTAGCAAGAGTTGAAGATAAGATTGAACATAAAAGAAGAACGTCAAAGAGAAATTTTATTGGAAAAAATGTACATTGGAAAAAAACTAAATTTAAATGTCTTTGTTTCGTATTGAGTTTCAAATATATTTTAAACTTACATTTATTATATATAAACCTTAATAAAAAGTAAAAACAGGTAGTTGGGGTTTTTCAAGGACTGTTTTTCTTATAAAATTAATGTAAAAAATTTAATAACGAGGGAACTTTTTGTCTCGCCCTGGTGCAGCTCATGCGTTCTGGTTGAGATGGTTTTCATTCTTTATATACAAAATGTATACATTTTTAATTTTAATTGTTGTTTAAAAATTAATATCCCTAATCATAAACAGATTAAATAAACTCACATGAATAGATAAAACCCACTGTTGTCAGTCAGTACAAGCTAACAGTCCGAGAGCATTTTTTCCATATAGGATATTACCAGTAATATGTACATCAATTTTACAAAAAATCCTGACGGGATGGGAAAAAATGGAGGTCATTTTCGAAATGAGCATACCAAATAACTTAAAAATAAGAAAAAACTTCTCTTGTATTTTTCAAAAATTTCAATTTCTCAGGCCTGTGTAATTTATAACGCTAACATTTTACGATTATCAAATTAAGACGATAAATGAACGTTAGAGATTGGTAATTTATAACACTAATTTTTTATGATTACATACAGACTTATATATTCGTGTGCTTATATAGAAAACAGAACGTGTCAATTTTAATAGATTCAAAATTAAATGCAATTAATCATATGTCTTATTTTAAAGCAAAATTATAATCTTTCATAGTAAATCCACCTAAAATAACTATCTTATTAAAGAAAATGTTTTTAGAATTTTAAAAAATAAAGTATTAAAATTGGCAATGCAGTGAAAATGTACTTTTAATGAATCACGAAACACCTGACAACCTCTAGAAGGTTCGAAAGATATGAAACACAGAAATAGCATTAGGACATTAAGTTAAGGAATAGCTTAGTAAGAAATAAACATAATACCTGAATATTAAAATTTTAGACAGTAGTAAGTATCAATGTTTGCATTACCATCAAATATATTTATCTTTTTAAAAATTCCTAGCATTCTCAAAAATTTACAGATAATACAGATATCAAAATTTTAACTAAAATGAAATTAAAAGGTAAAAAATAATAATTCTATATTACATCAAGTTTTGTATTAAAGTGATTTATTGACAGTTAAAAAATAATATTATTATTAAAAAGTTAAGAAACTGCAAATAAATCAGTAATAAATTAAGTTTCTTGACGATAGATGGCAACACTAATAAAGTAATTCTTTAATTTAAGAATACATATCTTAAAACAGTTTTTCTTGAATAAATATTCTACTTATTATTTAAAAATACTTTAATTTATTAATTCATTCAATGTGTTTATTAAAGGGAATTATTTTTAATGCACAAAAGTTAAGTAAAATAAAATATTTAAATATATATTCAAATATTGTATAGTCTATATCAATTTAACTTCAACAAGTTTAAATGCCAGTAAAAAATAAATAAACCAATATAAATATTACTCCTCAATAATCAAGGTCTTTGTGGCCGATTGGTCATAGCATCAGACAGCTGTTCGGGAGATGTCCGGATCAAACCTGGAAGGGGGCTGAAGGTCTTTTTATTTAATTTAATTTACATTATATCTAGAAAGGACTATACTATTCTTTAAATTACTGGAATGGTTTTCCAGAATATTCTACGTTGGTATAAAAGAGAAAGTATCTCAATTTTAATTAATTCTCAGTTTGTTATCCTTCTGTTGTGGGCTAAATAGACAGCTTTGAGTTCCCGTTATTTATGTGCCTCGCCTGTTCCCTAACATCAACGTGACAATATTAACTATTCAGTATTTGATATAAAATTTATATAAACATCCAAGGAAGCATGGTAAATCTTCAATAGTTGTGAATGAATCTGTAATGAATTCTTAATGTTCCTCATATTAAGTTAATTTAAAGGAATCAAGGCATACATTTTAACACATCGTATGCGGGACACGTACTAGTACGTTTTCTGACGATTGAAACTTGAGCGCGAGACACGTACTAGTACGGGTTAGTGTAACACCATGGTTTGTTTGTGGGTCAAAAAATAACGGTATATACAGGAAAACGAAGCCGAATGTCCTTGTCTTCTACATAGATTCTGAAAAAATTTAGACAAATAAAAACTAGTTTTTATATCAGTCCATGCGGAACCACAGAATGGGAAGGTTAATTAAAACAATCAATTAAAATTAACTTTTTATTTATCTTTGTGAAAATGATATTATATATATATATATATATATATATATATATATATATTTGTTTGTTTATTTATATTTTTGTTTATATATTTCAATATAAAATAGGAAAAGTTGGTTAAAAAAATAAATAATTTTCGATCTATTGAGATTTAACTGAATAACTAAATTTACTCGCAAAACGCCTGCTCCCGGTACAATTAAGCTGTGAAAAGTACCCGCACACAATGTGTTAATATAAAATAGGAGAAAAGGGTTTTTAATAAAAACAATTAATGAAACTATGGAATTCGGAAGCAGAATTCTATCAAATATACTTTCTATAGGCATCCAAAAAAGTATTTATGTACTGGTATCGATAAGAAATTGTAGTGTTGCGAATGGGTAAAAGCAAACAAAATTCTTAAACATTAATTTAGCAACACTTTATGTATTCTTAATGGAAGTATATTATACATTTTTTTTCATATTATTTTTGCAGGTCCCATAATTTATGTAAACTTTTGGTTTGCTTAATTTGTTATTACTTGTGTTAAAAATCGTTCTGTAATATATATATATATATATATATATATATATATATATATATATATATATATATATATATAATGTTATGTCTTTAGAAATTACCTTTATTACTGAAATATGCATGATCGAAACACAGTATCCTACTTTTCATATAATGAAAATTATTCAACCAGTAGAAAAGTTGTGAAAAATATTCTCTTAAGATAACTGAAACGCTCAAATAGCGATTTTCGAATATCGAAAAACATTCTCCTTTTATTTTAAAGATCAGTCCTTTAGCTTTCGAAAGCAGTTTTCAGTTTGTTTTTAGAGTCATTAGAAGTCATGATACAGCTGTTTAATCATCACCGGAAGTTCCGAAAATATACCGGAAGTGAGCCGTTAAAGAGCTTTACTTTGTTAGCATGAAAAACGCTGTAAATAGCGTATTATAACTTCTATATAAATAAATAAATTACTCCAGCATATTTCAGAATGTTTATCGAATTATAAAGCACATATGACAAGAGTTTATTTACAGTATTTTAGCAGTTTTATGTATGTCAATATTTTTGGAAAATTTATGATACAAATTGAAATATGAGTAAAGTATGTAAATATGAGTATATATGTTAATATGAAATATGAGTAGTAAATAAAACTGAAATTCATTGACTTATTCATAAATTCCTTGTAATTATTATAACTTGCAGTTGTAAAGATAAAAAAAAATAGTTTTAAAAGTGCAATATATTTTTCCATCTAATTCCATACGTGAACAAAAATGTTTAAAATCGATTTTTTTTTATAATAAAACTGACCAGTAATTGTAGTAGCTTTATGATACAAACATAAATTAATGCAAGTAAAACTGAGTAAAATTGAAATTCGTGGACTTAATCATACATTACGTTTAATAAATTATTCTTTGAAAATGAAAAGACATAAAATTAGCTTGAATATTTTTTTCTGTCCAATTCTCTACGTAAACTTAGAATTTGAAAATAGATTCTTTTTCATAATAAAATTGACCAATAAATGTAGAAGGTATATGTTATAAACTAAAATTAATACTAGTAAAACTTTCAACAAAATTAATCTAATAATTCTGGTTACTTACCAGCTGCGTAAATATATAATTTCAAATTATAGGAATGACAAATTTAGTATTTTTTCAGTTCATATAGAAAATTCAATACTTTTTACGAAACACCTAATTTGTTTAATAAGGTATTTTACAAAAAAACAACTCTCTCTTTCCTATTATTATTCCCCAGTTGTGTTAGATTTTGATTAAATTGTAAATTTAAGGGAAAATATATCAATAAAATCAGTCAAAATCTTTCATTTAGAATTTAAAATTAATTAGTAATGTGCAATATAATTGTTCTCGTAGTAGAAATATACAATGAAATATAAAGCAGTACGGTAAAATATTTTTTATTTCAAACTCTAAGATCTAAGTGGATTTTAATAAAAAAAAAACATATATATTGTTTTTGCTATACAATATAAAGCAATTTTATCCAGCTGAAAATTATTTTTGGCCAAAGAATAATAAATAAACTGTATAACAAGCAGCGTTTTGAGAATTTCATTTGTTCACTGTTTCTACTCGACAAAAGAAAGAGTAATTTTGTTTAGAACCATTACGATTTGCTTCACCGATTCCAAAATTTAACAGCACTTGAAAGAGAAAATTATGGTTTAAGAAAAATTGGTGTTTGGTTTGAAGTTCATATGAGAAAAATGTGTATAGTTCACCTTTCAAAATTATTTCTATTATGAATGATAGGGTCATTTTTTTCATAAAAGTTGAATGGAATGTTGCCGACTATCCTGATTTCGGATATATAAAATGGAGTGCTTTACACACTTTGAGATATAACAGTAAACAGAACTCGGCACAAGTCAGAAGTTAATATTTCTCTTTCGTGTTTGGTGCATAGAGATAACTTAAAGTAATACTTCACAATGGATAAGGTAAGTCTGTACCATATTTTATTCATTTTAATTAATTGGTTGATAAATTTGTAAAAAGTTTAATTTTTCATCTTAATTTCAATTTAAAATGTGAAACAGAAAGTAAAGTAGACAGCAGAAAATAAATATAAATTGTGTTAAAAATTTTGACGAAATTGATGATTGAGTAGAACATTTAACGTTACAAACCCTAACATATGACTAATTTAGTTTTTTTAATCTAAACTAAAATGTATGAAAAAAATATTATATAATATGTAAGATGGGATGATTTTCCTAAGAGTCTTAATAAATCATAGAAATTATTACTTCACGGTTTCAAAATACTCTTAAACCAGTGCAAGCTTTCATTAAGGATTCAGAACTCAATATGTTTTAAGTATTCAGTATTTAGAAAATAGTCTCATGCCTCGTTATAAATTACTTTGGTATAAAATATTTCAAATAATAATAATTAATATAGTCTTTTATTTTGTTATTTTCATCATCATATATATTAAGATACTATAGTTTATTCTAATAAATATCATGTATAACTGAAAGCAATTTGTAAGAATATTTAATTATTTTCGGGGTACTTATTAGGTTTCTTATTCAAATATATGTAACCCATAAAATATAAGTTAATAATAAAATGAATTGGTATTTCATTTCTTCATAGAATAATTTTAAATCATAAACACATTTTAATACTAGTTAAAAAAAACAAATGGAAATCTGAAATGCAATTTTATTTTTTGATTTCTTACATGCATTAAATGTAACAGGAATTTATTAAATATTACATGAATTTAAAGTAGTATTTTTAATTGAAAAGTATTGCACTTAAAATGATTTTTTTTCCATTACCTGTGGCTTGACTTGTTATAATATTTCAACCCATGTTTGATGTTGAAGCGTATAAAACATAACATGTTTCATAACTCCATTTCTTGCATTCTCAAAAATTCATTGATGCATTTCAAAAATTCAAATTTAAACATTTTTGTAACAATAACATTTAACTTAGTTCCAGACATTTCTTTAAAACCCTATTAACAAGGAAAAGTTAAAAATACTACACATAGGCTAAGAAACCTATAACAATACAAAATTAACTTCATAAAATATGTTTTTTTTTAGGTCTTAATCCTTCTAGTTGCTGTTCTTTCCGTGGTCCAAGCTTTCTTACCAATAGCTCCTGAAGTAATGATTTCAACTGTTTTTCTAACAATTGAAATTTTTTTCAAACTAGAAATTATTTTATTAAGTTATTAAAATATAATACTTTAAAATATAAGTGACAACCCAACTTCTGATGCTTGTTCACTTATGTAAGTCTAATAATTGGCCTAAAATAATTACTTCAAATTTTATTTAACTTTGTAATCATTTGATGGGGCTTATTTTCTCAAATATACAAAAGGATGTTAGATTTTATCAGGGATGTTAAATTTAAACTCCACAATATAAAACTCAACGTGAATGCCTCCGAATTTAAATAAAATGTGCATTCAATATTATTATAGCCTCTTTCGTTAGAAATTATAGGTATTATATATGACTGCCTAAAGTTTTAGAAATGAGATTACAAGAAATGATTTTGAATTTTACACCATAAATAATTTTAAATCTGTATTAAATGCTTTCTATATTCGACGTTATTAAAAACTTGCTTATTAAAAATGAAATACAATTTAGAAAAATCAAAAAAGAAGGTAATAGAAAACTAGAATTCAACTTCAGTTTGAAATATTTTGGAATTATGTTTTCTTTTAAATATTATGCATTCAATTTCCTTTAAAAACAGGGCATAAAAACTGTTACACTTGGTTTCAAACATATTTTTCTTGCTTAAACATTTTCATAATTTAATCTTTTATACGAGTGAATAAAAAATAGCAACAGTGTGTATAATTTATCCGATAATAAATGATTTGAGTTTTAATAACTCATTTTCGCAAACTCACAAACCAGAAATACGCTTTAAGTTAATTTATAAAAGGAAACAATTGCAACAATAATGGATACATATATACACTTATATAAAATATTTCCCTTATATTTTACAAGCAAATATTTAAAGAATTTACAACAGACTATTCTACATGACTTATGATAACAAAATTTGGAATACACTTTATTTATTTGAAAATTCAATTTCGATGTGTTATTACGGTGTAATTTTGAAATGACTTTATCATTACAGATTCACAAACCTATGCCATATACTTTTGGTTACACCATAAAAGACAAGCATGGTGAGCAACATCGAGAAGAAACAGGCGACGGCGTTGGAATTGTAAAAGGAAGTTATGGATTCACGGACGAAAGGGGAATTCACCGACAAGTCCACTATGTGGCCGACAAAGCTGGCTTCCGGGCCGAGGTCAAGACAAACGAACACGGCACTGCACCCATGGATCCAGCAGCTGTCAAGATGATATCTTCTGCCCACCCTTACTTGGGAGGAGCTGGACACATTGGTGTTCTCGGACACAAACCAGTCGTTGCCGGACTAGGACCCTTAGTTGCTGAATCGGCAGCATTTGGAGTACCTGTTGCAGCTCCCGGACTTGTTAAAGAAGGATTTGCAGCCGGATATGGTGGACCTCTCAAAGCAGGATTTATTAAAGGATACGACAGCAGATTCGGAGCCTATTAAATATACTTTTATTTTCAGAGGAGGAATATTAACGAATGTTATTCATTCGGATACTCATCAATGATATGTAGATCTACAATTTTTGTAAATAAAACCCTTTAATTTCCTAAACTTTGATTTTGTTTCACTCTCTTTATACACTGAAATATCATATGTAAATCAATGGTATTCACGGACATCCCATGATTTAGAGATCCTAAAAATTTTAAGATGGAAAGATCATTATAAGTAAATATGAGTTCTATGGATTAATAAGTATTTTAGTGCTTCTGTAAACTAATTGTAAAGCTTCAGAAGGTAGTAAGAAAGGACAATTTAATCAATTCATCATTGAGATAAGAGTACACTTTTATCCTCCCCTTCCTTTTCACACACGATTTGAAAATGTTGGTTTACTGTTTATTAGATTACACTAATAAACGTTTTGGTTTTATACAGCATCTTTTGGCAAATATAACGGTTCAACTAATTGATGGTTTACTGTAATGTTTGGTTTTAAGCTGGATTCTTGTAAATGAATTTAAAATATCGGAATTTGATGCTTACGAAGTTTCTATTTCTTATCATAAAAAAAGGATATTTCTCTTTGAGATATTAAGTTATGTGAAATCAAATTAATCAATTTCTGCTTGCTATAATTAAACTATGTAAATAATAATAATACCTTTCTCTGTAATTTTTGCAATAATTATGTGACCAGCACTCAAATTTTAGATTCAATAAGTCAATTATATTTTCTATCTTAAAAGTGACATTTTTTTACTTTAGTCCTTGGAGCATAAACTATTATACTATTAACTAGTGTACTATTATAGGGACTTATAAGTACTCAATTTGTATTCTTTGTACTTATAGACTAAAAGCAATTTATGTTTTTTATAAGTCAATATTATTGACTTATATTGAGGTATAAGAACACCATTCTATTTGGTGGTAAATTAATATATAAGATTGTCCTGATGTTTGTGCTATCAAATGTGATTTAGAAAAACTACTGAATGAAAGCTTCACTTTGTTGGCCGGTGAAAGAATGCACAAGAACTTACATCTGTTTGCCTTATTGAAAACGTTTGTTTCCATTTATATTTTCAACATTAAAGTATACTATGCTAGTCAACTTTGGACCAACAACGTTAGTATGTATGAACTTGGTGGAAATCTTTCACGTTCATATTCCCTTGTTTCCTTGTTTCATTGTTCATATAGCAGAAAATGGAAACCTCCAGAGAATCTCGCGAAATTAGATCATGTTTACTAAAATATATTTAACAACTGCCCATATCAGAGAAACATCGAATTGCTTTTAGCGATAACTATGTGTAGTGGTGAATCAGATCAAAAATAAATTTATTCCAAAGTTTTTGATGTAATATTAAAATATTCAAGTATTGAGAAAGTTGACCATAAGTTCTTAATTCCTGGATATTCATTGATCCAGATTTTGTAATAGAAAAAGTTAACAAATATCTTCAGTATACTTTTGTGTCCGATATTCAGCACTTCAAAGGTTCCGAGTTATTGAAATATTTAAAATATATTTTTCCACAAATAGTGTGAATAAAACCTGAAAAATTAATAGTAAAAAAAGAATTGTGTAAGTTAAATGGTTTCTATAGACGAAGGAATGAGTATTTGCAATCTACAATAAGATTTCGCTAGATGAGAATCTTGAATTTTTAAAATATGAGATGGTTAAAGATAAATTGGGGCAAAGAACATAACCTCTAAAAAACATTGCACTTCAATGAATACAAAGAACTGCAGTCATTCCTGCAGTTTAACCTCCCATCTATCACCACTTTTACAAAATATTGAAGCACAGAAACGAAGAAAATAAACTTAATTGTTAAAATGTGCTAATCTTGTTAAAATGTCAAGACAAAAAACAACGCACAAAACAAAAAATGAAACTGAAAAATAAAGCATACAATAACTTCATTTGTCTCAACAAGAGTGAACAGCTCTCATGAAGAAATGACAGATTAAGAATTCAGCTCGGACATGATTTATGAGTACAATAAGATAAAATTAACATATTTGTCACTGCTATAACTGTCATAACTTGTATAACACATTTTAAACTGAGAAACTTATACGATCTTTCAGAATCAGATCTCCTTAAGTATAGATGAATAATTAGCTTATTTTTTATATTTTTTGTACTTTTATATTATTATAAATGCTTTATACTTAAACAAATACGGTAGTCAAGAAAACAGTTATAACAAAATGATGTTTAAAAAAACCTGTTAAATCTTCTACAAGTCCCGAATTTTGCACAAGTTTTATACAAAAATTTACTTTCCTTACTTACATGTCTTCCCTTTTCGTGCTGCAATTGGAGTAAACAGTCGTATCTAGAGATAAAAATTTTAATACAAATATACACATAGAGGAAACGGCGTTTCTCATTTGATAATAACCTCTTAATAGTAATCTTCATAACTTTGAAAAGGACCCTATTTCAACAAGTATTTTTATACACACAGGTACAAAGCCTTCGGAGATTGCAAAATTAGTAACTGTTTAGAATAATTACATTTTCGTCTGTCTTCAAGATTTAATAAAATAGTGCTTAACTCTTGATAAATATTTACTGAATAAATGGGTAAAGCATACTTGCATATTTTTATAGAAATCACAGAACAAATTTGTACGCAATTAAATAATTGTTAAAAAAAAAACTATAACTGAAATTCTGATATTTTAAAATTTTCCGGTAAAGCAAGAGAAATTTCTAACACAATTTTAAAAAAAAGTGAAAAAAAAACAGTTAAAAAAAGAGAGCTTAACATTCAGACAAATAAATAGTATTTTAAATTCCGGAAGGATAATGATAACTTAATATTTGTTATTTTTATGTCGTGAGTACACTGCTGGAAGTCAAAATTTCAACACATCCGCTTTTTACTACACAATATTACTCTTCTGAAATTTTTATTTTTGCTTTGTGTAAATAGGGGTGGATATAGGAGACATTAGGCGTTATAATTGATTCACTATCCCCACATCTCAATCAACTGACAATTCGATGACTGAAAACCACGCTCTGCTGTGTTCTCCGGTTTTAGGCACGCCTGAATTGTATAGCGTTTAACGTAATTAATGTGCTTCCATCCGATGGGTTAGATTCCAGAGTAAGGCTTGTATGTATTTGTAGTGTCTCCTTATAGGGAGTAATGCTGGCGGCTTATATGGTGTACCCATAATAAAATTGTCAACGAAATCTGTTTCATTGTACAAGTCAATGCTAATGAAGACAAGTACCCCTCGTCGCAATTGAACGTCTACAATGCAAGATAATTTTTGGTAGTACAAATCCACCTTGTTATAAATATAGCGTGTACTTGTTATAAATATAGCGCAAACACACATATGTGTTTATATGTATATATTTATACAATATTTATATACATATGCATATATATGTATATATATATATATATATATGTGTGTGTGTGTGTGTCTGTGTGTGTGTGTGTGTCTGTGTGTGTGTGTCTATGTATGTATCAACTGATAATTCCATGACTGGAAACCACACTTTTGTATTTTAAGGCAGTCCGGATTGTATAGTAGTTAGAATATTGTACATCCACCCGATGGGTTTGCGTTTTCCCAAGCAAGGCATGTTATAGCATCCCAAGCAAGTCATGTTTGTAGTGCCTATCTCATTAGGAGTAATGTTAGTCACTTATGCGGTGCTCAGATATTAAAATAGTCAACAAATCTGTGGTACTGTAGAGGTAAATAGTAATAAAGGTGCCCCCACATTGAAAAATCCCGCAACATTGAAACCAACTTACTACATATGTTGTTGTAGATGCTACTTACTACCCTTGGACAAGCCAAAGACATCGATCTCAGGTTACTCGGTTTAAGGCAAGGGGTGTTCCTTCTATTTTTAGGGGAAAAAAAGCCTTCTTTTTAATGGTGAAAATAGGACTTTGCCCAAAGTGGTACCTCGTACTCTTAGCAGGAGCCAAGAAGAAGATCCCCAAGCTTGGCCTGCCATCCCGAGAGATATCGTTCGGGAACTTATAAACATATTAAGGGCATTATGAACACGAACATATTACATATTACTTGCCTCAGTCACTCTTACCGAACACAGCGGCGCTTAAGCCGCCTCGAATCCTAAACCTGCAAACTTTCAGCTACGACACCGCTGCCTTTGCCAACTGAGCTACCGTGTGTAGCTACAGATATAGAAGGAAAAGGGTAAATTAGATAAGACGCAAATAATTCTCCTCTCAATTAGTAACCAGTTCCTGACTATTTTAAAAATCTTTACAAACATTATTTTTCACCAATTCAAATGTACCAGACTCTTGAATCCAATTGATCATCTACAAGGGAATATAACATTTTATGGTGATTGTCTACTTTATAATAATATACAGTGTGTACTTTTCATACATGTATGGCCCAATCACCAGTAAAGACTAATGACCACATTTTACATATATCACAAAACATGAGGACAAGACAGTAATTAATGAGATTTGTGATAACATACAAGGTTTGTGTGGACATCGTCATCACCCAATACAATTGTCGCAGTCAATCACTTCTCTCATCTCTAAAGTACTTGTACTGTCAATTGAATGTTCTGTTGGAGTGGATTGCCATCGATCGGTAAAAGTATAAATAAATAAATAAATAACTATATATATATATATATATATATATATATATATATATATATTATATATAAAATATATAAATATATATTATATATATATATATTGTATATATATATATTATAGTTAAATATATATGTATTTGTGTAGATATATATACAAATATATAAAAAAAAAATATTGCATATATATTGTATATACTTCATATTTATATATATGTATGGTTATATATATATACATATATATATGCATATATATTGTATATACATATATATATATATATATATATATATATATATATTTTGACAGAAACATATTTCTGATGCTGTCGTTATTCAGTATAACTCAATGTCGTTTTCATGCAAATTGAGTGTTAAATGAGCGAATTCTTTCAAATGAGTAAATAATATGCAGAATATTGATTTACACCATTGGTTTTCTCTAAACAACTGTATCTTTTTATTACACTCAAAATTCCTTAACTTTTGATGCCATTGTTTCTATGTTCACTCAGTAAAATTCAACATATATGATCCCCAAATATCAAGGGTTGAACCTTGACATTTAGGAATCATACGTTGATTTTTTTGGTTATTTTACAGAGTGAAGCTCTTTATTTGTCACAATATCATGGAAATATAAGTATCACACTGAATAATTTCTCTCGAGAATACTTTGATTTAAAGTGATGTACATTTGCAGTTTGAATCCTAGTAATATTTATACGTATATCTACCTATTTTACTATTTGATACCATTCACCATTTCAATAGGGAAATATGTTCTAAAATTAGACTTTTTCACACAATTACACAGAGAGTATATAAAAATAGAAATTTTTACACAATATCACACAGAGAAGAAAAAAATTTAAATGTTATATAATTATAAACATTATTGCATATATATATATTTATATTGTTCACCTCATATTTTTGGTAAATAGCAATATTTAGAGAAAATTTCTGGCTAGGGAATTGTTTCTAGAACTAATTATCTTAGCGTAAAATTTTCAATTACCTATTTACCGTATTTACCTGCTAAATCAATTGTCTGAATTGTGACATGTGTGGAACTATGAAACATTTTCCAAATATTTAATTAAATCTACATAAATAAACATTTCTCAAATGCAAATTCTGTAGAGAAAGATATTAGGTAATCGGAAAAACTCACGATGAGAGTTGTCAACACACATTTCAACATTAAACTATTAATTATACTAGTAAAATATATTTAATTAAGCGCGAACGCATTTACTGTAATATTACATGTTGATATTATAACTTTCTATATTGGGGAAAGTTATAATTAAAGGATAAAGGTTTGTGTAAAATAGTAATACTTAAGAATAGGGTACCCCTTGGCAAATTTGGCGAAATTATTAGCTATGTTTCATAAAACACAGAGGTATTCCATCCAAACTTTGTATTCTTTGGTATTTATTTTTTTGCTACTTTAGTGAATGCAGAATGCGCTATTGTAATAAAATTATATATTCGTACTTATTCAATAAAAACCTCTTAGAAACCGGGCATTTATATTTATGGGCAATTAATCCATCAACACTTGACAAAGCCAACAATGTGAAATTATTAATAATTATCCATAGTGTTCATTATTCTAACCTTAAGCATTGTGTGCATTTAATATGTGAGAAAAGGGTTGCTCAAGAAGACATAGATACCAATATAATATAAATCAAGATATACATACAGATTTTGTGGACACGGTGGTATCAGGAGAAAATGTTAGTCTAACATGCTTAGAGATTTATCACCAAGTTGGAGGGGGCACCCTGTTCTTGTGTCAAACCATGCAAAATTATTAATTAAATATTTCTGAAGATATCCCTGGAACACATTTTATTTATACAAACAATTTAAAATTATAGAACTGACAGATCTTTTTTCTTTTTCAATCAGTGTGTATAACTTAATAATTTCTCATCGAAAAACTGTAACCTGTAAAACTATACAATCTTTGAATTTAATATCAGATATTTTACAGAAACTATAAAAAATTTAAATGCATTTTACTGTAAATGGTGTTTTTTAACTTGCACACACTGGAAATAAAAAACTGCAGATATTAATACAAATCTTTACAATAAATATCTTACAGACTTAATATAAAACTGTACTTGCTTTATTCTCTGTTGTTTATTTCATTTAGTATTTATAGTATTTGTTATGAAGTTTTTAAACATTATCTTTTTTTTTAAATTTGAATCCCTTTGTGTAATATTTCCGATACTTTATAACAATTTAAATAGATGGAGAATTATACCCCATAATTATTTTTTACCAAAAAGAAAATATAATTAATGCAACACAATTTGTGTTGTTATAAGTCTTCGCACAGAGTCTCACAATTTTTTTTTAATTTTTAAACAATCTCTCACTTTTTACTTTATATAAAAATTTCTTCATTTTTAGAAATAAAGTAAATTTGGCAACTTAATTGTCAGTCTCAGGTGACATTTAAAGCAAAGTGGAAAGTATGGTGAGTGAAAAAGGCAAACATTACTTTATAAAAACGTGCTGTTTATTAACATGCATTAAATTAAAAAGGATAATAACACACAAGCTTTACAAGCATTAAAGTAATATGACTATCATAATACCCACACAGAGGGATCAAAACCACTGTCGGAGTTTGTTCACATCAACTACAAATAAACTGTTTATATGTATATATAAACTGTATATTACTATTAACTGAGATGACCAAATACAAGAAGAGAAAATTTGTATAAAGGGGAAAGAAAAGTAAGCGCAAAAATTAGAAATACACATATTAAGCAAATAAAGATCATTACAAATATTTACCAATACAATTAAAAACATCTGTTTACACGTACATCTGTTTCATTGTATTAAAAAAAACGTCCAAAATTGGATGTATTTAAATAAAATAATACTTAACCACTGGTTAAGCCGAGGTAATTTTAACATTAAGTAAATACAAATAGAGAACAAATGCTGAAAATCTCATTTACTATAATAATTATAAAAGATATGATATGGTAAAAAAATACGAAAAATTTCCATAAATAGCTCCTGAAGTAATTATTTCATATATTCTTGCAGTTTGTAAATGTTTCCAAATAATCGAACGAAGTACAATTCATAACCAAATTTGCAATTTTGTAATCTATATAAAATATGAATTGGAAATGATTTCTTTTAATCAGTTTCCTAAATTTTTATTTCAATTTATATTTAATTACCACTGTTTATTTAGTCAGACATTCCAAAGAGGGGTATATTTTATGATGCAAATATAAATCTCAATAAAAACCTCAATATCTATTTCTAAATTTCAACCATATTGAATAAATTCAATCACCTTGGTTAAATAAAAGTACCCTCCATATTTTTAATTTTGTTTTATTGCCTGTTTAGATAGCATTTATATATGCCACACATTACTGTATAATTGCATAAGTTTCTAAAAATAAGATTCTAAAAGATGTTTTATAAATTCAGAAGAGTAAGCAATTAAAATATATGCTAAATATTTTTATTTATTCATGAGCTGTTTATTTAAAATAAAATACTAAATTAATTTTTAAACCAAAGAAAGGTAATTGTTAAACTTTAATATTTTTTCAATGAAATTTCTCTTAGTATTCACTCAATTTACTAATGAGTAAAAGAACAATGATATCATGTGTGGTTTAATGAATAATAAGTGCCTTTATGCTTTAATAATTACATTATAAGCAATATAATTGCATAATAAGCATCTACACATACAAATACTAATTCTTAAACATTTACACAAGCAAAAATATGAAGAATTTTACTATATTAATCAATTTCTCCACAAATTAGAATAGAAAGAACTAGAGCATATTTTATTTATGCTTGGAAATTAAACTTCTATCAATGTATGTAATTTTGAAATGACTTTACCATTACAGATTCACAAACCTATGCCATATACTTTTGGTTACACCGTAAAAGACAAGCATGGTGAGCAACATCGAGAAGAAACAGGCGACGGCGTCGGAATTGTAAAAGGAAGTTACGGATTCACGGACGAAAGGGGAATTCACCGACAAGTCCACTATGTGGCCGACAAAGCTGGCTTCCGGGCCGAGGTCAAGACAAACGAACACGGCACTGCACCCATGGATCCAGCAGCTGTCAAGATGATATCTTCAGCCCACCCTTACTTGGGAGGTGCTGGACACATTGGTGTTCTGGGAATATACCATTTCGATTATGGAATTCCATTATGGAATATAACATTTTCGACAAATCAAGTTGTTAAAGCATTAAAGGATTCTCAGTAACACAGTGAGTAGTAACATAGCTCAGTAACATAACTGTCGCCTGGGCTATGATATATTTTTATCATCCCACACCTGAAATATCCAGAGTGATATAATATATGGAATATATCATTTCGATTATGGAATTCCTTTATGGAATATATCATTTTCGATTTACCATTCATCACCCCTTTGTAAAAAGCGACCGGGTTATGACATACTCCTTGCCTCATTTGGTACAAACAATTATAAATTCAAATTGGTAATCATTATTACAGTATTTATATACAATTTCCAAAATCTCATATTGATAAAAATCATGTATGATTCAAGAACTTCATCTTTAAAGAATATATACGGAAAGAAAATCTTTATTTTCCTATAATTGACTGCTTAATGTATTAATGAATAATAATAATTGAATGCAATAATTATAAATGAATTATACATCTAACGAAGTTTTCTGTCAAAGTAGTTCTAGTTAAATTTGTCACAACCTCTCAGCTGTTCTATAATATGTAGCCTTTTAAAAGTCATTTCTTTGCCAAAATACTTTAACTATATAAATCTTTCTTCGCCAATATACTTGCATTCTGTAGAAATTTCATATATTATGAACCTTTTCGTAACTTTAAAATTTAATTCAGTTCTAGAGATTTCAGTTCTTTTTCCTTGATTTAATCTCTATTAACAGGGAAAAGCTTTGAAAATCTGTGCATGAGCTAAAACTATGATAGTATTATATTAACATCACTAATTACACATTTTTTTTCTAGGTCTTAATTGTTTTCATTGCTGTTATTTCCATTGCCCAAGCTTTCGTGCCAATAGCTCCTGAAGTAATGATTTCATATATTCTTGTGTAATTTGTAAATGTTTCCAAATAATGTAACAAACTACAATTCATAACCAGATTTGCAATTTTGTAATCTGTATAAAATATGAATTGGAAATGATTTCTTTTCAACAGTTACCTAAATTTTTATTTCAATTTATATTTAATTACCACTGTTAATTTTGTCAGACATTACAAAGAGGGGTATACTTTATGATGCAAATATAAACCTCAATAAAAACCTCAATTTATATTTCTAAATTTCAACCATATTCAATAAATTCAATCACCTTGGTTAAATAAAAGTATCCTCCATATTTTTTAATTTAGTTTTATAGTCTGTTTAGATAGCATTTATATATGATACACATTACTCTGTAATTGCATAAATTTCTAAAATAATAAGATTCTAAAAGATGTTTAATAAAATTAGGGCAATAAGTAATTAAAATATATGCTAACTATTTTTATTTATTCATGGGTTGTTTGTTTAAAATAAAATACTAAATCAATTTTTAAACTAAAGAGATGGAAGTGTTAAACTTTAGTATTACTTGAATGATATTTCTCTTATTATTCACTCAATTTACTAATGAGTAAAAGAATAATGACATCATGTGTGGTTTAATAAATAATAATTACCTTTATGCTTTTATAATTACATTTTTAAGATTCCAAAATATACTATAACAATAAAACACATATGGTTCATTCATTGGTTTTTTGGAGCACTACGATATACTTTTTTGAAACACCAGGGCAAATGAGATCGGGATCTACTGCTTAAAGCCCATTCGGAAAGGCTACGAACACCCATACAACACTGGGACTCGAACCCACAAACTTCGGTTCCAAAAGTCAGAGCCTTAACCATTCGGCCATCGCTCGTCATAGTGACTATATATAAAAATTAATAAATGCATATATAAGCATCTTCACATACAAATACTTAATCTTAGACACTTACACAAGCGAAAATATGAAAAATATAACAATAGTAATCAATTTCTTCCTAAATTAGAATAGAGAAAACTAGAGCATATTTTATTAATGCTTGGAATTTGAACTTCTATCAACGTCTGTAATTTTGAAATGACTTTATCATTACAGATTCACAAACCTATGCCATATACTTTTGGTTACACAATAAAAGACAAGCATGGTGAGCAACATCGGGAAGAAACAGGCGACGGCGTCGGAATTGTAAAAGGAAGTTACGGATTCACGGACGAAAGGGGAATTCACCGACAAGTCCACTATGTGGCCGACAAAGCTGGTTTTCGGGCCGAGGTCAAGACAAACGAACACGGCACTGCACCCATGGATCCAGCAGCTGTCAAGATGATATCTTCTGCCCACCCTTACTTGGGAGGTGCTGGACATGTTGGTGTTCTGGGACACAAACCAATCGTTGCCGGATTAGGACCCTTAGCTGCTGAATCGGCAGCATTTGGAGTACCTGTTGCAGCACCCGGACTTGTTAAAGAAGGATTAGCAGCCGGATATGGTGGACCTCTCAAAGCAGGATTTATTAAAGGATACGACAGCAGATTCGGAGCCTATTAAGTATACCTTTTACTTGTAGAGGAGGAATATTGACGCATGTTATTCATTCGGATACTCACGAACAATTCATGTAGTTCGGCAATGTTTTGTAAATAAATTCTTATAATCTGCGACGTTTCTTCTCCTATTTTTATCTCTTTATACACTAAAATATTATGTGCAAAACAGTGCTGTTCATGAACTTCACATGATTAGAAAGATTTTTAAAAGGTTAAGATTAAAGGTTATTGTAAGTAAATGTAAGCATTTTATGAATTAAAAAAAATAATATTTTCGTTCTTCTATAATCTAATGGTTAAGATTTTGCTGGTAAGACCCATTAAACTGATTCTGGCATCAAATTTAGGTAAAGCACGTAGTACGATAAGCTTGAGTTTCTCTACCAACGGTACAAAAAGGCCGAAATTTAGTTATCATATAACATTCTTAAAAGTAGTAGTTTTAAACCTTTTGGCTGTCGTATCTGATTTGCCACTTTTTGGGGACCCTTAATTTAGATATAATTTTTGATTTTAGAGTGACACTTCTATTTAAAGTAAAAATATCTCTTACTAAACATTTATTTTTTATCATTCAAAGATGAATTCTGCGGTACAGATGTATTATATGACACCGTTGGAGCAGTTTTCAAACTTGGCGCATTTTTGCTAATTTGGTGAAAATTTTATATTTTTCTTTTTTTCTTTCAAGTTATATTTGTTAAGTTTTAAGTAGGGGTAACATTTTTTCCTGTTTTTGTCCCAGTCGCAAATAAATGCATTTTTCCCAAGTTGTTTATTTTTTCTCAAAAAAGAATCCTCTTAATGCTTAAGAGTTAAACACAAATATATTCAAGATCAACAATATATTAAACAGGTAAAACTCATAATAAATTTATTTCTAATTTCAGAAATTTACAATATTTTTAACTGCGGATATTTCTGATTCAATAATACCAGGGATGTTTTTGCAATTGTGGGTCTGCTACCCCCATCCTAAGCGATTAGACGATGCACAAAGTCATGGAGAAAAACTCCATCGATAGCATTTATTTCCATAGATAAAATTTATTTTTTAGATAACATTCATTTTCGTTTTATGGTATGTTTTTATCCTCCCTTGGGTATTGTGAACAATATTAATTGACATTTTACCTGCCCATAATACTAAAAATTGTGCTTCATTGTGTTTAAAGTGGTATAAAAATGGTAAGTGCACCACCATGTTATTCTTAAAGTTGTAAAGTTAAGTATGACAACATTTGAAGTTGGCGACGAAAAAGTCGCCAAAGGAAAAAGGGGATCGCAAATGAGGGCATATAAAATGGGTCGTCTTGTATGCAAATTTCAAATAAGTACATGGATCTTGCAACCGCAGATGGGGAAAACTCCAATGGTCTATGAGCAGTACTATAGAAGCGACAGACTATCTCCTTTATTTTTCAGTAAGGCTATTTTAATAAGCATACACAGATTGAGGGGCAGGAGGGAACTTTTGCTTATTCAAGCATTCGATTTATTGTGTTTTGTTAAAAAGCTGTTATTTTATACTATAGGGGAAAACATTTCATTCATTCTGTTTAATTATTAGCCAATTTGTTATACACTCTCAAGTTTACAAGCCTCATTCATTTGTGTACCTAAATTCTAAATCAAATTCCCCCTTCCCCCAAAATATTCGAATTTTATTTTGAAAACTCAATGTATTTTAAACATTTAATGTTTTCTAATATATTGCTATGCATTAGTAATATTTTTTTACCCATAGAGAATAATGGATAAAAATAATTTAATATGTTGATATGTAGGATATGTTGAGATTGTAAGAGGGGTAACTTCTATGACTTATAATACGATTTCTTGTTTTTCAGGTGTTTACATTTTTATGATCAAAATTGAGATGTTAAACTCAAATCTTTAAAAGCTATTATATAAATTCAATGAAGGCAATAAAATAAAGTTAACTAAATTACATGTTTGTTTGTTTTTGTTTTGGTTTGGAGTGCTACGGTCTACTTTTCTTGCAACACGAGGGCTAATGAGTCCGGGACCTACAGCTTAAAGTCGATTCCGAACGACTACGAACATTCATGCCACTGTGGGATTCGAACCCACAAACTCCGGTAACGGAGGCCAGCACACTAACCAAACGGCCATCGTTCGGCAACATGTTTGTAATGTCCCCTTAGAATATTACGTAATCAAAAGAAGAAAAGGAACTTGTCGATCATTGGCTGCTAAGCTTACTCCTTCCCCACTCTCCCATTTGAAAGATCTATATACGTATTTTAAATTTGCATCCCATATCAAATGACAAGTTTTAGCATAGTTAATTAAAATCGATTTATTTGTGCTAGACTTGAGAAATTTCAATGATAATATTTATCACAATTTCTGCAACTTTAATTTTTGCAGTTAGTAATGAAAATTATAATTCCGTATGTATATTATCTTCTACCATTAAGTAAGTATTACTTTTGGAATTAGATGAAAGAAAAATACAAATTGTTCATTATAAATGTCACAGAAAAATTCTATTGTATATTTTTAATAAATAATTAAAATCCTTTTATTTATTATAGCCACAATTTATATATCCAAATTAGTATACGCAGTCGTAACTAGTAATAGCCGTTTAAGTAAAATAGTTAAGGAAAACAACTGTATTTTTCATTTCATATTAACCCTTTTCAGAAAATAAATATATAGCTTTAGCTCTAGAAAAATAAATCTCTCTTTCAACACAATTTATATATCCGAATTAGTATACACAGTCGTGTCTAAAAATAGCGGTTTAAGTAAAATAGTTAAAGAAAGCAACTGTGTTTTTCATTTCATATTAACCCTTTGCAGAAAAGAAATATATAGTTTTAGTTCTGAAAAAATAAATCTCTCTTTCAACACAATTTATATATCCTAATTAGTATACGCAGTCGTGTCTAAAAATAGCCGTTTAAGTAAAATAGTTAAAGAAAGCAACTGTATTTTTCATTTCATATTAACCTTTTGCAGAAAAATAATATATAGCTTTAGCTCTGGAGAAATAAATTTCTCTTTCAATATAATTTATATATCCGAATTAGTATACGCAGTGGTATTTAAAAATAGCCGTTTAAGTAAAACAGTTAAAGAAAACAACTGTAGTTTTCATTTCATATTAACCTTTTGCAGAAAGTAATATAAAGCTTTAGCTCTGGAAAAATAAATCTCTCTTTCAACACTATTTATATATCCGAATTAGTATACGCAGTCGTATCTAAAAATAGCCGTTTAAGAAAAGTAGTTAAAAAACAACTGTATTTTTCATTTCATATTAAGCTTTTGCAAAAAAGTAATATATAGCTTTAGCTCTTGAAAACTGAATCTCTCTTTCAACACCCATGCTCTCACGCGCAAAGGCTTAACGATTAATCAACGATTACAAAATTATGAATATGTTACCATAATTGCATTTGTATCTTTCTTTTAGATTTAGTAAAATAATACTTAATGCATGATCAATATTTACTCAACTAAAGCAGCTTAATAGGATTGAATATTTTAGTCACACAGTGAAGAACAGAATAAAAAAAAGTCAAGTACATGAACTTTTGTACATTAAAATAATTATGAAAACTTTATTTGAGAAGTGACAAATATATAATGACAATAGGTTTAAAAAACTATTACACTTTTTGAAACATTTATAAAAATCTGGCAATACAGTCTGTAAAAATAAAATTTTTCCTTTCATTATAATGTTACTAGCATATAGGCTGTCATATGACGGAATCAGTAAAATTTTTAATTTTCCAGAATTGTAAAGTACCCTAAGAGGCAAGTAAAAAAATGGGTTTTTTTCTGGCTGAGAGTTATTTTGCAGCAAAATATAATCGATGATTAATTTAAAATTATCACATATGTACCTAATCTATTTATTAAGCCAAATATAAAAGAAAATTATTTGCGTAATATATAAGTTCAGTGATAAAACTTGTGAAAACAATGCAGACGGTATTTAAATGATTTAAAATAAGAAATGATCAAATGATACGATTAAAGGAATGACGTCATGCTAGAAAAAAATGTATTTTTACCTATTTATTATGTGATAAATTGATAAATTTAATCGCCTGATCTTATCCAAGGAGAATAGGGCTTGAAATGCTGGCATTAAATGCTTGAAAAGGGGAGAATGGGGGATTTGGAACGTTTTAAAGATGACAGTATTTTTTTGCTGTTATATAAAGCATATTTATACCAATTTGTTTTAGAATCGGATCGATAGTTTAGAAGATAAATTTCACTCCCTTTGAATATTGCTAACCCTAACTCATCAAGAATCCAATATGGATGCGATGCTTCTATTCTTCCAAGTCTAACCGCTTCATAAATTCGGGGACAGACGGACCAACACCTTAAAACATACACATCTTAATCATCTTGATTCTGAATAATTCAGAAACCTTTAGTTAGAAAAAAACTTGGAGATAATCAAGAAAAGTGGAAAAGAACTTATTATAAATTAAGAATCTCAATTTTTACCTAATAGCACCTGAGTACAAATATGAAAGTGGAAAGAATGGGGACAACTATATTATATATATAAAAAAAATTATCAGTAGAAGGCTCAGTTATTGTTTATATAATTGAAGTAGCTCATATGTAGAAATCACTGAAGTGATAAAATTAAATTATCATAAATAAAATTATGAAAATGTAAAAATTTTAATGCGCTTTTATCATTTTATATAAATTGGTATTGAATTATTTTTTTAAATGATTTGATCTAAATGGATTTCAAATTAATTTTAAAAAAAGACAGGAAATTTTAAAAGTTTATTTCAATTGAAGTCTTACTTTAATTTGAGTCATAAATAATTGCTTGATTCGTTTCAAATTTAATGCTAAATTAGAGAAAAAATATTTTTTTACCAAGATATAGGATTTTTAAATTGATTTAAATTTTTAAAATTGCATTTGTTAAACAAATTTTCATATCTTTGAAAACCTTTCTTCCAGCTACAGGTCTCAAATTCACATTTACTTTTTTTATAATTCGGATAAAACAAATTCACTCAAAATACAATGATTATGGGAAAAGTTCAGATTCATTCAAATTAGATTCGGAAGTAATTATTTATACTAAAGAAAGATTCAAATCTTACATTTGTCCTCTATAACTGCTTTGAAGAAATCTGTCATATTAAATAAAATTTCTGTACCATTGTATAGGGCTTAGTTAAGGTTTACATAATTGAAGTAGTTCATATGCAGAGGTCACTAAAGGGATAATATTAAATTATCATAAATAAAATTAGGAAAAAGTAAAAATTTTAATGCGATTTTATCATTTTATATAAACTGTTATTAAATTAATTTTTTAATGATTTGATCTAAACTGATTTCAAATAATTTAAAAAAAAAAACAGGAAATTTTTAAAAATTGATTTCAGTTAAAGTCTTACTTAACTTTATTCATAAATAATTGCTTCATTATTTTGCAAATTTAATGCTAAATAAGAGAGAGTTTTTTTTTACCAAGATATATGATCTTTAAATTGATTTAAATTTATTAAATCAGATTTGTTAATCAAATTTTCGTGTCTTTGAAAACTTTTCTTCCAGCTACAGGTCTGAAATTCACATTTACTTTTTTATAATTAGGATAAAACAAATTCACTCAAAAAATAATGATTATGGGAAAAATTCAGGTTCTGTCAAATGAGATTCTGAAGTAATTATTTGTACCAAAAAAAGATTCCAATCTTACATTTATCCTCTATAACTGCTTTGAAGAAATCTATCACATTAAATAAAATTTCTGTACCATTGTATAAGACTTAGTTAAGGTTTATATAATTGAAGTAGTTCATATGCAGAGATCACTAAAGGGATAATATTAAATCATCATAAATAAAATTAGGAAAACGTAAAAATTTTAAAGCGGTTTTATCATTTTATATAAACAGTTATTGAATTATTTTTTAAATGATTTGATCTAAGCTGATTTCAAATTATTTAAAAAAAAAAGACAGGAAATTTTAAAAATTTATTTCAATTGAAGTCTTACTTTAATTTGATTCATAAATAATTGTTTGATTCATTTCAAATTTAATGCTAAATCAGAGAAAAAGTATTTTTACCAATATATATGATTTTTAAATTGATTTAAATTTTTAAAATTGCATTTGTTAAACAAATTTTCATATCTTTGAAAACCTTTCTTCCAGCTACAGGTCTGAAATTCACATTTACTTTTTTATAATTCGGATAAAACAAATTCACTTAAAAAACAATGATTATGGGAAAAGTTCAGATTCATTCAAATTAGATTCTGAAGTAATTATTTATACTAAAAAAAGATTCAAATCTTACATTTGTCCTCTATAACTCCTTTGAAGAAATCTGTCACATTAAATAAAATTTCTGTACCATTGTATAGGGCTTAGTTAAGGTTTACATAATTGAAGTAGTTCATATGCAGAGATCACTAAAGAGATAATATTAAGTTATCATAAATAAAATTGGGTAAACTTAAAAATTTAATGCGCTTTTATCATTTTATATAAACTGTTATTGAATTATTTTTTTAATGATTTGATCTAAACTGATTTCAAATAATTTAAAAAAAAAAACAGGAAATTTTTAAAAATTGATTTCAGTTAAAGTCTTACTTAACTTTATTCATAAATAATTGCTTCATTATTTTGCAAATTTAATGCTAAATAAGAGAGAGTTTTTTTATTACCAAGATATATGATCTTTAAATTGATTTAAATTTATTAAATCAGATTTGTTAATCAAATTTTCGTGTCTTTGAAAACTTTTCTTCCAGCTACAGGTCTGAAATTCATATTTACTTTTTTATAATTAGGATAAAACAAATTCACTCAAAAAATAATGATTATGGGAAAAATTTCGGTTCTTTCAAATGAGATTCTGAAGTAATTATTTGTACCAAAAAAAGATTCCAATCTTACATTTGACCTCTATAACTGCTTTGAAGTAATCTGTCCCTTTAAATAAAATTTCTGTACCATTGCAGAGGGCTAAGTTAAGGTTTACATAATTGAATTAGCTCATATTCAGAAATCACTAAAATGATAATATTAAAATATCCTAAATAAAATTATGAAATGTAAAAATTTTAGTATGGTTTTACGATCTTACATAAAATGTTATCGTATTAATTTTTTAAATGATTTGATCTAAACTGATTTTTAATTATTGAAAAAAAAGACAGGACAGTTTTAAATATTTATTTAAATAAGAGACTTTTATTTAATTTATAAATAATTATTTAATTCATTGCAAATTTAATGCTAAATCAGAGAATAAATATTTTTTTTACCAAGATTTGTGATCTTTAAATTGTTTTAAATTTTTAACATCAGATTTTTTAATCAAATTTTCGTATCTTTAAAAACTTTTCTTCCAGCTACAGGTCTCAAATTCACATTTACTTTTTTATAAATTGGATAAAACAAATTCACTCAAAAAAAATGATTATGGGAAAGTTCAGATTCATTCAGATGAGATTCTGAAGTAATTATTTATACTCAAAAAAGATTCCAATCTTACATTTGTCCTCTACAACTGCTTTGAAGAATCTGTCACATTAAATAAAATTACTGTACCATTGTATAGGGCTTAGTTAAGGTTTATATAATTGAAGTAGTTCATATGCCGAGATCACTAAAGGGATAATATTAAATCATCATAAATAAAATTAGGAAAACGTAAAAATTTTAAAGCGCTTTTATCATTTTATATAAACAGTTATTGAATTATTTTTTAAATGATTTGATCTAAACTGATTTCAAATTATTTTTAAAAAAAAGGCAGGAAATTTTAAAAATTTATTTCAATTGAAGTCTTACTTTAATTTGATTCATAAATAATTGCTTGATCCATTCCAAATTTAGTGCTAAATCAGAGAAAAAATATTTCTACCAACACATATAATTTTTAAATTGATTTAAATTTTTAAAATTGCATTTGTTAATCAAATTTTCGTGTGTTTGAAAACCTTTCTTCCAGATATAGGTCTCAAATTCACATTTATTTTTTTTTAATTTGGATTAAACAAATTCACTCAAAAAACAATGATTATTTGAAAAGTTCAGGTTCTTTCAAATGAGATTCTGAAGTAATTATTTATACTAAAAAAAGATTCAAACCTTACATTTGTCCTTTATAACTACTTTGAAGTAATCTGTTCCTTTAAATAAAATTTATGTACCATTGTATAGGGCTTAGTTAAGGTTTACATAATTGAATTAGCTCATATTCAGAAATCACTAAAGTGAGAATATTAAAAATCATAAATTAAATTTTAAAAAATATAAAATTTTTAAGATGGTTTTGAGATTTTATATAAAATGTTATCGTATTAATTTTTTAAAGGATTTAATCTAAACTAATTTCTAATTATTGAAAAAAACGACAAGAAATTTTTTAATATTTATTTCAATAAAAGAATTTTAATTTTTTTATAAACAATTATTCAATTCATTGCAAATTTAATGCTAAATCAGAGAGAAAAACTTTTTACCAAGATATCTAATCCTTAAATTGTTTTAAATTTTTAAAATTAGATTTTTTAATCAAATTTTCGTGTCTTTAAAAACTTTTCTTCCAGCTACAGTTCTCAAATTCACATTTACGTTTTTTATAATTCGGATAAAACAAATTCACTCAAAAAACAATGATTATGGGAAAAGTTCAGGTTCTTTCAAATGAGATTCTGAAGTAATTATTTATACTAAAAAAAGATTCAAATCTTACATTTGTCCTCTATAACTGCTTTGAAGTAATCTGTCCCATTAAATAAAATTTCTGTACCATTGTAGAGGACTTAGTTAAGGTTTACATAATTGAAGTAGTTCATATGCAGAGATCAATAAAGTGATAATATTAAAATATCATAAATAAAATTAGAAAAATGTAAAATTTTTAAGATGGTTTTGCGATTTTATATAAAATGTTACCACCTTAATTTTTTAAATGATTTGATCTAAACTGATTTCTAATTATTGAAAAAAGAGACATTTTTAAATATTTATTTCAATAAAAGACTTAACTTTAATTTAATTTATAAATAATTATTTAATCCATTGCAAATTTAATGCTAAATCAGAGAAAAATATTTTTTTACCAAGATATATGATCTTTAAATTGTTTTAAATTTTTAACATCAGATTTTTTAATCAAATTTTCGTCTTTAAAAACTTTTCTTCCAGCTACAGGTCTCAAATTCACAATTACTTTTTTATAATTCGTATAAAATAAATTCACTCAAAAAACAATGATTATGAAAGAAGTTCAGATACCTTGAAATGAAATTCTAAAGTAATTATTTATACTAAAAATATCTTTAAATCTTACATTTACTGTATCATCTATAACTGCTTTGCAGAAATGTGTCACACTGAATAAAATTTCTGTATGATTATAGAACATTACATTAACCCTCTACAGATTCAAATGAAAAGATAATCTACAGATAAGATTACTATGTTCCTGTCTCACTTTAGTGACAAATTTATCATAATGATAAAATTGCAAATGTTGTTTCTTATAACCATGATTTTATGCAGAATACTATAAAATTATCCAGATAAATATTTATTATTTATATACTCCAAAGATATAAAACTGGCTTTCTGTTGGAAAAGAAATTTCTAGGCAACATAAAAATGATAATATTTCATCCTTGACTGCACGCTTAAACAAGATCATTTGATACAACATATAATATATAATTCAGAGATAGAAACTTTCTTTATTTTTAATCAAAACTCGTGAACTCTTTCATGTGGGTACGTTACGGATCACTGACTTACAATGTATGAATTAGAAATGAATTACAAGCTTTCTATGAGACGTATGTTAATTCATTTAACTTATAATTACTAATTATTGATTTTTTCATACATACATTTTTTCCATTTTTTATTCGACTCATTTGATTTTCAAAAATGATTTCTTAAAAACTTCCTCGAATCAACATATGTATGTGTACCATAAAACTATGTACGATATAAATAAAATTTGACGACAATAATACTTTGATATCCTTATCGTAGTATACAATATCCTTATTTCTTTTTTTTTCTTGTTCTCATTTAAAATACTAAGGAAATAAAATAAAACATATATATTTATGATTTTTAAATTAATAATAGTTAAGAAGATTATTAATTTAAACATCATTGATATATATATATGTATACATATATATATGTATATGTATATATATATATGTATATATATATGTGTGTGTGTGTGTGTGTGTGTGTGTATATATAAATATATATATATATATATATATATATATATATATATATATATATATATATATATATATAAATATATAAATATAAAAATATATAAATATATATATAAATATATATATATATATATATATATATATATATATATATATATCTTGAGATAAATAGATACATAGATCTAATTATCCTTATCTTAGTGTTATTAGTTTGTGTATAGAACAGACTAGCTTGAGTATCTTAGTCTGTGTATAACATTGCTGTAAAATGTTCTAGAAGATTTAATGCATTATAAAAAAATAACATTGTAGAATATAATCCTGGAAGCGTAAAGAAAATTTTAGAATTTCTTAAAAATTATACATAATAATACATCAGAACTTCCAAAAGATTCGGAGGGCATCGGACGTTAGTTCTGGAGCGCAGAACTATACATCTAATGATTATGAATACCTTTGAGTAATGATTATGAATATTTAATTAATTTTCTTTAACGTATCTTGATTTACCAGACAATAACTTCCGTTGCATTTGCATCATTTACATTTTTTAATTATGATGTTAAAAAGACTTCTACAAAATTTAACATTGGCTAAAAATGTTTTGGTTGACTTCCCTTTATCTCTTAATAAATCATTTTTATGATAACAAGTGATGATATTTTTTTTATATATGCAATTTTCAGTTCCTTTTTTTATTTGAATAAAATAAGTATTTATAAAATAAGTAGTTTATTATTTGAAAAAAATAAGTAATGATTGTAAATATTTAATTAATTTTCATTAACGTATCTTGATTTACAAGATAATAACTTTCGATGCATGTGAATTTCACATTTTTTAATTATGATGTTAAACAGCCTTCTGGAGAATTTAATATTGGCAATAAATGTTTTGGCCGACTTTCCTCTATCCCTTAATAAATCATTTTTATGATAACACGTGATGATATTTTTTTATATCTGTAATTTTCAGTTTCTTTTTTTTATTTGGGGTGAGACCACACTCCTCATCTAATATGACTAATTGCTATGTTATATAATGAGCTAATATAATTTTATTCATCATCTAATTTTATTTCACTACTTTACAAGTACCTCTTACCTGTCATAGAAAAATCGTATATACTTTGTCAATATATATATATATATATATAATATATATATATATATATATATATATATATATATATATATATATATATATATTATATATATATATATATATATATATATATATATATATATATATATATATATATATATATATATATATATATATATATATATATATATTCTATGAATTTAGTGACACATCAAAATTTTCTCTCTACCCCTCTGGGGGCATGGGAAGAATATTTGCTACCACTGTTCTAATGAATTAATTATGTAGAAATAAATATAAATTTAGAACAATTAATCTAAAAAAATAATTTTAACTTCAGGAAAATATAGATACTGCATTCAGTAAAATTAAACTTGTATGACTCCTCACATGGAAAAGTTAAAAATCAGTTCTTCTGATAAATTTTACCATATATTAAAAATTAATATTTTCTCCATATCAGAAAAATCGGCTTAAGAAATAGCCATCTCAAAATCTAAAATCATATTTGTCCGCTGTGATAAATAAATATTTTCAAAACACCTATAAAATATTCTTAAACTACATTAAAGCATATTTTGTTCATATAAATTGCAAAAATAATTTCAAGCACATTTTGACCGTAGTCTTATTTTAAAGCATTCATAGCGTCACGGCTGAGTTATTTAGCAATTTAATGACTACAGAAAACATAAAGGGAAACGAAAATGGTTGGAAACGACAGTAAAGTGTGAGAAAAATGTGAAAAATGGTAGCAATTCTACTTCTAATTGAAGTTCTTAATCTCATTTATGTTGTCAGTATATAATGTTATTATTGTACCATAACACAAAAGTGAAATTCCATTCGATAAATTGATTTGCTCCTTAAATTTCATTCTTTGTAAACATATATAAGCACACACGCCACTGTGCAAAATCATACTTCAAATTTCTCTCTAGAATTTTGTTGTAAGTGAACTTGTATTCAAGTATACAACATGCTTAAGGTAAGTTTATTATAAAGTACACTTAAGGTAAAATTAATGCAATTAATATAATGTAGTTAATTCAATTTATTTTAGTATTATAACATATAAAAATGACTTGTATTCTTAAGTATAAATTATGTTTACTCTTAATATAAACTTTTACAAATAGGGTATTATGCATTCATTTACGAATACATCTGCATATATATATACATACAAATACTTTTTTATGTGCATAAATAAAGCCTAAATTCTTTTTAAAATGGAGAAATTTAAATACATATTCACTAAGCTTTTATTACGTTGGTAAATAGCACAATGAATATTTATTTAATTACTGAAATAAAGATATAGAGATTATTTTCTGTTACTTTAAAGCAATTTAATAGAAATAAACTCTAACATTTATTTATATTACCTTATTTAACATGACTTAATATTGCTAATATACTAAGTTCTTTAATGTTGTGAAATCATTCAACAATATTTCAAGTGCCAGTAAGCCTTATTATTAATTGAAGTACACTGTTAATATCTATAATAATGTAAAAATTTTAACTTTTTAATTTTCTTATTTAAGTTGGGGTTTTTTCTTAAAATAAAATTAACAGAGAGGATTTGGTCTACAATAAATGATTTTCATGTAAATAAATAACATAAAATATTATATTTAATGAAGTTAAGTATGAATTCTAGAACATAATACACATTTTAAGAGGTTTGTTTTAACTACCTGTAGTTGTTTTTAAATACCTCATTTAACACGACTTAATCTTGCTAATACGAACTAAATTCTTTAATGTTTTGAATCATTTAACAATATTTCAAGTGCCAGTAAGCATTATTATTAATAGTAGTACACTGTTAATATCTATAATCATGTGAAAATCTTAACTTTTTAATTTTCTTATTTATGTTGTGTTTTTTTTTTCTTAAAATAAAATTAACAAAGAGGATTTGATCTACAATAAATGATTTTCATATAAATAAATACCATACAATATTATACTTAATGAAGTTAAGTATGAATTCTAGAACATTAAAAGGGTTTTTTAACTGCATGTAGTTGTCTTTAAATTTTGAAACTCGAAACAATAAAGTCTAGAACTAAATTCATATTTTATCTTCTTTTTTCTAAGCAATAGTTGTTTCTTTTGAATTCCCTCAGTTCATACTCATTTTAGCACTTGTATTTGAATCTATATTCGATTCTACACTGTTTTGTTGAATACATGCTATAATATCTCAATTTTTCCTCTGAGCTTCCACATCTTTGAAAAAAATTGAACCAAATGAACTTTAATAACATTTGATATATTAATAAGTTATTTTAATTTTAGAGAGTACAGCCCTAACATAAGAGATTTAGGTTTGAAAATTTTATAAACTATTTCATATTCTGAGTCAAAAACCTTTACTTTATTCTCTGGAATCTCGTGTACTATAATATTCAGTTAATTTAATTTCAGGGAAGTACAGATTCAACACGAAATTATTCCTAATATGATTCCTAATATGATATCAATCAAAAATCTTCAATAATTTCATTGAAGTCTAAGTGCATAATTTCCAAATATTTAATTTCAGTAAAAACAGCCCTTTTCCCTCTTTTATATACTAAGTTATATGTGCATTACCTATGTTTATTAATATTTTCATTCAAAAATATTTCTCAGTCCGAATTCTTCACTCTTTTCTTTCAATATTATGATTTTATCTAACTGTGTTAAATGTGTTATAATATTTTTTAAGAAATTAAATGGTACTTTTTACATTATTTATTTATGTATAGATTATAGTTTTACTAGACATTTGAAGTGTTTTATGAGAAATATATCGAGTGTAATATATAGATTTGCAATAATTTAGAGATTATCAAATGTTACTCAATTTAACATTAGGATACTTTTCAGAAATATAACCTTTTATAAGAAATAGACAATCAAATAGGATTTTTACAATGTTTATTTATATATTAATAAGAGTTTTACTGAATACTGGAAACATTTTATGAGAAACATATCAAGACAGTAATAAATAGCTTTGTAATGTTTTAGAGATTAACAGGTGTTACTCAATTTAAAATTACAATACTTTTCAGAGATATAACCTTTTATAAGAAATAGACAGTTAAATAGGATTTTTACAGTGTTTATTTATGTATTAATAAGTTTTTAATGAATACTGGAAACATTTTATGAGAAACATATCAAGACAGTAATAAATAGCTTTGTAATGTTTTAGAGATCAACAGGTGTTACTCAATTTAACATTAGGATACTTTTCAAAAATATAAACTTTTACACGAAATAGACAGTTACATAGGATTTTTACAGTGTTAATGTATGTATTAATAAGAGTTTTACTGAATACTGGAAACACTTTATGATAAACATATCAAGACAGTAATAAATAGCTAAATAAATAAATGCTATATAAATAGCATTGCATTGTTTTAGAGATTAACAGGTGCTACTCAATTTAACATTAGGATACTTTTCAGGGGTATAACCTTTTAAAAGAAATAGTTAAATAGGATTTTTACAGTGTTTATTTGTGTATTAATAAGAAATTTACTGTATAACTGAAACATTTTATAAGAAAGAAATCAAGACAGTAATAAATATCTTTGTAATATTTTATAGATTAACAGGTGTTACTCAATTTAAGATTAAGATGCTTTTCAGTGACATTGCCTTTTACAAGAAATAAAAAGGATTTGAAATACAAACAGAACGAAATGTGTAAAGTGTAAGGCATTACAAGTATTACAGGTCATTTGCAGTATATTCTCTTAAAATTAAGAATATTAAATAATTATATATAAGATATAATTTTTCCCTAGTATAGAATATAAAACCTCTCTTAATTCGAATTTTTTTTCCAATGCTGAGACACTTGCCTTTATTGGTATTGACCTCTGCAATGCAACATGTTTTATAGTTCATTTCATTATGGGATCACCATATAGGCAGCCAACATTATTCCCTATGAGGGAACAAAACAGATACACTGAAGTTTTATTCGGAAATCGAACCCAATCAAAGCAAGCACTATACAATCTGAGCGGTTCTAGATTATAAATAAAGGA
Organism: Pardosa pseudoannulata; assembly: GCA_032207245.1. Classification (NCBI taxonomy): domain Eukaryota; kingdom Metazoa; phylum Arthropoda; class Arachnida; order Araneae; family Lycosidae; genus Pardosa; species Pardosa pseudoannulata. The sequence goes on from CM063501.1 coordinate 25,976,795, forward strand.
CGGAAAAGCATTTTTTCCTCAGAATTCCCTTAATGGCATGGCAGTTTTCGTGTACCTAATGTCAAATCTATACAGAATCCTAAAGTGTTAAAACAAAGAACCTTCATTATTGTTTAAAGTGAAAGCTTTAAAGGACTTTCAGCTACTGTTTTGCCACCCGATACGCTTGGCTAAGAAAGTGTTACAAAATCTTTTCACTCGAGAAACGTGAAATTTTATGAGGCTTTATCGTTTCAACCTGTTAAATCCCACAAAAACTTTTTGTGAAATTATTCACTTGTGTCCATATATGAGTTTAATAAAAGTATTCAATCACTTTTTTATGACACGTCTTTATACAGTTAGGCAATAAAACTGAATTGTTGCAAATGAATATCAGTCGATACAAAAAAAGCCAGATAATCTTATATATATATATATATATATATATATATATACATGTATATATATATATATATATATATATATATATATATATATATATATATATATATATATATATATATATATATATATATATATATATATATATATATATATATATATATATATATATATATGTATATGTATATATATATATATATATATATATATATATATATATATATATATATATATATATATATACATGTATATCGTACATATACGTACATTGGCCATTCTAAATATATATTATGAATTTATATGTATTTATATAAATTACTAACAGGCAATGTATCAATATATCATAAAATATTGATATTATGTGCTGCATAATATATATTATGGATTTTCAACTTTTCAACTTAGTGTTGTATTACGATGGGGAACAAATGCCAATAAAACCAAATCGATTTAAGCGTCTCAGAATATTTCTGTAAAATCGTCTTTCCGGTATATATATATATATATATATATATATATATATATATATATATATATATATAGATATATATAGATATATATAGATATATATATATACAGAGAGAGAGAGAGAAATACATGTATATGTAAGGACAATTTTCAGGGGGTTTCAAAACTGAAGTCAAGGGCTAAAAATTCCTGCATTCTTTTGTATTCCCCTTTTTAATCCCTAACTAAATTAACCACTAGGGCTCTAGTTTACGCTCTCAGAGAAGGGGTCTGACCAATTATAACTATGCATGGCTCTAGCGGGCAATTTAGGAAATTTCCAAACAAAAATGAGATTAACTCTGTCGGAGGCAGAATTTTCTAGAAATTTTCCCACAGATGTTGACCCAGGTGTTAATGGTATTGTACATATAGCTTCATGCTATCTGATCCCCTCAGTATGTCCTGTCTCTATAATGAAGTGGGAACCCATCCTCCAACGTTATCTTAATAAAGGTCGTTAACTAAAACGGTGTCATTTTCATGGGCCATGACTACAACCACTCATCAAGAAGTCCGTCTTATTACATATATAATGCCATAATTGTTTTAAAATAATTTTTGATAATTAGAATATATACATCATGATGTTGTTTCCTATCAAAGATAAGTTTGGATCAAAGATAAGTAAGGATTGAGATAAGTTTTCATTGATGGTTCTCAAAACTGAAAATTGAAATGAAAATTGCTGTGTGTGGACTCTTCTTACTATTTCTGTAAACTAGATGTCAATTCAAACAGGACCCTTTTGATTTTATAAGCCACTGCGGGTATTTGTGTGACCAAGCGTTTTAAAAACCATAGCAGACACTATTGTTTTGAACTATCTCCCTTGAGAAGATGAACCATGTGCCGGCCTAGAGGAATCATTCCTCTAGGCCGGCATTCTCACAAGAGAGGTGTAATATGACTCTTCACTGTGTAAGATGTGTTCAGCTTTCCTAAGGGAGGATAATAAAGGATTAGACGAATACTAATAATAAACTTAAGAGTTATACTTAATACTACTTATACTTAATTATACTTAATACTAAACTTGATAGTTATACTTAATATTACACATAATAGTTATACTTAATATTACACATAATAGTTACACTTAATACAAAACTCAATAGCTATACTTAATACTATTTATACTTAATTAGTCTTAATACTAAACTTAACAGTTATACTTAATACTACTTATACTTAATTATACTTAATACTACTTATACTTAATTATTCTTACTATTAACTTAATACTTAGACTTAATAGTACTAGTCTGGTCTTAGAGTTACTGCTAAGGGAAAGATTTTTCTGGTCATGACTACAACATATTAAAACATTGCCAAGAAAGCCCTGGAAATTAAAAGCAGGAGCTATTTCTAGTGTGGTCGGTGAAAAGAAATTTTTACTAATGACAAATATATATACCTTCTTTTAAATTGAAAAATATTTATCTTTATGTGAAAGGAAATTTACTATTTTTTTACAAACAAATATACTTTGATTTATATTTCTATGACGAAATTTTAACAAAGAGAAATTACATATGTATTATTGAAAATTACTTTTTCCTTGTATAGATCTTCTGAGTTGCGTTAGTGTTGGTTAAAATGTATAACAAATCTTACTACATCTTTTTTTTCAGACTGTCTTTTGCACCTTTCTTGTCATCGCAACCTATGTGGAAGCTTTTGCACCTGTTCTTCCTGAAGTAAGCATTTATTAATCTTAATTACTAAATTTGCACTCTTTTAAATAAAAATGATTGATTCATTGGAAACTTTTACTAGATAAATGACAGACTTATGTTTGTTGATAAAATAGCTTTCAGAATGACTTTTTTCTGTACAGAAATGAAAAATATTTGTATAATGCGATGAAATTTCTCTTATTGAGAATTATAATTTTGGAGATACGGGTATAAAAAGGACCTTTTCAAAACTTTGGAAGACTTTAAAGAAATGAAATAAAGCGCATTAAAAGAGAAGTATTACCAATCAGAATTGTTATAACTTTAAAAATAATTTAGTCTTATTTTTCTTACCTGTGTAAAAAAATCTTCTTCAATTTAAAAGAATTTAAATAAATGTTCTAAGATAATTTTATACTTAATTTTCATAAACTTCTCTCTAAAATTGGAATTGTTAAATCTTAGTGATGTTACCCTTTTAAAAAAATTATTCCATAATGATTGTTCTTATAAAAGGAAAATATTATTCTTACAAATTTAAAAATTCTTTCTTTTATTTTACAGCTGTGCAAAAAAAATATATTCCATATATACGCATTTAAACATACAAATACATGCACACACATGTATTTAAGATTTCTGCTTTGCATTTATCGAGTTAAGAATGTATGAGTATTACATTATTCAAGAAAAAAAATAAACTGGAACATATTTTGCTAAACACTATAATTTTCTGCAGTAGCATATTTTATTACACACCATTACTCGCTCTGTAATCTATTTATGTCTAAATCTTTTAATAAATTTTCCATAAAATTTTTGGTATCCAATTAAGATGAAATTTTGCAATCAAATATTAAATATATCTTCAATAACAATACTGTAATCAGTATATTACATTATATATAAGTATTACATCAGTATATAAGTACATTAATTGGGATGTATTAGTTAATTTTAAAAAACATAGAAATGTAAGGCTTTGTTTCTTTTTCTTTACTCTTTTATGTATGTATTGATGCTCAGTTTTGAAATTCTCAGTTAGAACACTGACAGCTTGGGGTCATTTTGGAGAATTTTTTTACCTGAATATAAATGCGTATAACTTCGTTTTTTGATAAGCAGTGTCAGATTTTTTTTATTTTAATTAATTTATTTATTTCTTAGTAGTGCAACTTTAATACCGTTTACCTTTGAAAATGTTACAGACTCACAAACCTATCATATTTTTGATTATAATTACTAATACCATACTATATTCTTTTGGTTAATTTATTAATAGCAACTGTAAAAAAATCATATAAGCATATTTGCAGGTACAAATTCACACTTAAATTTCTATCTTCATATTCTTTTATTAAAAATGTAAAGAATACTTATATTTTTACTAAAATATATTAATTTATTTTTCTTTATTTATTTATTGCTTAGAAAAGCAACCTAAATACCGTAAAGCTTTGAAAATTGTACACTCACAAATCAATAACATTCTTTTGAATTACCCATAACTACCAACTATTAAAAAAATATATACACTTGTATGTACAGGTATAAAACACATACTTAAAATTCTATTTCCATGTTTCGTTATTAAAAATGTAAAGGATACTTCTTTTTCTATATAAATTAAGCTAAACAAAACGGGAACACATTTTAATTTTGCCTGGAAGTACTATTTCAATATGTATATATATTCAAAATGAACTTTCTATTGCAGATTCACAAACCTATGCCATATACTTTTGGTTACACTATAAAAGACAAGCATGGTGAGCAACATCGAGAAGAAACAGGCGACGGCGTCGGAATTGTAAAAGGAAGTTACGGATTCACGGACGAAAGGGGAATTCACCGACAAGTCCACTATGTGGCCGACAAAGCTGGCTTCCGGGCCGAGGTCAAGACAAACGAACACGGCACTGCACCCATGGATCCAGCAGCTGTCAAGATGATATCTTCAGCCCACCCTTACTTGGGAGGTGCTGGACACATTGGTGTTCTCGGACACAAACCAGTCGTTGCCGGACTAGGACCCTTAGTTGCTGAATCGGCAGCATTTGGAGTACCTGTTGCGGCACCCGGACTTGTTAAAGAAGGATTTGCAGCCGGATATGGTGGACCTCTCAAAGCAGGATTTATTAAAGGATACGACAGCAGATTCGGAGCCTATTAAATATTCTTTGTACTTACTACCACAGAATGAATATTGAAGTGTGTAATTGGTTAAATTGATTATACATCTTTGCAATATTCTGTAAATAAATATTTTTAGTTATTATATAAGCATTGTTATAGTGATTTGTACTTAATGCATATATCACATGATAAAACATGTACATTCATATAACACAAACATTTTTTAAACAAACAAATAACACAGGGTCCTTTTTAAGTGGATAGATAATTATGTTATCGTATGAAAATTAAATTTTGGATAGAATAGAAGTGCTATTGCAAAAGCGTATTGTAAATAGTATATTACTTTTAATAGTTATAAATTTTTAAGTTTTAAAGTTTAATTAAATGCAGTACTTGATTTCTTTTAAATATTTGTTTAAAAGAAATTACTTTATACTCCATATTAAACGCCTCATTATTTGAATATCATTCACGTATTTAAGAACGTTTCATGGAATCAACATCAATTTTATACAAATATTTAGACTAAAAATTACATAGTTTTCCATAGTATTAACACTATTTTCTTTTAAGATTAAGTATATTCCTACATTTTATTTAAATGAAAAGTAAAAAATGAAATTTTAACGAAAACTGTACTTTTTTCATCAAAACATTTACAAATTCGGGGCAGGGATTAGATATTAGGTTATTAAAGTTTTGAAGATAGAGAATTTATGTATTAAGTAATGAATATTCCAAATCATTTTGATTATATAAGTAAATATCCATGCACTCGAATTCATGCACTTTATTCAGGACTCGTTTTTTACACCCAATTATAATGACCTTCAGATTATGTTCAAATTATGTATAACCGTATGTATGTATATAATCTACTAAATGATTTAGATACATACATTTTATAAAAACTTATATTAGTTGTATTTTACCAAGGTTGTATAAAATATAACAAAAATTTCTATGTAAGGTATATTAGCTGGCCAATCATATAAAAGTACTTTAACCCCTTGCCTGTGGAATATACTTGAGAAAAGCGTGCCAAAAATGAGAAAAAAAATTTCTTTAATTTTGTTCGCTGTTATCATAAAAATGTTTTTTCTCCAACGCAGCAGGTGACACAGACATTATACTAACGCCTTAACCCTCCGAGTGGAACACACTGGGGAAAAAAAGTTTCCAAAAAATACGATAAAGCTTTATTATGTCAGTGACCAAAGAGTTCTATGATTTTTTACTTCACCCTTTGCCCCACCCTCGTTATTGTTCCTTTACTTCCAGTTATAAATAGATATATAAATAGACATTATTGATTGTTAATTTTTAATACACATAAAGCTCGTCAAGTCTCGAATATCATCACATAAGAAATAATGTATTCTAAAAGTCGAATAAAATTTTTTTTGAGAATTATTTATATTTTTTTACTAAAGTCATCCAAGATATTTCAGTGGTGCAATTAGAGATATATATGTTACCGCAAACGAAATACTTCGAAATAGAGATTGACAAAGCCATGAGAAGATATCAGCGCCTTTGTTCCTCAGAAAGTAGGGGTGCATCCCTCAATAAATGTCAGTCAAAGAGGGGTGAAGTTCCCAAACAATCGACCTGACCCTCCTACCTCATATTTTCATGGGGGAAAGCACTGTCAGAAATGTACAATACATCTATTTTTGGAACGTTTTTGGAGGTCGAAAATTGTCTCTGACAGGTGGCGGAATTGTACGTGCAAACCGCTTAGAGGGTTAATAAGGCTGCGAACCTGTTACTCATTTAGCACTACACTAGGAGCTCGTGTAGCTTAAGGTATACTACGGACACGAGTTACATTACCCCCTCTGGGTTCTCGTAATTTAAAAGCAGGGACCAAGCAGAAGACCCTCAGGCTTGGCCATTCACCCTCAAATGTATCGTTTGAGAACTTGAAGGACTTTGTGACCACGAACCTATTTTACGTGCCCCAGTCATATTTAGCGAACACGGCTGATCTTAGGCCTAGAGCCCGCAACCTTTCAGTCACGAGACCGCTGCCTTTGCCGACTGAGCTACAGGGGTTCACTCATAAAAATGTTAGAAATAGATTATTTGAAAAATATATTTTACTCCAAATAACTACTATTTTCAATATTTTCACATACAGGGGAGTAAATGGATTACAGTAATTTTTGCTCAAATTACGGCAATATAAATTAAATGACATAATTTTCTGGATAAATATAATAAACTACTATAATAAAATATTATCTATATCAAGTGTCATGAATTCCCTGTCCCTTTTTCCCAAATTAATTACGGCATCAGAGAAATAGCCACAAATGGTGCAAAACTGCCGAACTTTTTGGAGGAGAGTATCTTTATCTATTGGGAAAATAGCAAATTTAATATTATGCCCTCCACGAACATATTTCAGACTTCATGGAATTGAAATACCGTTTTTTCTCTTTCCCGAACTTAGGTCGTGCATTCCAAATTTGGACTATTTGCGTTGCCCAAACTTCAGGCAAAGGGTTAAAGAGTATTTAATCTTGTCAAGAAAAAAACTGAGAATTAATTTATCATAACACCCTGTTCCATTTAAATAATTCTTTAAATTTGATTATTGTTACTTTTTAAATAAATATTTAAAACTAGATATTTTACTGAGATAATTTTTATATCGATTAATGTTTTCAATGCTGGATCTGTATTTTCAACTGCAAAAAAGGAACATATTTATCATTGTTCTAGTTATTCTTAAACTTTCAATTGATATTTGATTTAGCGCTTAATTAAGTTCTAGAACCAAATTCATTTTTTTTCTTTATACAACTATGTAGATAAATTTCTAACTTGCTTACTTTTACTCGAAAGTTAATGAGTGTGTAAATTTATATTCATCTCAACAGCTTTCGTTATCCTACTCAATATTTAAAGTTGTTTTATAATGATTGTGAAAGTAAACTTTCTTTTATTTCGGCCTTATGTATTATCATGAATCTATTTTACTGATATGATCAAATTTAAAAGAATTAGATCAGAAATTAGCTTGTATAAGTGTAACTACTTTATGAAATTTTGTTTCTCATTTCTTTGTATTTTAAATTCATTTATGTATATACAGTGTTTAAAATTTTTTCATTATCATAAATATCTAATAGAAAATGAAATGGGATTAATTCCCGCTTAATGAGACGAAAGAATGGCAAATAAAAATTCTACGGGAGAAAAGCTCATAAAAATTAAAGGCAGTATGTTGAAATGACAAAACTCAAAGTATTTAAACATCCACGCGAGAAACAGGCATCAGTCACACTTTTGGCAGTGAATACAGTTGAAGTTAGACAATCTTGATAACAGTAAGAAACTGTTTACTTTTTTAAACTGAATTTTTATTTCTGTACTTTTTAATTTCTTCTACCAATCGTTTTGAATGCATGCATTTTTATATAAAACTGCATGTAAATGTTATTTACTTCAATGCTGCTTGTTTATGTGTTAACTTATTTTATAATTTAATAATAGTACAGTATAACTTCGATTATCCGAGCTAATTGGGACCACTAGTACCTCGGATATCGGAAATCTCGGTTAATAGAAACAATGTATAAAAACCTTCCGTGCTTGCGAATTTAACTAACTTTTAAAGTAAAAAACAATGGAATGTTCTTTAAATGACAAAATAAACCTATATGAACTTATGTTTCACGGCTAAAAAAGATTTAAAAAGGATGTAATATTTCTTGGAAGTTGAGTGCTTTTGTGGGGAAGAAGTGCCTGTAACACGGACAACGAACTAAAATGTGTATAATTTTTTCCAATCTCATTTTGGAAAGGAGAAAAAAAAATTAGTCTTCCTTATTGACTCGGGTAACAGAAACCGCGGTTAATCAAGATTTTACTGTAACTAACAATTGACTTTCAAACAATAAACTAACAGAAAACTAACAATTGAATAATTGACTTTTATCTTTATATCGTATTAATATCAGCATGTTCTATTTATATATGATCTAAACAGATTATAGCTCGGTTTTTTGACTGAATAATTAACGCTCTCGAATAAAAGTCATATTTATTTAAAAAGTTCAAATTAACTTTTAAATTATACAATCATAATTTGTTCGTTGTCTAAAATTGTAAGATAATTTTAACTGGAAAGCATTAAAATTAAAAACAGTTCAGAGCCACAAAATAAATGAAACGAAATATTTTGTTAGTGAAATTTATTTCTCAACAATATATATGAGATTGCACAATAAATGTGTTGCTTAACACTAGATTGCCCGAGATTTCTTGTACACCTATATTGCCCAAAAACAGTCAAAATGACTGCATTGTAAAAAAATAACAAATATGTAAAGAAATTTGTTTAAAATTAATTTTTAATATTATATAATAAAGGAGGGCAGAAGTAACTACAATTATTCATAAACCCATTTATACGTTATAGAAAAAGTCACCAAGTTCTAAGAAATTGTGTCATTATATTTCATAATTGTTTTGTTCTTCTAATTGAAATTAAAAAACAGTCAAAATGACTGCCTTGAGCAATCTAGTGTTAAAAATATATGTATACTAATTTTTGAGAGTTTGTTGTACTTAATGGACAATTCAAACCTATCAACAACACATTCAGAATCTATTCTTGAAAGGTGGCTCCTATTTCATGACGAGTGAAATTTATAAATTCTTTGTTTATCTGGATGGTAGTCCAGCTATAATTTTTTTCAGTCAGTTTAAGTGAATCATTATCTTAAAATTTATTAGAAAACGGCTACAAATATAAACTGAGATACTAATATATATGCACTGTTTTGAATCAACTTCGTTACTATAATTTAAACACCGATACTTAATGCAGTGTACTTTTATTTCATAGTCCAAATAAAAAAAAAATATGATGCTATGCTACTCTTTTCAAAAGTACAGATGGAAAAGTGTTTTTAAATATTCTGATGCCATATATATATAATTATCATTTTTAAGTGAATACTTTACCCCTAAAAACTATAATTTTAGTAAATTTAAAAAAAAAGTCTACAAGGATAAGTAAACTTAAACTGTCTTCAGAAGTATCAGATGGTATAATTGGTGGGGGTGGGGTTTAGCTCTTGTTCCCCTCTTTGACGGCATTTTATTCGAAATTAACAGTATAAGAAATTTTAAAAATAAAACAACTCATTATTTTAAATGAAAATATTCATTTAAATTTAATTTTCATAAAAACTTTTATGCGTGTAAAGAAATGAAAGAATTATATTTGGTTTATTATCCTTGCATGGTGCAATGAAAAGTTTTAAAACATCAATTAAAGTGAACAAATGTATCCACAATTAAGAATATGATACTCACATGATATAAAAGTTAAATACTTTTTTCAAATGATAACGCTGTTAACTGAATTAAACTAAGCATATAAACAAATGCTAGAAAACATAATCTTTAAAAAAAGATTATTCGTATTTATAAAATTTTGTGAAACATTTAATAAAACAAATTTATTTTTTTTTAATTTTATTAAACAAACTCTTTAAACTTTTCTAGAAAACCTAAAATTTTAATTGTATGCAAAACACTTTTTTATTAGTAACTATTTGTGATTTATTTTAGTTTTTCATGTTATTTAGTTTTGTTTATTTTAGTTTTTTATATTTTGTGTGTGATGTATTTCTGTGGGAGAAGGAAGGAGGCCCGGTAAAGATGAAAATGTCTAGAGCCTCAAAAGGGTTTAATCTGGTCCTGGGTGAAATAAATACTTAAAAATTAAATATATAATTTAAATTTTTATTTCTGTATCTTCTCATAATCTTAACTGTCGTTTTCATTCAGGAAAATGGGCTAAATTTATAGTTTCATGACACTTTATTGACTAGCATGTATTAAAAACTATTTTATTTGCAGATGGTTTTTTTCATCCTTCTTGCTTGTTTCGTTGCCGTTCAGGGAAGCGGAGTGTATCAAGAGGTATTTAACCCATTAGACTTTTAATAATTGCAAATTTTAAGCATGAATATGAATAGAAATAAAGTATTAAAACAAGATTCTCTAATGATTTAGATTGCAAAAACACTGATTTTGCAATCCAAACTATGTACACTGTTTTTCATTGCTTTAAGTAGAATTGTAACTTGAAAACTGAACAGGTAACGTACTGCTGTATTTCGATACTAGAATCACTGAATGTGAATCCTACTGCTAGTATGAATATTTGTAGCCGATAAGAATGATCTTTAAGAAGTAAACCTCTGCAAGTTAGCCCTCATGTTGCAAAAAGCTGCAACAAGAAAGAAGATTAAGTAGATAGTAGCTTAACTTCAAGTGGAATAGTACTTTATGTAGAATAATAGCTTAAAGGCTATAGGGGTTGAGTGAAACTGTATTTCAATACTAGAGTCAGTGAATTTGGATCATACTTCTAATATGAAAATTTGTAATTGTTTAGAATCAACTTTAAGATGTAAACCTCTACCAAATTATACCTCTTGTTGAAAAATATTGACCTTAGCTAAACTTCCATACAACTTTAAGAATTTATTTATCAGACATATAGAAAACAAAAAACAGTTGTTGATAGTTATTTCAAAAAATCTTAATCACTATTTATACATCGAATGGTTGACTAGTTTAGAGCAGTAATAAACTTTTTGCAGCACATGGGCACTCAGACAATAATCAACTGCTTTAAACCTATGGCTCTGTCGGCAAAGATAACCTACAAAATCTAATTAATTCTAATTCCATCTCTAATTAACACTTACTAATATTCTAATACTTATATTAAAATGGAACGGTTGTAGAATACGCATTGTGTAAAGGGGTTTTAAAAATATTTTTTATTAAATAAAATTTTAAAAAAAACATTTAAAATTGTGAAGTAAAAATATATATTTGAAAATTTATTTATAAAACTAAGTGTTTAATTAATGTTCAAATATTAAAATCAGCTCAAATATATAAAAAGATAATTTTTTATTTCCAAAAATATGCGTCTGCAATAAACTTGACTAAATCTGTTCGATTTTAAGTCTATTACACTTTAATCTAATTTTCGTTTAAACGTATCACTAGGTTTAACAATCGATAGCCTCGCAGTAAAGAATCTCTTCATCTATTACTAATAATAACTTCGTTTGCACAAAATAAATCATTTTTGCTATAATAGAACAAAAGGTAAAAGCAAAGAATAATGAATATACCACAAATCAAGTGGTGTAACTGTTATTCAATAAATACTAACACCAGGTAGCTCTCTACTATTTATTAGCATATTTTAAGATACCACAAAACAGTTACGAAATATCAATTAAATATTTAAGCACATAAAGAACAATTAATTTTACATTGAGTCCCAGTCATAACACTGGAAAACCTATCCTAGCCTATCCTAAATTGGAGGTCAACTGACATTAGTTTCTTCAGTCGCCACTAGATGGCGAGAGGCAAAAACAGTTCTATTATAGTAGAAATTAAAAAGCAAACCTTTATTTCCTTACAATAGAGATAAATTTATATAACAGAGACCTGTAAAACTTTAGGACTGGGGCAAAGCTAAGTCCAGTTCTCTCCAGCTACTAGGTGAACCTAAACTTTTACTTAATCTAATAATTAATTGCTTCATTCTTCAATAATTTTTATGATTTAATACATTCCCTTCTCTTAGGTCCACAGTCCCCAACCTTACAAGTTCGGATATACGATTAAGGATAAAGAAGGAGTTCAACATCGAGAAGAGGCTGGAAATGGAGCTGGTGTAGTCCAAGGAAACTATGGGTTCATTGACAACAAAGGGAAAATGAGACAAGTGGAATACGTAGCTGATAAAGGTGGCTTCCGAGCTCAGATCAAAACTAACGAACCTGGAACTTCTGGACAAAGCCCATCTGCCGTTAATTTAATCTCTAATGACCCCTACGCTCAAGGTGCTCGAATTCCTTACAATTCTCGAATTAATGATCCCTATGTACCAGCTCTCGACAATTCCGATGGCGCCTATGGATTCCGTAAGTTTAAGCATATAAAATATATCTGCATTTATCTACCTATGTGTCACGTAGAGATTAATAATAATAATTTTTTATCTAATTCGTGATTTGTACTTTACTCTAGGTTAACAAAAGAGCCATTACTTTGTTAATAATTTTAATTTTATGAATGAATATATTCCTAAGTTGCTTCAAAAAATTGGGAAAAATGTGCCACGTAGCTTCACGAAAAGAATAATTTTAATCGTTTCTTTTTTTCCATCTTGATTTGTTTTTTCCATGAGTTTACTTAAGGAGCCAGTATTTCGTTAATAACATCAACTATGTTAATGAAAATACTCCTAGGTAACTTAAAATTGTGATTTGTTAGGAAAAATGTATCTATTGATTCCTCAAGTGGAGAATAATAAGAATCATTTTTCGGTTTTCTTTATTATTTTTACTTTTCATGAATTCATCTAAAAGACCCAGTATTTTTTTAATACTGCCAGCCTTAAAAATGAAAATATTCCTATGCTATTTAAATTTGCTTCTTGTTAGAAAAAATTTATGTCAAAATATACAATATATATATTGTGTGTGTGCGTGTGCGTGTACTTCAAACTCCTAGCCTGCAAGAAAATATGAGAAAGACCTGCATTCCGGGTATTAAAAAATTTTTAGAACAACTTTTTCTACATTTATCATTTTTTTTCAGTACGATGCTCATTTCGACTCAGTTCACACAACATGTCCCCAATCCACAAGATTTACCTGTACATCCTTGGAATTTGGCACATTCTATTCTTATATAGTGTTAATTTACCCCATATTCTATGTTTCTCAGAGTTTTTTTTTTCTTTTCATTAATTAATACTATTACTAACTTTAAAACTCCAAACTTCTCACACACACACACACTGATTTCTTTTAAATATTGATATAAAAGAAATAACTTCATACACCATAGTAGTTAATTAAACGCCTCATTATTTGAATATCATTCACATATTTAAGAATGTTTCATGAAACCAACATCAATTTTAGACTAAAAATTACATAGTTTCCCATATTATTAATATTTTCTTTTAGATCAAGTATATTCCTACATTTTATTTAAATGAATAATAAAAAATGAAATATTAATGAAAACTGTATTTTTTTTATCAAAACATTTTTTAAATTTGGGGCAGTTTTTAGATATTATGTTATTAAAGTTTTGAAGATAGAGAATTTATGTATTAACAACAATTTATTAACATCATGTATTAAGATAATCAATATTCCGAATCACTTTAATTGTAAAATTACATATTTATAAACTTTTTAAAAAACTCATTTGTTTGACAACCGATTCTAAAGAGCTTCAGTTTGTGTTCAAATTAAGTATAACGGTATGGATACAATCTATTAAATGATTTAGATATATACTTTTTATGAAAATTATATTAGTTGTATTTAACCAAGCATATATAAAATATAACAAAAACTCCCATGTTAGGTATATTATAGCCGGACAATCATTTAAAAGTACTTTAATCCCTTGCCTACAGAATATTTTCGAGAAAAAAAGTGCCAAAAATGGGAAAAAAACCTTTCTCTTTAATTTTGTTCGTTGTTATCATACAAATTATAGAAATAGGTTATTTTTAAAAAAAAAATTTTGAATGAAATAACTGTTATTTTCAATATTTTCACATATATGGGAGATCTAATTGATAAGAGTATTTTTTGCTCAAATTACAGCAAAATAAATCAAATGGTATAATTTTCTGGATAAATATAATATAAAAACACAACAATATTATTATTTATATCAACTATTATGAATTCTATTTATATTCCATTATTCCTTTAAATTTCTCAAACCATCCGATGAATAATTTCTACTTTCAATATTTTCACATGTATGTGAGATGTTAATGGATTACAGTAATTTCTGCTCAAATTAAAGCAAACTAAATCACATATATATTATATATAGTTTTACTCCATTACTCTTACGCCGCACAGAAATTTTGCTCTTTTTTTATTATTCAAAGATATAATTTCTAACTTTAAAGTTCCAAACTTGCCATATCTCCTATATAATAATAGTCAAAATTCACCTATACACATTGATACTTACAGCAAATTATTTATATACATATATATTCTAACTATTATATTGTGAGAGTTTAAACCCGTCAATATCTTCTCTCCTGTTCTCTCTCTCTCTCTGCATATATATATATATATATATATATATATATATATTATGTGTGTGTGGTGTGTGTGTGTGTGTGTGTGTGTGTGTAATATATATATATATATATATATATATATATATATATATATATATATATATGTATATATATATATATATATATATATATATATATATATATATACATACATCCCTTATATAATAATAGTCTAAGTTATCTGTCCATCTGTCCTCGAATTTATAAAGCGGTTGGACCTGGAATGGATAGAGGCATATAAACAGGTCCCGATTAAGGCAAAGTTTTGCCCAAGGCCTAGTAGACTTTCGGCCCCCCCTACCCTCCTTTTAAGGCAAAAAAATTCTACTCAGAACCATGGAGTAAGTAATGGGTAAAAAAAAAATCACTGGAGTGATGTAAATAAGTAAACTGGAGTGTGTTTCAGATAAAATTGTCAATATTTTAACTGTTTTTATTTAATTCCTGAATAAGGTTTCATGAAATATTGCTTGAAGAATTAACAAAAAACATTCTCAAATTTTGTTAATTAAATTATTTAAAATTTATTAATTAAGTAAAAAAATTTAGGGTGTCCCTAAAGTTAGGGGGACCAGGGCCTAGGCCCAGTCGGCCCGTGCTTTAATCAGGCCCTGCATACAAATTGAATTTTTGATGAGTTCGGGTTATCAAAATTCAAAGCGAGTCAAGTTTATCTTCACCTGAACTATTTATCCGATTCTAAAATAAATTGATATAAATATGCTTCATATCACAGAGAAAAATACTGCCCTGTTTAAAAAGTTTGAAATCCCCTCTCCCCCCCCCTTTTTCAAGTGTTTAACCCTCTAAGCGGTTCGCACGTACAATTCCACCAAACCAATGATGTCTTCAAAACGTACAATTTTCGACCTCCTAAAACTCTCCGAAAATGGATATAATGTACATTTTTGCCAGTGCTTTCCCCCATGGAGCTTTGCGGTAGGAGGGTCAGGTCGATTGTTTAGGAACTGCACTCCTCTTTGACTAACATTTATTGAAAGATACACCCCTACCCCTGATGCACAAAGACGCTAATAGCTTTTCATGTCTTTGTAAATCTCTATTTCGAAGTATTTCGTTTGCGGTAACATATTTATATCTAATCGAACCACTTAAATATCTTGGATGAATTTCGTAAAAAAATATAAACAAGTCTCTCACAGAATATTTTTATTTGTACTTTTAGAGACCATTATTTCTTGTGGTATAATCTTCGAGACTTGACGAACTTTATGTATATTAAAAATTAACAATCTATAATAGCTATTTATATATCTATTTATAACTGAATGTAACGAGACAATAACGAGGGTGGGTTTCCCGTATTCCATTCTAGTCGACAAAGGGTGAAGGAAAAAATCATAGAACGCTTTGGCCACTGACACAGTAAACCTTAGAGTATTGTTAGAGACTTTTTTCCTCTATATGTTCCACTCGGAGGGTTAATGCCATTACTTCAAACCCTATTGTTCGCGGTTAAGAGCGGGCGATTAAACTAATCAATTTATTACATAATAAAGTAAAAATAACATTTTCCTAGCATTATGACGTCCTTTCTTTAACTATCTCATTGAATCATTTCTTATTTTAAATTATTTAAACATCTTCTGCATTAATTTCATGTTTTATTATTCAACTTAGATATTACTTAAATAGTTTTCTTTTATATTTGGCGTAAATAATAAATTAGGCACATGTGTGATAATCTTAAATTTAGTCATCAATTATTTTTTGTTGCAATGAAAATTTTATCATCGGTATTAACAACAAATTCTTTTCATAAATGTCTAGGAGTCTATTTCACGGACTAATAAATATCTAGCGTTTAAGTTGTATATCTTCCAAAATAAGAAGTTTGTTCATTTGTGCGTATGTTTTTAATACATAACTACACGGTTTGACTAAGTGAATTCGACTTGATTCTAAACTGCATTCACAGTATCGAGAGACTTTAGAGAAGTATGAAGATAAACAAATTATTGAGCTTGTACCAGATAATTCTCAGTCATTTTATTACCTGCTTCATAGGGCAATTTACATTTCTTGAAAATTAAAATTTTACAGATCCCGTCATATGACGGGTTATATACTAGTATATATATGTTTTCTTGTTTGTGTTAGATTTGGAATTTATATACGTATATATTTACATAAATATATATATATAAATATATATATATACGTATATATTAACATAAATATATATATATATATATATATATACATATATACATAATTGTATATATATATATATATATATTATTTTTTTTTATATATATATACAATACATATATATACATATATATATATATATATATATATATATACAATACATCTCATGAAATTACTTTTCTAAAACATCCTTACGGGAACTAATATTCATACAACAGAATGTATGCTACATTCTTCTTTCCTTCTTATCTCTTAATTGTTAACCTCTTTACGGTCATAAAAAGAAACATTTGTTGTCCAGATAAAATAAAAATATCAAATTCTCATTTATGAATTTCTTATATGAACATTCGTGATAAAAGTAACATATTTGCCAGACAAATATTTTCATCCAGATAAACGCAAAATATATTTAATACAATAAATTAAACTCACATGTTAGATTTTTCAAGGAAACTTTACTTCTTTTTAAAAAATATTTGTAAACCAGTTTCTGGGTTATATTTTCCTAATATTTATTCTTTTTAGGATTATAAATGAA
>CM063501.1:25999402-26074402 GCA_032207245.1 Pardosa pseudoannulata
ACCTGTGATCAAATATATAGTGGTGATTTATTTTTAATTGCGTTGTGTTAAGTATTTTTGTACTAAATTTAACCACAGGTTCTGAGAAACTACAGACATAAAAATGAAAATAAACTAACAGCTAAATTGACAGCAACCGAGACTAGCTTAATATTAAAAAAAAGTAAATTTATTATAATATATATACATCTATTTACACACAAAACTGATGCTAATTTTCATAAAATAAGCTTTGTCAACATCTTCTAAATTAGTTCTGACAAATTTTTTATACACTTAAGTAATTTTGTAAATAGATAGAGGAGCTAATCTCAATTTCAAAAATGTATGTAAATTCGGGGTACCTTTGTGGGTCTAAAATGTTGGGTTCTTCTGGTTGAAGGGTATCTATGGCTGATCAGGAGAGGGAATCTATATATCATCCGTTGGTCTCGTCAGGGGCTTCCTCCTGAGTCTTTGGGGTACGGCCGTACTATTTGGTGCAGGAACACTTCCTGTCGGACTTGGCTGGACTCTCCTAGTCTGGACTATCGAGCACCTTCTCCTCTGGACTCACGAACAACTTCCGTCGGACCCGACTAGACTCCCGACTTTCGAACACCTTCTTTTTGGGACCTCCGAACCTCTTCTCTGGGACCTCCGAACCATCCTCTCATCTTTTGGATTTTTCATATTTAATTATTTCAACCTTGTCCCCTCTTCCTTCTTGTCGTCCAATCAAGATAGTTGTAAGAATTTCATTGGCCTGCTTCAACCCCGCCTTCAGACCACCAACGTGCCAAACCTTATCCCTTCTAATTGGGCACTGATCCTTAGGGACTCATAAATACTCCACAAAGGTACATTCTTATTTAATGTCAAGTATGGAGACAGGATTCTAATCTGGGACTGGGATCAGAACCCCGCCCGAGACCACCGTACAAGACAACAATATCCGTTGAATAGAAATTTATGGTCCTCCATCTCTTTACAAAGATGTGATGAGGTCAGATTTAGATCCCGAACATTTTACTTCTTGTATAAATGAATCAATTATATAACAGATCTAAATCGCCTCATCACAAATAACATACTTGCAATAATGAAAGTGATCCTTTAAACTGTAGCCTCTAAACACAGTTTTGTTTTACCTTCTTGATAGTTTTAATATGTCCCAATGTTTAAATCCAGTGGAAAAAATGGTCCCAGAATGTTCATGAATTGTTCCTAAATGATCCCAATTTAAAAATAACCTGATTATAGATTTCTTCATTGAGTTTACTTCTTCATAGATATAAGAGTGAGTGAAAAATATAAGGTTATTGTTGTTATTTTTTAAATAATTTTTATAAATAAATATTTTATTGAGATAATTTTTTATACGGATTCGTATTTTACAATGCCGGATCTATATTTTCAATGGATATTTTATTATACGCTAAATAAAGTTCTAGAATCAAATTCAATTTTTTTTTATACCAGTATGCAATTAAATTTCTAACTTACTTACTATTCCGCAAAAGTTAATGATTGCCTAAATTTATATTCATTTCAACTGCTTTCATTATCCTGCTTAATATTTGAAGTTGTTGTATAATGATTATGAAAATAAACTTTCTTTTCTTTTGAACTTATGGATTATCATGGATCAATTCTACAGATATGATCAAGTTTAAAAGAATTAGATCAGAAATTAGTTTTTATCAATGTAACTACTTTATGAAATTTTATTTCTAATTTCGTGGTATTTTAAATTCGTTTATGTATTCACAGTGTCTCAAAAATTCTTCATTATCATAAATATCTAAAAGGAAATGAAATGGGATCAACTCATGCTTAATGAGACGAAAGAATGCCAAATAAAAATTTTACGGGAGAAAAGCTCATAGAGATTAAAGGCAGTATGTTGAAATCACAAAACTCGCCGAAGTATTTAAACATCCACATTAAAAACTGGCATTCAGTCACACTTCTGGGAGTGAACACAGTTGAGGTTAGACAATCTTGATAAAAGTAAGAAACTGTTTACTTTTCTTGACTTAATTTTTATTCCTGTACTTTTTAAATTTCTTAATATTATTTATGTATATACTGCATGTTTTATGTATTAACTTATTTTGTAATTTAATAATAGTAAAACTAACAATTGACTTTCTTATTTTTACATCGTATTAATATCAGCATGTTCTATTTATATAAAATATTAACAATTTATAGCTCAGTTTTTTGACTAAATAATTAAGGTTCTCAAATGAAAGTCATATTTATTTCAAAATTCAAATTAGTTTTTAAATTATATTACATTAACAGTATAAGCAATTTTAAAAATTAAACAAATCATTATTTTTAAACGAAAAAAAGCATTAAAATTAAATTTTCATCAAAACTTTAAGGTATATAGAAAAATAAAAGAATTATATTTTGCATAAATGGTATAACGGAAAGTTTTAACAGATCAATTAAATCAAACAAATGTATCCACAATTAAGAAAATTACTCACATGACATAAAAGTTAATCACCTTTGAAATGATAAGGCTGTGAACTAAATTCAAAATGAAATAAATATATTAAACTAAAATGGATAAAGCGAAGTAAATCTCGTAATTATTCTCATAAAGAAAGAAAGTTTGTATTATCTGAAAACAAATTTTAAACACTTTAAGATGAATTAAATTACATAAATTAATAATTTTAGCTCGTAATTAAATTGAAATATCAAATGGTGCTAAAATATAGTCACCAAATTCAATTTAGATTTTAAAAAATTATTATATCACCATACTTTCTTGATCTCCAAACAATTTGACTTGTCTGAAATCTTCCAAAATTGACCTACACACATACAAACTTAAATCGAATTAAAAATGTGTGTGTGTATATATATATATATATATATATATATATATATATATATATATATATATATATATATATATATATATATATATATATATATATATATATATATTTATATATATATATATATATATATATATATATATATATATATATATATATATGTATGTATGTATGTATGTATGTATGTATGTATGCATGTATGTATGTATGTATGTATGTATATATATATATATGTGTGTGTGTGTGTGTATATGCCTATGTATGTAATCATGTATATATATATATATATATATATATATATATATATATGTATATATATATATATATATATATATATATATATATATATATATATATATATATAAGTTCTAACGATTTAATTGTGAGAGTTTAAACCCGTTATTATCATCTATCCTTCTCTTTCTCTTTGCTTATATATATACATATATATAGAGAGAGAAAGATGGATAGATAGATATATAAATGTAGATATAATTATGTAAATTAAATTACGTGTATGTATATATATATATATATATATATATATACGTAATTATATAAATAGACAGATAATGATGTGTTTAAAATATCACAGTTTGTTAGTAAGCATATTATTGTAAACATCGATGAAAGAAGGGAAGAATCATCACGTAGACAAATGAGACTAAAGTCTAAGGTAAAATTTCTTGAAGAGGATGGGCAAACTGCTATTTTGAAAGATTTATATAAATTAGTTTATGTATTTATTATTATAAAGTTTTAAAACTGTATATGGCAAGCAAAAAAGCAAAAAATATACAGCTTTTTATATGATGACAAAATATTTCTGTACCCACAGGGCACATAACAATATAATAGTTTTTTGCTTGTATTAAATGCATGCGGTGAAAGGTCATTCTCAGTATTAACACATTGTGAGCGGATACATTTCGCAGCGGAATTGTACTGGGAGCGGACGTTTTGCTCGTAAATTTAGTTATTCAGTTAAATCTCAAAAATAGATAAAAATTATTTAATTTTTAACCAACTTTTCGTATTTTATATTAAAATATAAGCAAATATATAAATAGACAAATAAATATATATAAATACATATATATATATATAATATATAAATATACATATATATATAATATCATTTTAAATAAAAAATAATAAGGATAAATAAAAAGTTAATTTTAAATCTAAATTTAATTTTTTTTATCAACCTTACCGTTCTGTGGTTCCTCATCGACTGATGCAAAAACTAGTTTTTATTTGTCTAAATTTTTCCAGAATCTATGTAGTAGACAAGAACATTCGGCTTCGTATTCCTGTATATATCGTTAATTTTGTACCCACAAACAAACCCTGTTGTTACACTAACCCGTACTAGTACGTAACCCGCGCTGAAGTATTAATCGTCAGAAAATGTACTAGTACGTGTCCCGCATACAGTGTGTTAAAGTATGCAAAAACTTATTTATAAATCTCACTGTGTTAATCAAAATTAAATTCTTTAGTTGTTTTTCATAATTCTTTGCATGATATTAATTCTAAAGAAATAATTGAAGATTTTCTTTAACTAAAGACTAGAAAACAGAATATTTAAAAACAATTTATTTGTATTAATATACTTTTTTGAAACATTTAATAAAACAATTTTTTTTTAATTTTACCAAGCAAACTGTTTAAATTTTCTAGAAAACCTAAAATTTTTAGTTCTATTTTTAATACTATTTATTAATAAAAATTTAAGATTTATTTTGGTTTTTCATATTATTTAGTTTTATTTTATTTGTTTTTTATATTTTGTGTGTGCTGTATTTCTATGAGAGAATTAAGGGGGCCCGGTAAGATGATAATATCTAGAACCCCGAAATGGTTTAATCCAGCTCTAGATGAAATAAATACTTAAAAATTAAATATATAATTTAAATTTTTATTTCTGTATTTTCTCATAAACTTTGTATTCATCCAGAAAGTGGGCTGTATTTATATTTTCATAACACTTTATTGACTTACATGTATTAAAATCTATTTTAATTGCAGATGGTTTTTTTCATCCTTCTTGCTTGTTTCGTTGCCGTTCAGGGAAGCGGAGTGTATCAAGAGGTATTTAACCCATTAGACTTTTAATAACTTCCATATTAAGCATGAATATGAGTGGAAATAACGTATTAAAAGTCATTAACGTATTAACGTATTAAGATTCTGTAATGAATTGGATTCCAAAAACTGCATAGTATTTTTCATTGCTTTAAGTAGAATTGTAACTTGAAAACCGAACAGGTAACGTACTGCTGTATTTCGATACTAGAATCACTGAATGTGAATCCTACTGCTAGTATGAATATTTGTAGCCGATAAGAATGATCTTTAAGAAGTAAACCTCTACCAAGTTATTATCATGTTGCAAAAATCTTCAACAAGAAAGAAGATTAAGTAGAATAGTAGATTAGTAGCTTTACATTATTAAAGTAGTTAACTTTACATAGTAGAATAGTAGTTTAAGTAGAATAGTAGCTTAAAGACTAAAAAGGTTGCGTGCTGCTGTATTTCGATACTAGAGTCGGTGAATTTGGATCATACTGCTAGTATTAATATTTTTAGTCGTTTAGAATCAACTTTAAGATATAAACCTTTACCAAATTATCTCTCCTGTTGAAGAATATTGACCTTAGTTAAACATGTATACAACTCTAAGAACATATTTACCATACATATAGAAACCAAAAAACAGTTGTTTATAGTTATTTTTAAAAAACTTAATCACTATTTATGCAACGAATGATTGAATAGTTTAGAGTACTAATAAATTTTTTGCAACACATGGATACTCAGACAATGATCAACTGCTTTAAAACAATTGTCTTGTTGGCAAAGATAACCTACAAACTCTAATGCCGATAATTTTTTGGCTTTCTTCCAAATAAATACAATACAAAAGAAATTTCTTTTTCACAAATATTGTGTTTTTCTTTATAAATATTATACGTATATTCTTGTAATAAGTAATAATGATTATAAATAATTACAAGAATTGAAATTTAATAAGAATTTTCTTTGAAATTTTAAGTGTTAAATTATATAGTGCATAAAGCGGTTTTAAAGATATGTTTTATTACATAAAACTTTTTAAGAATATTTAAAAGAGTAAAGTAAAAGTATATATTTTTTAAAAATTATTTACATAAGTGTTTAATTAATGTTCCAGTACGAAAAATCTGCTCTAAGATATAAAGTGATTAATTTTTATTTGCAGAATTATACCTCTGCAATAAACTTGATGAAATCTGTGCCGATAAAAGTTTATTTACACTTTATTTAATCTAATTTTCGCTTAAACGTATCACAAGTTTTAACAGTCGATAGCCTATATCGCTAATGAACCTCTTCATCTATTAATAATAATAACTTCTTTTACACAAAATAAATCCTTTTTGCTAGAATAGAACAAAAGGTAGAAGCATGAATATACCACAATTCAAATAGTGTAACCGTTCTTCAATAAATACTAATAGCAGTAGCTCTCGACTTATTTATTAGCATAATTTAAAATAGAATAAAACAGTTACAAAATAACAATTAAATATTTAAGTATATAAACAACAATAAATTTTACAGTAGTGTCTCAGACATAACATTGGAAAAACTATTCTAACCTATTCTAAATTGGAGGTCGACTGACGTTAGTTTCTTCAGGTCGCCACTAGATGGCGAGAGGCAGAAACAGTTCTATTACAGTAAAACTTTAAAAACAAACATTTATTTCCTTACAATAGAGATAAATTTTCCTAATAGAGACTAGTAAAACTTTACGACTGAAGCAAAACTAAGTCCAATTCTCCTTCGGCTACTAAGTGAACCAAAGATTTTACTTAATCTAATAATTAATTACTACATTCTTCAATGAATTGTATGATTTAATATCTTTTATGATATTTTCTTAGGTCCACAGACCTCAACCTTACAAGTTCGGATATATCATTAAGGATAAAGAAGGAGTTCAACATCGAGAAGAGGCTGGAGCCCTTACTGTGGGAGTTGCGGTTCGTACCGAACGTTCGTTGTGACGTCACCTTGACGTCAGATTGCGGAAATTTTGAGAGCAAACGATACTTCGGTACTCTGGGGGTTACATGCGGAAATTTACAACAACCTAAACTATCGGTAACTTTCCGCATGCAACCCCCATAGTACCGAAATATCTTTTGCTGTCAAAATTTTCGCAATCTGACGTCAAGGTGACGTCACAACGAACGTTCGGTACGAACCGCAACTCCCAGAGTAAGGCCCTGGGAATGGAGCTGGTGTAGTCCAAGGGAACTATGGTTTCATTGACAACAAAGGGAAAATGAGACAAGTGGAATATGTAGCTGATCACGGTGGCTTCCGTGCCAAGATCAAAACTAACGAACCTGGAACTTCTGGACAAAGCCCAGCTGCTGTTAATTTAATCTCTAATGACCCCTACGCTCAAGGAGGTCGAATTCCTTACAATTCTCAAATTAATGATCCCTATGTACCAGCTCTCTACAATTCCGATGGTGTTTATGGATTCCGTAAGTTAAGAATATAAAACTTATCTGCATTTATATACTTAAGTGTCACGTAGAGAATAAAAATAATCCTTTTTCGATCTAAATCATGATTTGTACCTTCATCGAGGTTATCAAAAGAGTCATTATTTTGTTAATAATATTAATTTTATTAAAGAAAATATTCCTATGTTACTTAAAAAATTGGGATTTGTTGGAAAAATGTGACACGTAGCTTCACGAAAAGAATAATTTTAATCGTTTTTGATTTCCTTCGTCATTTGTACTTTCCATGAGTTTACGTATAGAGCCAGTATTTAGTTAATAATATCAACTATGTTGATGAAAATACTCCTACGTAACTTAAAATTGTGAATTGTGTTAGGAAAAATATATGTCAAAATATAGAAATGTATAATCAAACAAAAAGATATGATATGTATATATATGTATGTATGTATGTATGTGTGTGTGTGTCTGTGTGTACGTCAGTCTCCTAGCTTGCTAGAAAAATTGAGAAAGGCATCCATTCCAATCATTAAAATTTTATTCGAACAGCTTTTTTCACATTAAACATTTTCTTTTCAATACGAAACTCATTTTCTCACAGTCCACGCAACAAGTCACCAATAGTTAAAGCATTAATTAATAAAAAAGAGTGAACTTTTTGTGATATATCTGTGTGCTTGCAAGAGAGAGAGATAGAGAGTTCATATCAGAACGTGGCAATTCCCAAGACAGAACAGGCAAATCGTGAGTACTAGAAACCTGGTTACTGACTGATATGGTGTCTGCTGTATGCTACAGGCTACACGTATTCAGCGAGAGTAAGCCTTTTTGTTGAAGAGTATCGCGGTGATAAAGAAGTCCAGAAGTTACTCGTATTCAGAAGTGGGTTACGACTTTCGGTCGAAGAGCATCCTTGGGATATAAAACGGCTTTGCTTGAGTCCTCGAAATTTAGAAGTAGCACCAAGTAGAAAACCCCCAGGTTTGGCATGCCACTTTCAGTGGTATTGTGTGTGATTTGGGGGACATTGCGACCACAAATCCATTTTTTACGTGCTCCAGCTAGCTTAATGAACAGAACAAATCTTTGACCCGCTCGAGCTTCTATCGCGTGATCTTTCTGTTACGAAATCATTGCCTTGCGGACTTCTATTTCTTTTGAATAAACTATTCCGTCTGTTTGAAAACATCTCAGAAATTGCATCACAATACATTATAGATTCTTAAAATATTTTCATGGAAAAATGTGATTGGTAACATCATAACGCTATAATGTTTTCTTTTTCTTACAGCTACCGTTTATAACTTCAACCCTAACGTTGCCGGGTACGGAGGTCAACTGTACGGTTATGGATATAACGGAAATCGAGGATTCAACATGCAACCCGGTGGAACTGTCTACTTCGGGGCCAATTTAATAGGAGGAAGAATAACTGGCCAAGATTCTCGATTTTCTGTTGTTTAATGTAGCATTAAATGTATCTCTCATTTGTCCGAATGTATCATATGAAATAAATTTAGTTGTTTACACGTATACCAAACTTCTTGTTATTTCATGAAGAATAAGCATAGAAAGAAAGTGACTTTGTCCTACAAAATATTTTATTTTGATCTCAAATATATGATCATTAGAAATGCTTGCTATCGAGGTAAACATATATGTGTGTGTGTGTCTGTGTGTCAGGTTTGAAAACATTAAATTAATAATTTAGGGTTTTAAAAGCATGAAACGCAACGCACTCTTTAATACAGGCTCACGAATCACTAATAACTCTATATAAAAGCGTTTGACTCGTAATGATTGAAAGAGAGAGTCTGTCTTGATAAGGTTGTTGATAAATCTAAGTTAAGCGAAGTGTCTTTTGTTAGCGCATGGACACTACACACTGGCCGCTATTTTTAATGTTTCAATACTTGTTTATGAAGAAAACATAAATTATGAAGGACTATTCTGCTCTCTGACTAAATAGCTGGCTGCCGAAAGGTATGTCATTCATATATATATATATATATATATATATATATATATATATATATATATATATATATATATATATATATATATATATATATATATATATATGTATATATACAATATATATATATATACAATATATATATATATATACAATATATATATATATATATATATAATGCTTCTCGTGAAATTACTGTTGTAATACTTCTTTAATTGAACTAATATTCTTAAAAGAGCCTGTAGGCTAACATTCTTCGTTCTTTTCTATCTCTTCATTGTTTAACCTTTTATGTATACATATATATATATATATAATATATATATATATATATATATATATATATATATATATACGTATATATATATATATATATATATATATACATATATATATATATATAGATATTATATATATATATATATATATATATATATATATATATATATATATATATATATATATATATATATATATATATTATATATATATATAATGCATCTCAGGAAATTACTGTTGTAAAATATCTTTAAGGGAATATATGTATATATAAAAGAGCCTGTAATATACATTCTTCTTTCCTTACTATCTCTTCATTGTTAACATATACATATATATATATACATATATATATATACGTATATATATATATATAAATATAAATATACATATATATATATATATATATATATATATATAATACATCTCATGAAATTACTTTTCTAAAACTTCCTCAAGGGAACTAATATTCTTACAACAATATGCTACATTCTTCTTTCCTTCCTATCTCTTAATTTTTCAGCTCTTTACTGTCATAAAAAGAAACATTTGTTGTCCAGATAAAATAAAATATCAAATTCTGATTTATGAATTTATAAATGTATGTTCGTGATACAAGTAACATATTTGCTAGACAAATATTTTCATCGCAATAAACACAAAATATATTTAAAACAATACATCAAACTCGCATGTTAGATTTTCCAAGGAAACTTTGCTTGTTGTTAGAACAAAAATAAAAATATGTATACTATAATATTTCCGTAGTAAAAATACGTTTGAAATTAAAAATGTATATGTCTTTCAACAACGTCGTTCCTATAATATTTTTTTATACCTAAAAACAGATTTATTGAAATAAACAATTTCATATACCTTATTATTTCTTTTTGGGTACTTTTTTCTTCAAGAAATATATTTTACTTAATTTTCAATTTCTATATCTGTTAATCTATTTTCGGTATTTGAAATGTTATTTTCCTTTAAATGTGTCTTCATATAAGCTAAAAGCTCCATGAATATATGATACTTGCTCTATATTTTAATTTATATACTCCTCGAATAATAGTTGTTATATAAAAATTTAAATAAATTCCTTTTAAAAGTCATTTTAATCTTTTATCAAACTTTATAATAAAGAATTTTCCGTAAATACATTTGTTTGCGACTGTCACTAAATGAACAAAGTTTAATCCAAACTTTAAACAAAGTAACCTAGAGTCGAACGATCGCCGAATGTTTAGGTCCCTTATCTTCGGTAACGATGTTCGTGGGTTCGACTCCCACTGTGGCATGGATGTTCATAGACATTCGGCATCTGCTTTAAGCAGTAGGTCTCATTAGCCCTCGTTAGCCTGTTAGTTATGATACTATATAGATAAGATAGTAAAGTTTATTGTGTACAGTTAAAAGACATTTGACATTAATTTCAGAGTAAGCTTTATTTAGATGTGTATTGAAAATGATGATCTTTATTAATTCATATATACGTTGTTCTACACGGTATTATTTCATATATACCCTGATCTAGATACGGAATAATTCATTATATATGTTTCGTGCAAAGAACAAGGTAATAGGAATTTAAAATTTCTTAAAACTTTCGCACCATTCGTAATTAGTAACTTACAAGATAGATAATAAGTTTGCATTTTATAAACAAAATATCAGACATAAAATGCTATTAAACCTGACAGTGTTTTAAAAACTATATCTAAGAAACAAAGACAAAAGCATTAGAGTGTGTTCAAAGAAGGAATCGTGCCACAGTCTGTATATTGTAGTTCATACCGTCGTTGCCACCTCCAGGCAAAATTATGGATTCTAGGTCCTAAAATTATGGCATTCAAAATATCGTACATTTTTGAAATTAGTTCAAAATAGTGTTAATAGACTTGTAAGATTATTTTTAATCAAATTAATCTTAATATTAGATGATTTTAAAATTTAAGGAAAAACATAGAAAATGGCAGAATTTTTATTATTTACCATTATGTAACTTTATTAAAAATACCCCTCTACCATTATAACTGTTTTAGATAAAAACTACTTTTCAATATCAGTAAAGATCATGTAAAAAAATTCATAATTGAAATATTAAGATGACTCTACATTTAATTCACTATATATGTATATATATATATAATATATATATATATATATATATATATATATATATATATATATATAGTATATATACATATAACATATATTATACATATTTTAAATATACATATATACATATAATATTAAAATATATATATACATATATATATATATAGTTAAAATATATATATATATATATAATATATACATATATACTATATACATATATAATATATACATATAATATAATAATATATAAATATACATAATATTATATATATACTAATATAATATATATAAATAATAAATTAAATATATTATATATAAAAAATATATATATAAATATAATATATATATATATATATAAATACATATATAATATACATAAATACATATATACATATTATACATATATATATATACATATTATATACATATATAAATATATAAATATAACATATATTAAATATAAAAATATATACATATATACATATCTTACAAATATATATATATACATATAAACATATATACAATATATACATATATATAGAATAATATATATATATATATATATATAAATACATATATACATATATATATACAAATGACATATATACATATTCATATATACATATATACATATGTTTACATTTATATTTACATATATATATATATATATATAAATATATATATATATACATATACAATATAACATATTTAAATATATACATATATGTATACATATATATATATATATATATATATATATATATATTATAAAATGAAATATATATATAAAAATATATATATAAAATATATATATATGTACATTTTTTGTTGTTGCTCTTTATAGAGTTACAGTTAAATTACCTGTTCTTTTTAATTCTCTATTAGTTTACTGTTGGTTTATCGTACAAATCAGGAAATTATCGTACAGTTTTTCAGAATTATTCACATAATTTTGGATTATTTTCATCGTACAGAGTCCTAAGTTATCGTACATATACGATAATTATCGTATGGTTGGCAACACTGGTTCATACCGTCGATGCATTCGTCGAGACAGTCAGTGATGAATGTTAGTGCTGCCATCTCTTAACTGGAAAAGAAATCTCACATTTTAGCCACTTTGTTCAATGTTTGCATATAAGGAATAAACTTATGGAGTTAGTTACTATAAATTTATGGGTACAAATTTTTAAAGAAAATGAGAATGGAAATCTAGTATAACTTGATTATTTTTTCTCAAGTTCTAATAAAGATTTTATATAACATCATACATTTTTCTTTCAAAATATCCAGACACATAAATGACTTTTATTCTGAGTTTTCGAAAAATAAATTAACGATCATATTCTTTCTTTTTACTACAACAAATAGTATGAAAATAATTTAAAAAGCGTAATAATATAAAATAGTATACTAATACTTTTGCATTTTAAAGGGAAATTTTAAATCCTAATCTTCACATGTCAAAGTATTTATGATTTATTCAGTTTAAAATCTATTTAGTAGCTTGTTAAAAAACAAGCTACTAAATAGATTAATAGACTAAATAAATAATAATAATAATTTATTTATAGACTAAATAAAATAGTCTAAATAAATAAATATTCATTTTCCTAATAATAACAATAATTATGATAATAATAATAATAATAATAATAATATAACAAACATACATTTTTCCATACAATTACAGATAAAATATGTCTTTTTCTGATGCCACTATTTTTAATTAATTTATATTCTAATTCAAAGTTATATGTTATCACGATCTAAAATTTAAAGCAGCTTATTAAAGGGATAAAACTGAACCGTACACTCAAAGTCTAAGGATATCTAAAGTTATTAATTGAAAGTTATTTTAAAAAAATGGAATATAACCAGGATAAATATTGTATTAATTATGTAGAAATAACACTTTGTGCCATGCATTGTGTAAACTAGACTTGTATAGTTTCATATCTTGCACTTATTCTTTTTCCTAATTTGTTTCTCCGGAACACGACTGAACAGAAGTACTATTCTGTACTGGATTTTGTTAATTCGATTCCCAGTGTAAGCATTGATGTTTGTTGAGGTTCGAATATTCCTGTTTTTGAAGCCAAATTATTAAAATGAAGTCAAATTCACTTATTTCTATAGCTACGAATATTTTCACAGAGTGATTATTTAATTTTTGTTTATTATCTTGGATAGAGTTTATGTCAGTCTACAATTTAAACTATTCCTTAGGCAAAAATATAAATTTATTGCCCTAGTTGATTGTTATTTAATTTGGCCCATCAACTTAGGATAGGTTACGTCATACAACGGGTAAAACAAAGTCCATTAGCCACCCATTAACCAATTCTTCTCAAAATTGATTTTCGTTATCCTCTGTCTAACTGAACTTCAGATTTATCATGTAGTTGCTCTTGCCAATGCCACTGGATGAGCCAAGCACGTGGTCACAGTCCACACAAAATAAGACTAAGAGGTTCGTCTTTCGTTTGACCAGCACCTCTAGAGTGTAAGAACGCCTTAGCTCAAGTGGGTCCTCGTCCTCGTATTTTAAAAACACGAACCAAGCTGAAGACTCCCTGGCTTGACCTACCAACCCCTAGGTATTGTTTGAGAACTTTGAGAACATAGTGACCACAAACATATTTTTGGTACCCTAATCACCATTAAAGCACAGAGATTTATCAGGTAAAATCATCATGTTACTTCTAGCAACAGCATTATTTTAAAAGAAAATGTATTTTAAATATGGTAATTTTTGTGCTCTTTAATTTATACAACTCTTAAAACGTATATTTTAACTATTTTGAGTTCAATATGTCTTATTGGGATTCAGTGCTATTTGGTACCATCGAACCAAACAAAATCCCGGCACGGCCGATAACGTGGGACGGCATTTAAAAGTTACACCGTTTCGTTTACAAGAGATATTTTCCCCCAAAACTGTTCTATGTTTGATTGTGGTTAGTATATTGCTAGTTTAAACCCAAAAATACCATGCAATATTTTCTAACTGGTACAAACAATTGTATCATATGAAAAGCATATTTGCTGTATGGAGACAATAAAAGATGTGTGGGTAACAGACAGTTGCGTTATTTTAAAAATAAAGAAGCATTAATGAGGATCATCTTCAATTTTGTGTTGTTTAATCATATTGCTAGATCAAGGTCGTAGAAAGTTTTAGTGAAAGAATGTAAATATGTCCTATGATTTGAGGTAAAGAAACAAATATCATGTTCGACGAGTTCTGAATAAACCCCAGAATTACATTTTTCTTAAAAATCATAGTCGCGTATATTACAAATTCTGACACGAGTCTCCACGCAAGGCAAATACTGGGCCCTTTAACAAATTGAGAGCTGCTATGTTCAGATTAGAACATAGCACTACGAGGAGGACACCATTAAAGAGAAATAAAAGAAGGCCTGAGAAGGGAGGTGTAGAAATTAAAAAGAAAAAGAACGCTGGGGGATCTAGGGATATTCTAAAATAAGTAAACCACCTGAGGGGCTCTGCGGGATTATGCATATTGCTCAGCATAAAATTTTGACTTTTTTTTTTAACCTTAGTACTTTAGCTGAATACTTTTTAAAAGTTTTAGCGATACGGCCGCTTTTTCATCTTTCGGGTAGCTAAATGTTTAGGGAAACGCTTCCTGTCCGATTACTTCAAGTAATGTATTTACTACTAATCTGCTCGAACTTTTTTATTTTCATTTTTAGTCAACCACTATTGAATTTCTGTGTGATTCCTAACAATTTAAAGATTGAAAGTTTTGGTAGCAACGCATGACCAAGTCAGAGTGAATATTAAATTAAACATTATACAAATGCAACATTATATCTAGTGGTAAAGCCTAGTAGTGATGATGATTAGCGGTGATAACAGGTGATTTTACTGTTAACTGTTGTCAGCATTATAATTTGGTGTTTTGGCAACATCCACAGCTGCTTATATTTTGGGTCAGAATCTAACAAATTTCGAATAAAATGCCGCCAAAGAGAGGAACAAAAGCTAAACCCCCACCCCCACCAATTATACCATCTGATACTTCTGAAAATGAGGTAATACAATCTTGGTAAAATTTCAAAGGCAGTTTAAGTTTACTTATCCTTGTAGTCTTTTTTTCAAATTTACTGAAATTTAAATTTCTAGGGGTTAAGCATTCAATTAAAAATAATAATTATAGATGCATGGCATCAGAGTAATTAAAAACAATTTTCCATCAGTACTTTTGGAAAGAGCAATATCGCAATTTTTTATTTATTTGGACCATGTAATATAAGTACTCTGCATTAAGTATCGGAATTGATTCAAAATAGTGCTTATATCTTAGTATCTCAGTTTATATTTGTAGCCGCTTTCTAATCAGTTTTAAGCTAATGATTCACTTAAACTTCCTGAAAAAAATTATAGAATGCCTACCATCCAGATAAATAAAATATTTATAAATTTCACTTCTCATGAAGTAGGAGCCACCTTTCAAGAACAGATTATGAATATGTTGTTAATAGGTTTTAATTGTCTATCTTGTGCAACAAACTCTGAAAGTTTATTATATATTTTTTTAAGCAACACATTTATTGTGCAATCTCATTTATATTGTTGAGAAATAAATTTCACTAATTAACGTTTAATTTATTTTGTGGCTCTAAACTGTTTTTACTTTTAATGCTTTCCGGTGAAATTATTTTACAATTTTAGATAATGAACAAATTATGACCACAAAATATCACCATTCCAGTTTGAAGGATTTCAAGTTAGAAGTAAACCTTAGTTTTTACCAAGTACAGTATAGTGCATCACGTCCCAATTGTTACACAAGTCTATTAGAATGTATTATATAGTTGTATTTTAAAAAAATTAGAAATTTATTTTTGCTTATTCATAAAAAAATATTTAATTCTATATTATTATGTAACAGATTTTCTAAGATATCAGATTTATCAGTAACATACTTGCAATAATGAAAGTGGTCCTTAAACTGTATCCTTTAAACTCAGATTTTCTTTTTAAACCCTCATGATACTTTTAATGTGTCCCAATGGTGAAAAATAACCTGCATATAGATTTCTGCATTGAGTATACTTCTTCATAGAACTATGAGGGAGTGGAAAAGATAAGTTTATTGATTCACCAGATTTTTTTTAATGTTTAATTTTAAAAGAAAATATATTTTGTTATGAATAGATAAATAATACTAATACAAACACTTTTTATCATTTACTAATGTTAAAAACTAATAAATACACTGTTTCATTTAATATATACGTATATATTTATATCAGTAAATATATTTATATTTATCTAGACTAGACTTTTCAAGCATTTAAAGAACTAAATTTAATTTATTTTATTTTTTTACATGGTTTCTGAAACCTAAGAGATAAAGAGTAGAAGAGTGTTATTGAAAAATTTAATAATTTTATAGTTAGAATTATATGTCATTCATATTTACAGAGGTAATGCGGTTCTCATCAGGTAGATTATGACCAGGTTTCCTTATGTCTGCATTCTATTTCTTCCATAATATGTTTGCCGAATGATGGCCGATTGGTTAGGCTGCTGGAGTTCGGGACCAGAGTTTATGGGTTCGAATCCCACTGTAGCATGGATGTTTGTAGCCATTTGGAATCGGCTTTAAGCTGTAGGTCCTGGTCTCATTAACCCTTGTATTGTGAAAAGTAGACCATAGCACTCAAAACCAGACCAATCTATAATTTGTTTCTCTATGCAATGGGAGAATAAGAGGTCCCTTGCATTTTATACTATATTATAGTAAACAGCAATGGTCAAAATATGTTGTTTTGCATTCAGATACCCTGTGAATGTCGTATACTTTTTATGTGATGAATCCAAGGTGATGAGAAGTATTGCATAAGTTTTTTTTTTTTAAATACAGAAAGCCATTCAATTCCATAAATACATTTTCTATTCATTATAACATAAATAATTATTTTTTATTTTTTTAAAATTGTTATTAAACTTAAATAGTAAAATTACAAATATTTTAAAACTCTTTACTGTAAATTAAGTTTTTAAAAAATATTTTAAAGTAAGATATCTCTTTCCAAATTTTTGAGATACAGTTTTTCAAGTTAAAGCTGTCTGTTACATACTATTACTATAAAATAATATTTAAAATTTTATTTGTAATTGAATTATATTAACTTGTAAAATTGTAGATGTATTTACATTTATATATTTACTTGCAAGAGAATGACGATATAGTGGGCAAGGTGGAATTTTTCAAGACTTTTTTAAATGGTCACCAACTGACAATTTATTTCATATTCTGCTATAATACTTAATGCTTTATGTTCTGAATTAATGATTATCAAGATCAATAAAATTTGTCAAATTTACCTAATGCTAAAATATGCAGACTACTACTGATAACGTTGCAGACTGAACATACATTTTGAGTGTTTGTTTCCTGTAATTAAAAATAAGAATAATCTTTTCAGACATTAAAAATAAAAAGCTTTTTGTGTATTGCTTTAGTGTAGTACTCCATTGGTGACTTTTTACATTTGGTGCATTTTGGCAATATTTCTAAAAATTATAAGGTATGTAAATTGAGTAGAATTCAAAATTTCAGTTTCAATTTATCTACTGAGTTAATGTTATTTTCTATTTTGTATTATTTTTAATTTGTTTCACAGAATTAAATTTGTATGTAATTTATACAATATTAACAATAAAAAGTTGAGTGAAGCTGCAAATATGTCTCCAATACAAAATATTGCCAATGGGGTCATATATCAGAGCTTAGTCTAAAATATATTTAAAAACTGTATGTAATATTTCTTATAGTAAGCTATACAACATAACAGTAAAGAAACATAGATTATTAACCCTTTAAGTGGTCAATTTTTTTTTACCAGAAATGCTTCCAAAAAAGGCATATTTTTTTATTGCATATAATTAAGTATCATACTTAATAAAATAAGAATAATAAGAAATTTTTTCTTTTCACATGGAGAAGTCATGCATCTGTTGAAAAATATGAATACTAAATAGTCTCTTTATAATAATGAAAGATATGGGAAAACTAGAAAAGGAGAGGAGAAAATATCGATGCCCATATGCCGTACTGCCAAACCAGTTGAGGCTAATTTTGGATACACTGTACGGGCAAACCGCTTAAGGGGTTAAGGAATAAACTAACTTACAAAATCTTAAAATTTCTTACTGCTCATTTTTAAAAAGTTAAAATGAAATAGAATAAACACTTTTTCAATTGGTCATCTGCTATTTTATTTTTTCTCTTTTTTTAATTTTTGTTTTTATTTTTCTATTCTGTTTTTAATAGAAAAATGGTTTTATTTTATCACAGTTTTAAGGGTGAAAGTTTTCTAAGGATTTAGATATCCCATTATTTATAGTTAAATTAAGTTGTTGCTTGGGAAAAAAAAAACACTTTTGCATGAAAATTGCAATCAACCCTATTCCTGGTGATTCTTATATAATACAACCCCCTGAGTCTGCATAAAGTTTGTGTAATATTTTTGATGTCTTGTTAAAGGGGTGAACTTCTCAGTGACTAGTTCCAGAAAATCAAATAAGGACTGGTCTTTTCTCAAAATTGTGTCTCACTTTTCGGAAATGTTACATATATGTATGTGAGGTTTAAAAATGGGTTTTAAGAATTAATCAAGTTATAGTTAGAACTCATTAACGATAACGTAATAGGGGAAAGACACACCCTCGAACAGAACTATACAGAGTGAAGAAACTGATGCGGAAGTACACATAGGAATTTTGCTGAGGTAGCAATGCCAAAAGAGTCAGTTCTGAGTGGGAACTCAAGCTGATGACATCCTCCATGCTTGTTGTGGCAAAGTATAAGAACAAAGGACTGCTAAATGGCATAGCTATGGAAGAATTACAATAAAGAAGTTTTTATATATGAAATAAAATGTGTATTCCATGCTTCAACCACTTGTCCATATCATATATACACACACACACACATATATATATATATATATATATATATAAATATATAAAATTCTTGAATAGTTAATTATACTTTATGATAATTATCTAATAATGTAAAATCTATTATCTTACTAAACTCGGTAGTGTACATAAATAGCCTTTTCGATAATTTTTTTAAAAAACTATTTTTCACAAATAAATTTTATCTTTGATCCCACCCTGAAAATAAATTCTGACTATGGCCTTGACATGAGGTACAATTTATAAATAGAGATTTCAAGAGGCATTTGTCTGGAAAAAAAAAATTGTTGGAACAATTTCTTTTTAGTTAATTATGGGTAGAAAGTTCACAAATGATTAAAAATCGTTACTTTCCTGATGTTGTTCATATCTGTGATTGTCAGTTTTTAGATTTCATATTCAGCTTCTTTTAAAGTTTTGAACAATATTTTGTCTTTCATTGTTTTACGTTTAAAAATTATAAGTCTACTATGCTGTTTAAATAATGTTGTAGTAGTAAAAAATTCCCCATGTGTTTATTATTTCAAAAGTGAATAGTTACCTTTTTTTCTCAGTATAAGTGTTATATCAATGTTATTTTTATAAAATAGTTATTTATACTCACATTTAAGTAATTCATTTTTCATTTCATGTTATTACTGATTGTGTGTGTTTTTACTTTTTCTTTTCTAAATTATCATTTCAATAATAAAAATTTACCATCTTCAATTAGGACAGTTTTACTGTTGAAGAAGAGATATCATGGTGTAGAAAAAAATTACTGGAGCAGTTGGCTGCTAAACACAAAGATTTGAAAGCTGGTAAGAATTTAAACCTATATCTCAGGCTTGCAATTCCGTCACTTTTCTCACCTTTAGTCACTTTTTTTACAATTGATCACTTTTAGTCACTTTTTTAAAACAGTCACTTTTTTCATGGTGTATCACAGGGTCCGACAATGTACTGAACAATATTTTGTTCTTAGTGCAAGCGCTACGATCACTCGACATGACTGAATCGAAACTTTCTGTATTATTTTGCGTGTGCAGCTCTCGTAGTTTGGCAGATGACCGTAGGTAAGTACATTATTGAATAGTTGGCTGGACAGCTACTGGTAGGCGGGAAAAACATGGTGAACGCAATGACGTCTTACAAGTACATCATCCCTTGGCTGTTCAGACCTACCTCTTTTTCCAAGTACCATCATCCCTTGGGACTCTGGGCTATTTCGGACCCTGCCTGGATTTTCGGTGTCTTTTTAGTGTTCCAATAACAATATATTTTAATAAAAGACCAAAAATATGATACTCTAAACTTATTTTTCTTATTAAAATGTAATTAGTCATATTGTTTCCAGAATTTAGTGATTTTAAAAAGTCCTAAAGAAGTTCCTGAAATGTACATTTAATACATCAAAGTAACTTACATCAAAGCACACATTTCTTGTTTTCTTTTACTTCACAATTCTTGTTTAGATACTTTAATCTAGCTATGTACATATTTCAAAACATCATTAATATATGCAGAAAATTGTGATTATAAAATTAGTGTATTGTACTTAAATCTAATTTATAGATTTTCTTGAATAAAAAGCAATGTTGAGTTGTGTTAGGGAAAATTTTTAACCTTTTTGTATTTGACACTAAAATCATGTCTTGCATGAATCATTTGATTTAGAGTTAAAATAAATAGAAAAATCCTAACAATAGCATCTGTAATCAAGAGCAGAAAAAAAAATCACTTTCTTTTTCAATGTTTAGTCACTTATTTTGTATTATTTGTAACTTTTCTCAACTTTTTGAAAGTACCTCAGCAGTTGCAAGCCTGATGTCTCTTAATTATATGTTAATATAACAAACTCCAATTCTTATTTTCCTTTTTTTTCCAGCTAAACCAATAGTTATTGCATTGAAGGCACTAGACAATAAAAATAATCCTCTTCCTAAATTAAGGAAAATGATGAGAGCTGGTTGTGGTGATTACAGAAAGGAAATGAAAGAAGAATATGAGAAAGCTAAAACAGGTATAACATTTTTCTTTTTAGATTTACATGTAATACTTTTTTCAAGTTTGTATTTTATGTTTTCATGTTTATTCTTTGTCATAAAGGTTATCTGATATATCATTTCTGAGAATGGAAAGATATTAACTACATAAATTCATTTTTTGCTTATACTAGGGAATATTATTTATTTTAGCAACTCATAAATTTATTTTTATGTATACAATATGCGAGTTTAGAATTTAATTTTTGATATTAGACTTTACAATTCAACTGCAATATCTCATTTATTCCAAATCTTTCTATCTGGATAAGTACTATTGATTTTAAATAAGTTAATTATATTATGATTTTCAAAACAATTATATAATCTTATATAATGGTTTTAGTAGCGTTGGTGTTCTTCCGACTTGGAAACTCGGATATCAAAAATCACTTATTCGAAGTAATCCATCCAACTCCTTTTTTTTTCTTTAATGTTTTTATTTAGACGACACAGCAAGCAGTATATGTACAGCAACACATATAGAATAGTAATCATACACACAAAATTATATAGCATAGACGTGTCCCTGACTCGGACAAAAGAAACCACACGGCCTTCACACGCCGTTCCTCTCTACTCTCTCTTTCTGAACAACCATATCTCCGCAACCGTTCTACCCATAGAGGGCGCCAGGCACTACAGTGTTAGTTTTATGTCTGAAAAATTTGCACTGTTCATTTTTTCAACTGATTCTTTAAGTTATCATGCAGAGATCTAAATAGTTTATATAATTACTTAATTAAATTAAGTAATTTATAATTGAAATCAACAATATAAAAAAAATCACTGTGATCATTTTTTGAAATGCAAGAGCTATGTTGTTAGCATAAATTTTATCTAGTTACTGTCATTCGCCCAAACATTTATTTTACTTAAATAGCAAAATAATTTATGAAGATTAAGTTATTGATTAGCTGTAGGAATTATCTGTACTATATATTAAATTTTATTTTGAAGCTCTTAGTTTTATTCATTAGTATTGAATTAAGAACTTACATTTGATATTGCC
Organism: Pardosa pseudoannulata; assembly: GCA_032207245.1. Taxonomy (NCBI): domain Eukaryota; kingdom Metazoa; phylum Arthropoda; class Arachnida; order Araneae; family Lycosidae; genus Pardosa; species Pardosa pseudoannulata. Next base: position 26,022,142 of record CM063501.1, read on the forward strand.
ATGTGCTTATTTCTACTGTAATTCTATATAATGTATCATATACTTCTAAGACATATAACTTTCAATTTTAAGGAAAATATTTTGTTTGATAATATTTAATAATTACCTTTATTATTTGATTGCCCATTTCTATCCAATTTAATATATGCTTAAAAGAAGTTATATTAACCTTAGTAGATGTTACTGATTTTCTTTACTATAGGTATGCAAAATTAGGAATAAAAATTAAATATAATTATAAAAACTTGCTTTAAAATATATTTCTGGGGTGTAATCTACAACAATAAATTTTTAAATATATTAAGTATATAAAGGAAAAAACCCTTTTTATGCATTGCCTCACTTAACATTACGACTAAGGCTTAACATTAAGTGAAGCACTTTAAAGTATGATAAATCTCTCTCTCTCTTCTCTTTTTTTTTTTTTTTTTTTTTTTTTTAAGACTGTAGGAATAATGCTTGTATTGTGTTGTTCTTAATCTCTGAACTCAGTTATGATGAGTTTAGAGAGTACTTTTCACTGTTAATTTTAGTATATCTATTTCATCCCTTATATTTAAATTATTTATCGTATGTGTTTATAGTAAGGTAATGTTTAATGTATGTATTGCTTGACTTTGCATTTTATGAGTAATATTATTGTATTACTATTTTTACTTTAAGTATAAGTGGAATAAATAGATTAATTTCAAAATTAGTTGTTTAATTTTAAAATTAATTTGTATAAAAATAATTTGTAACTTTTCTTTTATTCAAAAGTTTTATTTTGAAATTTTTAAACTATTTTCTTATTTTGTAAATTAACATTAATATGAAAATATTTTCTTATTAGCAGGCCAAATTAGTATAAAGTTCACATATGTTAAATTTTCTATGCACAATATTTTATTATGACTTTTAAATATTGATAGTAATATTTCTTTAGAATCAAAGAAAATCTCTCTGGATGATGAAATACAAGCAAAAGGGACTAAAGTTGCTGTTACAAAATCCAAGACAAGCAAAGAAACTGAACCACAAACTGATGAACTTACAAATTCAGACAGTGTACCATTTTGTTTTAATTTCCCTTCACCCGAAGATGAAGTATCATCAGAAATGGAAAAGCTCAAAACTTGATAATTCAATATATCTGTAAAAAAGTTTTTTATTTTTGAAATATTTAAATCATCAAAAACTCTTAAATGGCTGTAAATTACACTTCAACCTTGATTATTCAAGCTTTATTTTTACTGTAATCACCTTATAAAATTGTAGAATGTTCAAGTCATGACATAATTCATTTCAACAAGGTTTTCCAAAATTGTTTCTTTGTAACGATAAAAATAAGAATCATAGTCCTTACAACATGTTGAAATTTTAACATTATTTTCTGAAAATACATTAAATTTATTGAAATTTGACATACTGTTCTAATCTCACTGAGTTTATAAAGTATATGTAATCTAATTTCAAATATCACAATTAAGATATTAAATAATATTCTTATAATTGTTTTTTGACATTAGGATTAAATGTAATCCAATTTAAAAAAGATAAATTCGACTATGTTTAAGTTTGAACAACATGCAATAAGTTTAAATTTTTAAACTCTATGATAAATTTTAATTTCTATTTTCAATATAACTTTCCTTTTTCCATATTTTTAATGATCTAGAATTTTTTAATTTTTGAGCTGTTATTTTGTATGGTGGTTTATACTCATCAAAAGTGTTTTTTATGTAGTTCAATTTTTCTATAGAACTTTTTTTTTATTATAGTTATAAATTAAGACAATAGAAATTAATGCAGCTTATTTTTTTATATTGCTAAGTTTTATGACCAAATTCAAGCAGCATTTTGTCATGATGCTGAGCTTTATGTGAATTTTTAATTGTTACAGATCAGAATTGTTAAACTGCTCCAGATTTCTGCTCCATAAATGAGTTTCTAGAATTTTGTTAATTTTGGGTAGAATCTGTTTTTGTAGAAAATAATAAAAATTTTGAAAACTAAACGAAATAGCAATCAAATATAAAGTTTTTAAAAAATATGCTGAATATACTACTCTTACCAAACTGTAATATGCATGTGAAAGTTTTTCAATACTGTGTGTAAAAACCTAAGGAAATTTAGGTCAAATTTGAGAGACAAACTCTAGAATCCCTGATGATAGAAAAATGTAAATATTTTAATCAAAATCAATGTGCTACTAGAAAATACTTTCAGATTAAGAAGTGTCTTAAATCTAAAAAAGATACTGACACAATTATTAATAGAAAAATTTTAATTTATTTATAATTTAATATTTGTGCTTATTTTAATTTGTGTTTGATTTAATTTTAGAAATCAATAAAATATGTAATTATTTTTAACTTGTTTGGGTTGTTTTGTTTGATATACATGTAAATTGTAAAAACGTGCACTTTGTGTGTAGCATGTTTAATTTAAAATCCTAAAATAATGTTGTTCCTGACAGACTTGCTTGAATGTTGGCATGTCTCAATTGGTTAATGACCAATGTTAGAGGGTATAGAGAGGCCTAGATAATCAAAGTTCTACTACCTTTAAATCTTTTGTAATTGGAATGCAAAACATTATCCATTCTTACCCAAATTATTTGACTACGTTGGGAAATGAGGAATCATTTATAATGTATAAAGATTTGCTATGAAAATTTCCACTTTTATATAGATTTCGACAAGTGTAAATATTTTTTAGCATAATCTAAGGATTGGATATCATATCTTTAGTTTAAATGATTGTTTTTCTAGAAAAGTTTTCATTTTAATTTCGAGTGTGCAAATATATTGACATTTTTTTTCTGTTATAAATAAATTGTAATATTATAAGTTCAGCAGATTATTCATTTTTCATATTTTTATCTGTAAGTTTGCTAAATAATCTGTCACTTGTTAAATTAAGTCTAAAATGTTATGCATTTATAATTAAAATTTGTTGAAATCAGCTAAATTAATAAGTATTTTAATAAACAAATCAATTTTTATGTATTCATTGCATTTATTTTGTACCAGATTTAATTGCTCTTATGGGAATTGAAGAGGTTAATTATTTGCTTGAAGTTATCAAAATGTAAATAAATCTGATTTTAATGTTTACTTAAATCTTATACAAATTTTCTTTATTGTAATCTTTTGATTTGGTTATTTTAGACCTGCAGTTTCTGATAGTTCTATCTATTAGAGTTTTGTGCAAAATTAACTAATTTTTACAAAGATAAAGAAATGTTTTACTCGCACAATTTAAAATTTTAAGCCAAAATTAAAATGAACCTTACCAAACCATTCTAGTCATGTTTTTTTAATTTGCTCATGATGCATTCAGTGAATAGCAGAAGTTAGTTAAGTGTTGATAACTTGTGTTTAATTTAGTTATTCTAACCAAAATATTACTTTGATGGTAGTTTTTTTTTTTTAATCTAAATAATCTGAACCTAAGATTGATGCTCCACCTTACGTCAAAACTGAGTAGTTTATTTGGTATATTAAAGATTTCTTTGTACAAAAATTGGTGAATTTACAACAAATCATGTTGATTTGTGTAAAGAATAAGTTTATACACATATAAGCATGCAGACAAACATTTACTCGTATACACACACACATGTATACATGCATACATATATAGAGAGAGGCATACATATATAATTACTTTTTATGAATATTTTAAATGTTTTTGTATTCTGTAAAATTTAGGTACATAAACAGTATATATTTCATTCAGTATTGAGTCAAACTTAGGAGGGAAAGAAATTTTTGTCTAAAGCTGTAAATAAAGTTCTATGAACAAGAGTTCCAAGTTTTCCATATTCAAGTAAGTTTGGGTAACACTGTTAATAATTACCATACTGATTAATAAAGACAATAATATTGTATATTTTGATCATATACCTGTGTTAATACTTAATCTTTCACACAATACTATTTCATTTTTCACACAATAAATATACTTGTGGAAGTTAGTTGCTTTAGCTGAAGAACACTTCTGATTTTATATATTTGATTAAAAATATAATACCATAATGAAGTATATTTATACATTAGATGTATAAGTCACTTGTTTAACATTCGTTTAACCAAAATGTTTAAATTTCTGATACTAGAGTGACAGTATTTTTCATAAAAATAATTAGTATTGCTATAAGTTATTCTCCCCTTTATAGAATTTTGAAGAAAAAGTTTGCTTCTTTGGATCAGTTAGATTTTTAATATCTTTAAAGTACTACAATCACCATTGTGTATTTTGGCTTAATGTGTTTGCTATATTTTAAACAACTATCTTCTGTTTGTATCAGTTGTTATATGTTTATTTTGATGTGAAAAGTAAATGTGTCTTCTAGGCTGTTTGGCTTACAGCATTATGATCAAGCTTTTGTAACAAGGAACCCAGTGATTAGTGCTTAAAGCCCATCATGAGTCAGAATCTAAATGATTCTGACTATCAATGTTAACAGTAATATTTAAACTCATTCTGGTACTGAGAGTAGGCCATAGGGAGAAATATATCATGGGGGGGTCTCCCCCTTTAACTCAAATCTAGAAATGAATGCAGCAATCATTACATATATAACATATATATATATATATTCCTCATGTAGGGTTATAACCCTCTTTCTTTTCCTACACCACTGATTGACAGGAAAACCACAATTATTCAGGGGTATTTGAGCTCAGGGGAAACTAAAAACATTCTGGGGATTTTGCACTGACCATCCCTTGATTTCTGGAGAAATAAAATTACCAATTACTTACCTTTATTCTTTTTCTGTTTACCTTGAAAAAAAAAAAAATCCAGCACATTCTCTTTCACTCTCAGATAGTTCTGCAGTTGTATTGACACAGTATTCTAGACCCTAAATCTCAAAATAACAGGATGGTATATGGTAAGCTACTTTGGAAACATACTGCAGGAAGTTACTGAAAAAAAAACAAGGATCATATGTTGCCTTGAGTGGTAGGAATGTTCAGGGATGATGATCATGGGGTCTGTGAGATCACACAACAGTAGTTAAAGCACTGTTTTCATTGAATGTGGACAAATGTACAGGCAGGGCTCAAGATAGCATTCTTGCCCTATTTATTGATAAAAGAAAACTAATGATGGTCTTTTTTATAAAGAAGTAATTCAGGAAATTTAAGATATGCTTTTATTTAAATTTTTCAGAGTAAATTTTCATTCTTTTAAATGTATTTACCACACTGTCATATCTTTAAAAGATTTTTTAAAAAATTATTTGTGTTGAAATGATTAAATTTCCCTCCTTTTACCTACAAAATGTTATTTGCTAATCTTGTTTTTGCATTTCTCTTGACAAGTCTGTAAAGTGTTCTGGGGAGTTTTTTATTTTTGCATAAACAACTGTTAATATTGTTTGATTTTCAATATGTGGCTACTTGTCTATACAAGGAAGAATTAAAGATTATAGCAAAGCTGATCTTAAGATACAAAATGCTATTCATATGAAACATTTTATACAGTGAACTTTAAACTAGTTTAACTTATTTCCTTAATAAAACTGATATTTTCACTTTTAATTTAATATTCAAGTGGTTACTTAAACAGAATTAGACTTTAGGACTTAAATGTTACAAAATTTTTTAAGGAAAAGTTACTCTGATTAAACTTTATAAAGGGTCAAAGTAATTTAGATAGGGACCAAGCTATAGATCCCCAGGCTTGCAGGGCCCTATTTAAACCCCTGGGAGTCCCCATACATCTTACCTTTCTCGAACTCGACAGTGATTTTATTTTATAAGCTGCTATATCAGTTTAAATACTCCTGACAAGTATACATAACCTAAACATTTTATAAAATTCTAATAAAATGAAATAATTTTTTAATTTTAGAGTTCCATTAAACTAACTTCAAACATATTACATATGTCTGTGCAATCTAAGTACAGTATCTGACTTTAACTATAAAACTGTGATATTCTTGAGTCAAACTCAGAGTACCTGTAACATTTTTTAACGGAAAAAGTACTGGTTTAAATTAATAAAAATTACCATTTTAAGTAAATTATCATGTGAAACTTTGTTTTACAAAATTAAAAAAAAATTAATACTTTTATTCTTAAATTACCAATTTTAAAACTTTCTGTTCATTCTTAAATCTTAAAAAGAGAAAAAGAATGGATATCAGATGCTTTTGGATAAATATATTTTCTTTGATTTGTTAACCACTTCAAGATGGAAAAAAGTAGTTAAGATTTTTTTTCCCTCTCAGAAGAGATGAATTTGTAAATAGGTGTCACTGATATGGTTGGTATTTCAATCTTTTGAATAATATACATATTTTAAAATGTTAACATTGCTTCAAAATATTTTTAAGCAAATAAAAGCTGATTTTTGGCTTAAAATTATAGAATAAATTTAATTTACTGACTTTTGAAGCCCACCAACAAAATACACACTCCAGTTTGTCATTAACAAAAGAAAATTCATGTTTTCCAGCAGTATGCAGGAAAACATGAGTGAATTCTGAGATGTACCAAAAAATTAATTTGTATTTTTTTTTAATTTGTCCCCCCCCCCTCGAGAGTTGGGGCCGCATGCCAGTGCCCCGAAGGCCCCGCTGAAAATCAGGCCTTGCATGCTTGGTCTGCCACCTCCAGATGTTTGGTTGAGAACTTATAGTACTTTGAGACCACAGATCTATTTTATGTGCCCCAGATACACACACATAGAAACAAAGGACATTAAATACATATATTTTCATCTTTATCTGATTAGAACAATAGAGCATGAGCTAGAGGATCGCAACCATGGTGGGGTCATGAACAAATTTTTTGGGGGTGCCAGATTCAGAGGAATAACAAAGGTATTTAAAGAGAATTCTGGAAGATTCTTAGCATTCACAAGGAATATTCAGTTAAACAATTCCATATTTAAATCTGAAATTATTGTTTTTTACTTGATTCACGTATTTAGTTTGATATTTTTCAAGCAGCTCGAGTATGACTTCAAAACAGTTGTAAACATTTGCGCAAATTCACAACACTAAGTCTGTGACTTGTCAGAAATCTGGGTTATTAATTAGAGACAAACATGTCAATTTTAAAAAGAAAGCATTAAAAAAGATCTAAAAAGGATTAAAAAAATAAGTATACTGAGTTAAAAAAGAAAGGATATTTTGATTCAATTTGCATCATCCTACTTATGTGAGATTAGTTTTTGAAAGTTAGCAATGAGCTAATTAATAAAATATCGAGCTCGGTTAGACTCAGGAGGACTTCCGGCTCGTGATTTTCAACACATACTGGCTTAACGATGGCTGAATGGGAAGGGCGCTGCTTTTTGATACAAGAGTTCAAGTTTTAAAATCCCACTTCTGACATGGGTGCTCGTAGCTCTTTAGAATCGGGTGTAAGCAGTAGATCATGGTCTATTTCTTTCATTCACTTTCAATTCTGTCCACACTAGTCTCTCGTGACAAATATTTCAAAGTACGAACTTACTTTCGATAAAAATAGTAAGACTCATTTCAAACATAACTTAGCTGCCGTTTCACTTTAGTCAAGACAAACTGTGAGCCAACCACAGATTAAACGCCAAATATTAATGTCTCACCAAAGTCGTTTAAGGGCTAACCGCGATTAACCTATGGCCCAAACCAATGGTAGGATGGAAATCTCCGTTTAAAAAGAGATTAATCGTGGTTAGCCGTTAAATGACTTTGACGAGACTGGCCATAAATTGTAAACAATTACCGACTATCTTTTAACCAACAATGATGAGCGGAAACCTAAGCTTTCTCCATGATGAATAAGGCGATTTCACTTAGTAGGGCACATCTCAGTTTAAGATAATTCTGGCTTTAGTTTCAAACGGAATGGTAGTTTATTGTTTGTCTATTGGCTGTTGTAAACATGAAAATGAATGGGAAGGGCATTATAGTAGTTTATGACGTTGCGACAAATTGCTCTATTCACAGTTTATTGCAGCCTACATTTTAACTAGGAATTTAATATTGGAATCTGAACTGAAGGAGTTTTTACACTACTTTATAGTATCAAACAAATTGTTAAAGGGAAATATGACTTTCATTCCACATATTGATGATTCATTTTTGTGTAGAAATGGGTAGTTTTTGTGTAGTTATGAATACCAAGTTATTAAAACACTTTCTAGATTTTAATAAAAGTCTGACATTTATGCAGATTTACCCTTTTGAAGGAGAAGTGCGAGTTTTACTTTGACTGAATATTTATATATGTATATGTTACAAACAATTTATTTTTATACACATATCGCAGTTTGTAAAATCTACTCGAAATATTGAAGAAATAAAATGCAAGAAGCATTTTCTTTACTGTAAATCGATACTTCCATTTGAAAACATATCATATTTAGGCAGATGTTTATAATTTTGATACGCACTTAAGTGGGCATATTATGCGATTGGTTGTAGCCTATGACATCACACGCTTCTGTTTGAATAGCTAATTATCTGTTCTATCAGAAAAAAAAAAATTGTGAAAGTGTTTTGTTGATTTTGCTGTGTAGAGAAATTTTAAATTGAACTATGATTAACCTCAAACTGGATTATTATAAGGTAAGCATACGCTAATTCATTTAAACGTTCTTGTATGTCTCGTTAGTTTATCTGTATTTCTATTTTTTTCGGGCTTAGTAAATTTAACAGTGTTCTATCAACATATTCGTTCTATCAACATATTCGAAAATTCCGAACGTAGGAGGGAAGAATTAAAGGACGCTGAATTTGGTCAAAGTCATGTAAAATGGAAGTTACCTATGTTGGAACAAATACGTGATTTAATGATTTTCTTTGTCCAGTTAAAAAGCAAGTAAAGTAGATTAATAATAAGCTTTGTTTATAAAAAAAATTCCTATAAATTTTTTTTTAAGGAATTTCATTTTTTCATGCTTTATTGTCGGGATACGCTTATAAGTCACTGGATACAGCTATTCTCCTTTTTATATATAACGTTAATGTTTTTGTTTTCATTTTCATTGAATAGTTGTATACTTACACACCTTATGGATTTCGAATAACGCCAATAATTTTTCGTACGCATAGTGTTTTATGTATTTTAAGGGGTCATACGTATGTTAAATCGATAAGAAATTAGATTTTTCATCACAAAATATATGTGAAAAGGAATTTAGTTTTGAGCATTTTAAAACAGTTCTTGTAAAAAACTTCCAATATTGATGAGTTATGAATAAAAGCGTGTCAGTTGTTTACTATAAAGAAATTTAACTTACAAAACTTTAACTTGATTTTTTTCAAATTGTCTTTTTTTTATGTAATGCGCCTGTTATCTCAAATTTTTTTTATTATTTTCATGAAATTTTTACAGGTTATATATAATTTTCACCAGATTGAACCTAAATTTTCTTGTATATATATATTTTTTGCAATAATAAATTTTTAATTAAGGAAAAAAAATCATTTTTTTAAAAATATTTTTTAAAAATGTATATGTATCTTAAATACATAGAAATTTAGGTTCAAATTTATTTTGAGATATTGTAGTATGTTTTAAAACGATAAGTTTGTCTTAAGCTTAATTATATTTAGCTTTGATATCATTTTTGTTAACAACAAAGTATCTTATTACAAAATCTGACAAAAAATATTTTTTGTTTCAAAAGTGAATATGTAAGTAAAGATAATATGTTCTATGTTAAAAAATTTATTTTTGTAAAACTGCTGCTTTATAAGCTATGAGAATTCCAATATGATAAATATTTTACATATTTTCGCCTTTACGAGTCATATTACCCCTTAAAACTATATAGGGTCACACAAAAAACAATTTTACATGTAGGTCTGGTGTTTTTTTTTTTTCAGTTATGTAAACAAGTTTAGTCTTAATTTCTATTAGTCTTTAGAGTGTTATGAAAATTTAAGCTGACAAAGGGCCTTTAAATAGCGTAATTAGACTAAATTTTTATAATCCTGAAAAAGGTAATCTAGGCATAAATTTGATAATGAAGCGAAATTTCCAGTCAACTGATTATTTTATTTCAATAACACCTTGTTTCCTATCAACTTTTTTAGGGTGCTGGCCTTCAATACCGGAATTTGTGGGTTCGAATATCACTATGGCATGAATGTTCGTAGCCGTTCGGAATCGGCTTTAAACATTAGGACCCGGTCTCATTAGCCCTCGTGTAACAAAATAGTAGACCGTAGCACTCCAAACCAAACCAAACCTATCAACTTTAATTTTTATTTAATATTTCCTAGTATGATTTATTTTCTTAGACTTCGTAATAATCGTGTTTAATGTGCATTACTGTTTGTATTTATTTCACTGAAATTTGTGTTTTATCTATCAGTGTGTTTAAATTAAAAACTTGGTACTTTAATTTTAAATTAACAGGATTTTGTCAAGTTACTGGGTTAAATATTGCTAAGCAGATAAACAAAGCTGCTAAAATACCCTATACTTTAAAATAATTGTTTATAGAATCTGTATTTAACGTTAGTGATCATCAATACCCGGGTTTTTAGTATAATATAGAAACTAAACATACAGGAAAAACAAAAATAGTTAATATGCAGTGCAGTAGAAATATTTAGCGAATTCTGAGGGGCGCCACAATTTTTAAGCAATATATTTTTTAAAAATCTAAATCTATGTATTTTTATCTTCTAGATTTTAGTAGCCTTTATGCAACATTAATGCTCATACGTTAAGACAAATGTTGAATATTTTAAAATTGATATTCAAGGCGTCTTGATCTAATAGTGTTATTCAGCTGCTAATGATGTATGTTTAAATAGGGGTGGGGGAAATTTCAGCTTGCAATTAAATTCACTAGTATCTATAAAATTATAGTAAATTTATTATGTTTAAGTAACATGTAGCATTGATAGATAATTTTCAATCTCTTACGTTTATAATAAACTTCAACCATTTTATGGACATTAATAGCTAAAAATTTAATTACCTTGATCAGGTATGGTTTATAGCGTTCCAGTAGTAATATTTCGGGGATCGTGGCAAAATGCACTAAACATTAATTGAATGAAGTAGTGTATTTATTATAGTAAATATATTTTTAGATTGATTTACTTATGACTATTGTGCACATTTGCAAATTAACTGGTCCTTTCTAATTTATGAATAATAAAAATTTTAATGTGTTAAGTTTTATCTCAATTGTGTGTGTTCAGAATGATGACTAGTGGCCGAGCGTTACTGTTCGTGTCGAGTTCGCGGGTTTGAATCCCGCTGCTGGCATGGAGGTTCGTAGCCGTTCGGAATCGCCTTTAAGCAGTAGGTCCCAGTCTTACTATCCCTCGTGAGAAAAAAATGTAGACCGGAGTGCTCCAACCAAGCACCTAACCTCAAATGTGTTCTTATACAAAAACCATATGGTGCGGCCCACCGACGTAAGATGCGGTTCCAATGTGGCTCGTGAGGTTTTCTAACTTCCCCAGGTCTGATACTGATGAATATGTGTATTCTATTAATTTCGAACTTGTGTATATACAGTCTGTTCCATAAGAGCGTGTCGTCTATTTCTCTGAAAATACAAATGAATGAGTTAAAAATACATTTTTACCGTGTAGTATTCATATTAAATTGAAATGCGTTTCACCTAATACTTTGTCCAGTCCCCATTATTATCGATTATTCTAGAATCCCTTTATTATTTGATTTTGACGTTGAGTGGCGTTTGTCCTGTTCCGGTAGGTCAATATTTTGTACCTCTTCCCACTTCTAGACGAACGACTCCGACTTTCACATTTACGGGGCTGCAGCTGCACAAGACATTTTTGGTCCTTTTGGATGGTTACACAGATCCATTGCCTCAAAACGGCTCGCATACTCAGCACTCATTTTGAAATTGCAGATTTAAACACATAAAAACAAATCGAATAAAGAATAGAAACATAAAGCATTATTATCTAATGTTTGAAGAACACGTGCCATTAAGCCGGTATCTGTTCGCTATTTATTCACGAAGTTATGAGCAACACGCTCTTATGGAAGAGACTAAGTCTTTTTAACTGGTTTATATTTAGTTTCTATTAACAGAATGTAATCTTAACTATTTTCCCTTCAAATTGTTAAAATTTTATTTTTATTCTTCACCAGTCAAGTTAAATTTTTGTTTATTTCCGATTATTTCTTTGATTTTTGCTCATGCAATATTGGTAATTATATTTTAGCCACTTTTCAATTGATGGTCGTAAGATATTAAATCGATAGTTACTAAGTAACTCACGGAAAATATAAAAGTTAGTCTTCAGGACGGAACATCGTTTACTCTTCAAAACTTAAAAACTGCTATTTAATATTTGACGTTGTATGGGGATAAGGTACCTTAAAAATAGTAGAACAAGACAAAAAATAGCGGGTTTTCGTGTACTTTAAGCTGTTACACTTGTGCTATAAAGTGAGATCTTTTGAAATCTAATTATTTCATTTAAATTTATACTTGCTTGCTATAAAGGGTACAAAATATTTTCTTTCTTATTTTAGTTTATCTGGTAACTTATTTGTAACTTAATCTTCCCTACTGCATTTTTATGATTTGCTGATTATTATAACTCTTATGCCCGTTTGCAAATTGCTCCATTTCAAATTTATAAATGATTTTAATGTATTAAATTTCACCTCAAATATGTGTGTGCCGAACGATGTAATAATAGTAGAGCGTTGCTGTTCGGTACCGGAGTTCGCGGGTTCGAATTCCGCTGCTGGCATGGGTGTTCGTAGATATTCAGATTCGACTTTAAATCTTTCGTGGGCCATGTATTCCTCGTTTCCAAACTTACAAAACAGAACTGCTAATTTAATTCAATCGATCAAACAATTGATGACAATGCAAAACCGAAGCGGGAATCAGTCTTCCCGTCGTTTCAATAACAAGACAAATATAATATTATAATGGGTTTTGCGCTTCCCACAGGTGTATTTTTTAAGATCGTGTAGGTGGGAAGTAATCTTCTCACGCCCCACGAAAGGGTTAAGCAGTACGTCCCGGTCTCATTAGCCAAAAAAGTAGACCGTAGCGCTTTGAATAAAACCCAAACCTCAAATACGTGCGTCCACATACGTAGAACATACTGTGCGACCCACCGATATAAGATTAGCTTCTATTGTGGCCCGCGGGGTTTTATGAGCCTTTTCAAGCTTGATCTTGACGAATATATGCGTATTCTATTCATTATGAACTTATGTGTGTAAGTATTCTTTTTAATTTATTTTTATTTAGTTTCTATTAACAGAATATAATTTTAACTTTTCCCTTCAAATTGTTAAAATTTTATTTTTATTCTTCACCAGTCAAGTTAAATTTTTGTTTAATTATTGCCGATTATTTTTCTTTTATTTTTGCACGTGCAATATTGGTAATTATATTTTAGCCACTTATCAATTGATCATAATAAGATATTAAATCGATAGTTATTTAGTAACTCACGGAAAATGTAAAAGTTATTCAGGACTGAGCACGATGTTTACTCTTCAAAATTTAAAAACTTCTATTTAATATTTGAAGTTGTATGGGGATAAGGTACCTTAAAAATGGTAGAACAAAACAAAAAAAAATAGTGTTTTCGTGTTTACACCTACCTTAAACTTTTAAACTTGTGCTATAAAGTGAAATCTTTTGAAGTCTATTTACCATTTTATTTCATTTATATTTATACTTGCTTGCTATAAAGGGTACAAAACATTTTTTTCTCATGTTGATGTGTCTTATAACTTATTTGTAACTTAAACTTCCGTAGTGTATTTTTATCTAAATCTTACCTAATACTTTGGATACTGTTTACCAAATTCTTATCCATAAATTTCGAAACGTACTTTATATTAAGTGTTTTAATGGTTTGGTTTGGAGTGCTACGGTCTACTTTTTGCAACACGAGGGCTAATGAGACCGGGACCTACAGCTTAAAGCCGATTCCGAACGGCTACGAACTTCCATGCCACTGTGGGATTCGAACCCACGAACTCTAGTACCGAAGGACAGCACCCTAACCAATCGGCCATCGTTCGGCGTTTTTTAATGAGATGCAGTGTGTATGTAATAATGAGAAAATCTAAGTGCTAAACTATTTTAAAAACTGTAATGTTTCATACAAACTGTTTAAGATTAATAAAATTTGATACCTATTTATGTTTATATGTTAATATTGTGGTGGTAGATCACAAAGAGGCCGAGATTGAAAATGTATTATTTTTCAGGAAACGAAGAATCGCTTTTATTGTAGAACATTTCTTTTTGGATGTTCAAGGTAAGATAATCCATTTACTTTTATACATATTGCTCTTTGTGAGAATTTAAAATTCCCAAATATTTCACTAAAATTCCCTTGTTAGAAATTATAAATGCCCATGTTCCCTCTTGTACCTTTCGAAGGGTGGATTGATCTAGTCATCTAGAATAGATTTGTCTGTATTGCGGTGATGTTACGCTTCCAAATGGGCATTGGTTCAATTCCAAAGGAGGACTTAGATGGATTTGTGCCATATCCCTGTAATGACAGCCTATGTTCTGTTCTGTTCTAATTAGAGTTGGCATGTTTTTGCCAAAGGTGGAAAAAAACGGTAAAAATCGTCCTGGCAAAAATGGATAATTTTATTTGCAGGGATGTAACTATTTTAACTTTTATTAATTTTAACTCTAATCTAAATATACATATGTTTTTTAACATAGAATATTTAATGTGTTATTGAAACAGTAATCTAAATCTAAAGTTATACTCCCTAGAGATACAAAAAAATAAAATAAAATGAAGATTATTTTTGCAAGTTTTTGTGTGCAATGTTGTTTTTAATGTAATTATTAGCTTATTTCCCTTACAAACTGTAGGTTTAAACATTTTTAGTACTTATATAATATATATATATATATATATATATATATATTATACACATTACAATTGAAGATACTACTATATTAAATTGATAAAGAAAACATTTTTTATCCCATGCCTCCATCATGTAAATTTGGCAGAAAGATGGCCGATTGGTTAGGGTGCTGGCCTTCGGTACGATGTTCGTAGCCGTTCTGAATCGGCTTTAAGCAGTAGGTCCCGGTCTCATTAGCCCTCGTGTTGCAAAAAGTAGACCGTAGCACTCCAAACCAAACCATTATATAAATTTATTTACAAAAATATTGTATTTTCATTGCTAACATCAATGAAAATTATTTTAAATTGTTTAAATTGTCAAATTAATACTAATGAAATACCTAATTAATATTCTGATTTAAGTCTCAATTGTATTATGTACAAACTCATTTATTTTGTTATTTATTAATTATTTTGTACATTTTTAAAATCCAGCCAATTTTTCTAGATTTTGCCATTTTTGCCGGTTTTTACCAGGTTTTTTCCAGTTTTTGCCACTGTCCTGGCAAAAATACCATTTTGCCGGCAAAATGACCAACCCTAGTTCTAATGTAAGGGTGAATCGGCGAATGCTGAAAAAAAGTGTTCTTTATTAGACAAAAAATATTAATCTTGTGACGAGTTCAGGAGTCATAGATTCGAATATTACTGCTGGCATAGATACTAGTCCTTTGGTTTTGACAAAGTAGTTGGTCCCAGCCTTATGCTACAAATAGTAAACCATAGCGCTCGAAAAGAAACCAAACATCCGCATTTATACTCTGTGTAAACTCTATAGGCACTTCAAGGTCACTGATTTTTTCCCGAAGACCAACTGTAACTATGGTAACGACAGTTGGGGAAAGACTTTACTCTTTTTTTCCCACTGTGTTAAGGGGTGTCATGCATCGTGTGGAGAGGTAAACTTTCTATTCCAAAATTGCACTGTATTAATTATTTTATGATTTTACAAGAATTGAAAGAGGTCTTAATGCAATAACAATATTTTGTATAATTTTATTATGTATTTAAAGATTTATGGTCTGTTGACACATTTCTAGAAAGTGAAAATTTCTTTAAAAGGTACAGATTCCTAATGTTTTAGTAAGAATTCTAAATTAAAATAAATTTTTGTATTTTTACAAGAACATCTATGATTCATTATAAACTTTTTATACATATTGTTAAACTTTTCTTTAAAAACTAAATAAAAAATATTTCCTGTTTTTTAGTTAAACGGCATTTTAAAGGCAGAAAAGGTGACACTTTTGTCGAAATCATCTAATACTGTTACGCGCCTTTTATGTGAAATTTTTTTTTAATATTGTCGCAGTTCTGGATCGGCACAAATTATTTTAGAAATACCACGGGCATCAGCAGTTGCTTGTTGAGTTTGCGAAAACAATTCCAAAACTGTAGCAACTGGATTGGATTCAACAAGACCTTTCAAGTATCTGTATACGTTAAATATCAGTATTTTGGACTGTTTTCTAACATCAAAACTAGCTATTACAGGAAATATTTTATAAAGTGAAAAATTAATAATAAAAATTAAAAATAAATATGAAGCAAAATTTAAATAAAACAATGAATTAAAAGATAAATAATGAGAGTAATATCAGATAAGTGCAAAATAAATATCTAAGAGAAGAAAGAAAAGCAAGAACGTATTGGAATCAAATCCTCAACTGAAGTGCTGAAAATAAGTGTAAATGCACATGCTTCTTGGTCGCTACCATAGTAACCGATGACTGGGGAAACGAGAAAGTGTGACCTTGAAGCGCCAATAGATTTTACATGGACTATAGTCGGCTCCTTCCCAGGTCAGGGTTGTATCGGTTTTAACTATGGAGGTTTAAACCAGTGGTTTTAACCTGTTTTAACCGTCCTGGTCAATATTAATTTTGTCCAATTTTGACCAGTTTTGACCCAGGGAGAGTATTTGATAGTGTCCAAAATAGTTTCAGGAATTTTTGACTAATTATTAAAATACTTTTAACATTAAAATGGTATATTACACTCAGAATTTCATACTTAAATTCCCTCGATGTGAATATATCTTGATAAACATTCGACTGATTGAAACACCTTTTTTTTTCAATACCTTTATTCATTTAAACATTTAATAAGTTTATCAAATAAATACCGGAATTCGGAGAATATCCAAAGTGGTGTTTTTTGTGCTACAAACTTTTAAATTATTCCCTAAAATTAAGATTTCTTTGAAGTAAAGATTTCAAAGTATGTGGAGAGTGTTTTAAAATGGAAAAAATTACTATATCTTAAAACATACGGTTTGCGTAAACAAAACTTATTTGAACCTAGAGACAAATTGTCTTTATAAAGGTTTAATGCAGTACTATTGAATAAGCTCAGCAAAGCTACACGTTGCTTCACTAGAATTAAATAAAAAACAAACATATGCGAGATATTTTACCCACACAATGTTGTGAATTTGATACCAGTTTAAGCGAGTTGTAGAATTCAGAAGGTATTATTTTAAAAATGCCTCTCAATTTAGCTCTGAAAGTTATTGTAATATACAAAAGGGGAACTTCTGTTTGATAAAACATTCATATTCACAATGCATGTCTTCCCCTATTGATACAAATCCATATTACATTAAATGAATTCCAATTTATGTTTGAAAACGTTCCATTCCCCAATGAAATATAATTTTGCATTTCTATTACATTAAATATAACACGTTCAAATAATATTTTATAACTGTACTTTTATGTTTATGGTAGAAAATTTGTTAGATAGCTAAAGTGTATTTAAGTATAGTGTAAAAAACGATATAAATAAAAATTATATTAAAAAAATGCTACACCTCTATTTGCCTCTATATACTCGTAAATAAATCTATACTTTAAAACACAGCCAAAAAATAATACAAATGTTTGATTCCATACTTTCATTAGTGTACTTACACCGTCGAGTGTTTTAATAATACCTGGTTCTATTAGAAGGAAATTGCAAAAATGTTATTTAAAAGAACACATTAATGTCTGGTACACCTGAACTAAATGTTAGGACAGTCGTATTCCGATTCAAAAGAAGCATAAGGTATTCTTGTAAACGCAAGTGAATTTATAGTTAAAATATCAATATCTTATAAAAAAAAATGTATATTCATGGTCAGTGGCACACACATTAAATATTACTGCAGTCGTATTCACATTCCTACGGTGCAAATAGCCTTCACTGAAAAGTAAAGTACATCTATAATGCCATTGTCACAATTTCATCTAGCAATTTGGCCGATTTTAATTAATATTTGGTACACTGTTGTATCTTTTTTTTTAATTATCACTCTGCTTTACCAAAAGACAGTTGCAATATCAGATTATTTAAAAAAAATAGTCTTTGGTGCACACATTAAATATAATGGCAGTCGAACTGACATTTCTACAGTTCAAATTGCCTTCCCAGAATATCCAAGGAAATCTTAAGTCAAAATGTAATAATATCCTGTAGAAGATGTTCTGGTGTATTTAAATATTTTTACACGGCTAAACTATCATTGTTTGTCACCCTGCATTGCTAGAAGACAGTTTCAATGCCAGATTATTCTAAAAATTTGTGCTCTTCATTAGTGCACCCATTTTAAATGTTGGGCAGTCGTATGGACATTCCTGCTTTGAAACTTGTCTTAACGGGAAACTCAAGGAAATCTATACTCGAAATATCAAAATTTCCTATACCACTTGTGCCGGTATACTGGAATATATTTTAATGCAGTAACTGTCATTTTTTATATTCTCCTATACGTCTAGAAGACTGTTGCAATGCAAGATTATTCTAAAAATATGTGTGCTCAAAGTCAGTGCACCCACATTAAATGTTAGGGCTGCCCTATTGGGTTCTATGCATTGCAATTGATCTTCCCGACAAATTCAAGCAAATCTGCACTCGAAATGTGCTTTCTATAGTACTGTTGCCGGTGTATTTAAATATTTTGCACTGCAGTAACTATCATTTTATGTCACCCTGTATTATTTGAAGACAATTGCAATGCTGATTATTCTAAAAATATGTGTGCTCATAGTCAGTGCACCCACATTAAATGTTAGGGCTGCCCTATTGGGTTCCATGCATTGCAGCTGATCTTCCCGGCAAATTCAAGCAAATCTGCATTCGAAATGTACTTTCTATAGTACTGTTGCCGGTATATTTAAATAATTTTGCACTGCAGTAACTATCCTTTTATGTCACCCTGTATTATTTGAAGACAATTGCAATGCCAGATTATTCTAAAAATATGTGTGCTCATAGTCAGTGCACCCACATTAAATGTTAGGGCTGCCCTATTGGGTTCTATGCATTGCAACTGATCTTCCCGGCAAATTTCAGCAAATCTGCACTCGAAATGTACTTTCTATAGTACTGTTGCCGGTGTATTTAAATAATTTTGTACTGCAGTTACCATTTTATGTCCCCCTGTATTACTAGAAGACAATTGCAATGCCAGATTATTCTAAACATATGTGTACTCATAGTCAGTGCACCGACATTAAATGTGAGGTCTGCCCTATTGGGTTCCATGCATTGCAACTGATCTTCCCGGCAAATTTCAGCAAATCTGCACTCGAAATGTACTTTCTATAGTACTGTTGCCGGTATATTTAAATAATTTTGCACTGCAGTAACTATCCTTTTATGTCACCCTGTATTATTTGAAGACAATTGCAATGCCAGATTATTCTAAAAATATGTGTGCTCATAGTCAGTGCACCCACATTAAATGTGAGGTCTGCCCTATTGGGTTCTATGCATTGCAACTGATCTTCCCGGCAAATTTCAGCAAATCTGCACTCGAAATGTACTTTCTATAGTACTGTTGCCGGTGTATTTAAATAATTTTGTACTGCAGTTACCATCTTATGTCCCCCTGTATTACTAGAAGACAATTGCAATGCCAGATTATTCTAAACATATGTGTGATTATAGTCAGTGCACCACATTAAATGTTAGGGCTGCCCTATTGGGTTCCATGCATTGCAACTGTTCTTCCCGGCAAATTAGAGCAAATCTGCACTCGAAATGTACTTTCTATAGTACTGTTGCCGGTATTTAAATGCTTTTGCACTGCAGTAACTATCATTTTATGTCACCCTGTATTATTTGAAGACAATTGCAATGCCAGATTATTCTAAAAATATGTGTGCTCATAGTCAGTGCACCCACATTAAATGTGAGGGCTGCCCTATTGGGTTCTATGCATTGCAACTGATCTTCCCGGCAAATTCAAGCAAATCTGCATTCGAAATGTACTTTCTATAGTACTGTTGCCGGTATATTTAAATAATTTTGCACTGCAGTAACTATCCTTTTATGTCACCCTGTATTTGAAGACAATTGCAATGCCAGATTATTCTAAACATATGTGTACTCATAGTCAGTGCACCGACATTAAATGTTAGGGCTGCCCTATTGGGTTCCATGCATTGCAACTGTTCTTCCCGGCAAATTAGAGCAAATCTGCACTCGAAATGTACTTTCTATAGTACTGTTGCCGGTGTATTTAAATGCTTTTGCACTGCAGTAACTATCGTTTTATGTCACCCTGTATTATTTGAAGACAATTGCAATGCCAGATTATTCTAAAAATATGTGTGCTCATAGTCAGTGCACCCACATTAAATGTTAGGGCTGCCCTATTGGGTTCCATGCATTGCAACTGTTCTTCCCGGCAAATTAGAGCAAATCTGCACTCGAAATGTACTTTCTATAGTACTATTGCCGGTGTATTTAAATAATTTTGCACTGCAGTAACTATCATTTTATGTCACCCTGTATTATTTGAAGACAATTGCAATGCCAGATTATTCTAAACATATGTGTACTCATAGTCAGTGCACCGACATTAAATGTGAGGTCTGCCCTATTGGGTTCTATGCATTGCAACTGATCTTCCCGGCAAATTTCAGCAAATCTGCACTCGAAATGTACTTTCTATAGTACTATTGCCGGTGTATTTAAATAATTTTGTACTGCAGTTACCATCTTATGTCCCCCTGTATTACTAGAAGACAATTGCAATGCCAGATTATTCTAAACATATGTGTACTCATAGTCAGTGCACCGACATTAAATGTTAGGGCTGCCCTATTGGGTTCCATGCATTGCAACTGTTCTTCCCGGCAAATTAGAGCAAATCTGCACTCGAAATGTACTTTCTATAGTACTATTGCCGGTATTTAAATAATTTTGTACTGCAGTTACCATTTTATGTCCCCCTGTATTACTAGAAGACAATTGCAATGCCAGATTATTCTAAACATATGTGTACTCATAGTCAGTGCACCGACATTAAATGTGAGGTCTGCCCTATTGGGTTCTATGCATTGCAACTGATCTTCCCGGCAAATTCAAGCAAATCTGCATTCGAAATGTACTTTCTATAGTACTGTTGCCGGTATATTTAAATAATTTTGCACTGCAGTAACTATCCTTTTATGTCACCCTGTATTATTTGAAGACAATTGCAATGCCAGATTATTCTAAAAATATGTGTGCTCATAGTCAGTGCACCCACATTAAATGTTAGGGCTGCCCTATTGGGTTCCATGCATTGCAGCTGATCTTCCCGGCAAATTCAAGCAAATCTGCATTCGAAATGTACTTTCTATAGTACTGTTGCCGGTGTATTTAAATGCTTTTGCACTGCAGTAACTATCGTTTTATGTCACCCTGTATTATTTGAAGACAATTGCAATGCCAGATTATTCTAAAAATATGTGTGCTCATAGTCAGTGCACCCACATTAAATGTGAGGGCTGCCCTATTGGGTTCTATGCATTGCAACTGATCTTCCCGGCAAATTCAAGCAAATCTGCATTCGAAATGTACTTTTTATAGTACTGTTGCCGGTGTATTTAAATAATTTTGCACTGCAGTAACTATCCTTTTATGTCACCCTGTATTATTTGAAGACAATTGCAATGCCAGATTATTCTAAAAATATGTGTGCTCATAGTCAGTGCACCCACATTAAATGTGAGGGCTGCCCTATTGGGTTCCATGCATTGCAGCTGATCTTCCCGGCAAATTCAAGCAAATCTGCATTCGAAATGTACTTTCTATAGTACTGTTGCCGGTATATTTAAATAATTTTGCACTGCAGTAACTATCCTTTTATGTCACCCTGTATTATTTGAAGACAATTGCAATGCCAGATTATTCTAAAAATATGTGTGCTCATAGTCAGTGCACCCACATTAAAAGTGAGGGCTGCCCTATTGGGTTCCATGCATTGCAGCTGATCTTCCCGGCAAATTCAAGCAAATCTGCATTCGAAATGTACTTTCTATAGTACTGTTGCCGGTATATTTAAATAATTTTGCACTGCAGTAGCTGTCTTTATGTCACCCTGTATTATTTGAAGACAATTGCAATGCCAGATTATTCTAAAAATATGTGTGCTCATAGTCAGTGCACCCACATTAAATGTTGAGGGCTGCCCTATTGGGTTCCATGCATTGCAAGCTGATCTTCCCGGCAAATTTCAAGCAAATCTGCATTCGAAATGTACTTTCTATAGTACTGTTGCCGGTGTATTTAAATGCTTTTGCACTGCAGTAACTATCGTTTTATGTCACCCTGTATTATTTGAAGACAATTGCAATGCCAGATTATTCTAAAAATATGTGTGCTCATAGTCAGTGCACCGACATTAAATGTTGAGGGCTGCCCTATTGGGTTTCCATGCATTGCAGCTGATCTTCCCGGCAAATTTCAAGCAAATCTGCATTCGAAATGTACTTTCTATAGTACTGTTGCCGGTATATTTAAATAATTTTGCACTGCAGTAACTATCCTTTTATGTCACCCTGTATTATTTGAAGACAATTGCAATGCCAGATTATTCTAAAAATATGTGTGCTCATAGTCAGTGCACCCACATTAAATGTGAGGGCTGCCCTATTGGGTTCCATGCATTGCAGCTGATCTTCCCGGCAAATTTCAAGCAAATCTGCACTCGAAATGTACTTTCTATAGTACTGTTGCCGGTATATTTAAATAATTTTGCACTGCAGTAACTATCCTTTTATGTCACCCTGTATTATTTGAAGACAATTGCAATGCCAGATTATTCTAAAAATATGTGTGCTCATAGTCAGTGCACCCACATTAAATGTTAGGGCTGCCCTATTGGGTTCCATGCATTGCAAGCTGATCTTCCCGGCAAATTTCAAGCAAATCTGCATTCGAAATGTACTTTCTATAGTACTGTTGCCGGTATATTTAAATAATTTTGCACTGCAGTAACTATCCATTTTATGTCACCCTGTATTATTTGAAGACAATTGCAATGCCAGATTATTCTAAAAATATGTGTGCTCATAGTCAGTGCACCCACATTAAATGTGAGGGCTGCCCTATTGGGTTCTATGCATTGCAAGCTGATCTTCCCGGCAAATTTCAAGCAAATCTGCATTCGAAATGTACTTTCTATAGTACTGTTGCCGGTATATTTAAATAATTTTGCACTGCAGTAACTATCCTTTTATGTCGCCCTGTATTATTTGAAGACAATTGCAATGCCAGATTATTCTAAAAATATGTGTGCTCATAGTCAGTGCACCCACATTAAATGTGAGGGCTGCCCTATTGGGTTCTATGCATTGCAACTGATCTTCCCGGCAAATTTCAGCAAATCTGCACTCGAAATGTACTTTCTATAGTACTGTTGCCGGTATATTTAAATAATTTTGCACTGCAGTAACTATCCTTTTATGTCGCCCTGTATTATTTGAAGACAATTGCAATGCCAGATTATTCTAAAAATATGTGTGCTCATAGTCAGTGCACCCACATTAAACGTTAGGGCTGCCCTATTGGGTTCCATGCATTGCAGCTGATCTTCCCGGCAAATTCAAGCAAATCTGCATTCGAAATGTACTTTCTATAGTACTGTTGCCGGTATATTTAAATAATTTTGCACTGCAGTAACTATCCTTTTATGTCGCCCTGTATTATTTGAAGACAATTGCAATGCCAGATTATTCTAAAAATATGTGTGCTCCTAGTCAGTGCACCCACATTAAATGTGAGGGCTGCCCTATTGGGTTCCATGCATTGCAACTGATCTTCCCGGCAAATTTCAGCAAATCTGCACTCGAAATGTACTTTCTATAGTACTGTTGCCGGTATATTTAAATAATTTTGCACTGCAGTAACTATCCTTTTATGTCGCCCTGTATTATTTGAAGACAATTGCAATGCCAGATTATTCTAAAAATATGTGTGCTCATAGTCAGTGCACCCACATTAAATGTTAGGGCTGCCCTATTGGGTTCCATGCATTGCAGCTGATCTTCCCGGCAAATTCAAGCAAATCTGCATTCGAAATGTACTTTCTATAGTACTGTTGCCGGTATATTTAAATAATTTTGCACTGCAGTAACTATCCTTTTATGTCACCCTGTATTATTTGAAGACAATTGCAATGCCAGATTATTCTAAAAATATGTGTGCTCATAGTCAGTGCACCCACATTAAATGTGAGGGCTGCCCTATTGGGTTCCATGCATTGCAGCTGATCTTCCCGGCAAATTCAAGCAAATCTGCATTCGAAATGTACTTTCTATAGTACTGTTGCCGGTATATTTAAATAATTTTGCACTGCAGTAACTATCCTTTTATGTCACCCTGTATTATTTGAAGACAATTGCAATGCCAGATTATTCTAAAAATATGTGTGCTCATAGTCAGTGCACCCACATTAAATGTTAGGGCTGCCCTATTGGGTTCCATGCATTGCAGCTGATCTTCCCGGCAAATTCAAGCAAATCTGCATTCGAAATGTACTTTCTATAGTACTGTTGCCGGTGTATTTAAATAATTTTGCACTGCAGTAACTATCATTTTATGTCACCCTGTATTATTTGAAGACAATTGCAATGCCAGATTATTCTAAAAATATGTGTGCTCATAGTCAGTGCACCCACATTAAATGTGAGGGCTGCCCTATTGGGTTCTATGCATTGCAACTGATCTTCCCGGCAAATTTCAGCAAATCTGCACTCGAAATGTACTTTCTATAGTACTGTTGCCGGTGTATTTAAATGCTTTTGCACTGCAGTAACTATCATTTTATGTCACCCTGTATTATTTGAAGACAATTGCAATGCCAGATTATTCTAAAAATATGTGTGCTCATAGTCAGTGCACCCACATTAAATGTGAGGGCTGCCCTATTGGGTTCTATGCATTGCAACTGATCTTCCCGGCAAATTTCAGCAAATCTGCACTCGAAATGTACTTTCTATAGTACTGTTGCCGGTGTATTTAAATAATTTTGCACTGCAGTAACTATCATTTTATGTCACCCTGTATTATTTGAAGACAATTGCAATGCCAGATTATTCTAAAAATATGTGTGCTCATAGTCAGTGCACCCACATTAAATGTGAGGGCTGCCCTATTGGGTTCTATGCATTGCAACTGATCTTCCCGGCAAATTTCAGCAAATCTGCATTCGAAATGTACTTTCTATAGTACTGTTGCCGGTATATTTAAATAATTTTGCACTGCAGTAACTATCCTTTTATGTCACCCTGTATTATTTGAAGACAATTGCAATGCCAGATTATTCTAAAAATATGTGTGCTCATAGTCAGTGCACCCACATTAAATGTTAGGGCTGCCCTATTGGGTTCCATGCATTGCAGCTGATCTTCCCGGCAAATTCAAGCAAATCTGCATTCGAAATGTACTTTCTATAGTACTGTTGCCGGTGTATTTAAATGCTTTTGCACTGCAGTAACTATCATTTTATGTCACCCTGTATTATTTGAAGACAATTGCAATGCCAGATTATTCTAAAAATATGTGTGCTCATAGTCAGTGCACCCACATTAAATGTGAGGGCTGCCCTATTGGGTTCTATGCATTGCAACTGATCTTCCCGGCAAATTTCAGCAAATCTGCACTCGAAATGTACTTTCTATAGTACTGTTGCCGGTGTATTTAAATAATTTTGCACTGCAGTAACTATCATTTTATGTCACCCTGTATTATTTGAAGACAATTGCAATGCCAGATTATTCTAAAAATATGTGTGCTCATAGTCAGTGCACCCACATTAAATGTGAGGGCTGCCCTATTGGGTTCCATGCATTGCAGCTGATCTTCCCGGCAAATTCAAGCAAATCTGCATTCGAAATGTACTTTCTATAGTACTGTTGCCGGTATATTTAAATAATTTTGCACTGCAGTAACTATCCTTTTATGTCACCCTGTATTATTTGAAGACAATTGCAATGCCAGATTATTCTAAAAATATGTGTGCTCATAGTCAGTGCACCCACATTAAATGTTAGGGCTGCCCTATTGGGTTCCATGCATTGCAGCTGATCTTCCCGGCAAATTCAAGCAAATCTGCATTCGAAATGTACTTTCTATAGTACTGTTGCCGGTATATTTAAATAATTTTGCACTGCAGTAACTATCCTTTTATGTCACCCTGTATTATTTGAAGACAATTGCAATGCCAGATTATTCTAAAAATATGTGTGCTCATAGTCAGTGCACCCACCTTAAATGTTAGGGCTGCCCTATTTTGTTCCATGTATTTCAACTGATTTTCGCGACAAATCAAGCATATCTTCACTGGAAATGTAATTTGTATAGCAACTGTGTCGGTGTAGATAAATATTACTGCAGTAACTATCCTTTTATGTCGCCCTGTACTACTAGAAAACTGTTGCAATTTCGGAATATCATAAAAATGTGGGATAATGGTCAGAGCACTCGCATTAAATGTTAGTTTAGTCTCATTGACTTTCATGATGTTCAACTGATATTTACAATTTAAGATGATCTTCAGTGGAAATGTTAATTTTTATAGGAAATCGGTGAATGTGTTTACTATTTCTTAGATTACAGTGTTTGTCGCTTAATCATTCTTTATTACTAGATGTTTTGCAATGTCTTGTTATTCAAAAATTATATATGCTTATGTTTAGTTTTCACACATTAAACCTTGAGCCAGTTGTATTGTCATTGCTGCAAAGGAATTGGTCTATCTTTCAATATAAAACAAATATAGTAATTTTTTCAGTGCTTCATTTTTTAAATTGCAGGAAGTTTTTTCTTGTGTGTGTGTCACTTTGTTTTACTAGAAGACATATTTAGTATCAGACATTAATGTAAATATCGATGCATATTTAGTTTCATCAACATTTAACGTTAAGTCACTTACTTTGATTGAGACAGCTGAACTTGTTTTCTCTAAAAATGAGCCAAATCTATAGTTGACAATTAATTTCATATAGCAATTATGTTAGGTTTTACATTTTTTAACTGCAGGTTTTTAATGTTTTCCTTCATTTTCTATCTTTTATGTTTTCATATTCTGCCCCTTTTTAATTATAGAATACAGTTGGGATTCCACATTCTAAAATCTTGGGATTTCGTTTTTATTGCCCCAACCTGTTAATACTATCTGCATGATTATTATCGCACATTCACCACCATGCATTCAAGCGTTTAATGAATTAGGTTATTAGTGTTCTTTAAAATGCCATTTCACAATAAATGCGACTAATATTTTCAAATAAAACGTAGGTAATACTCATAGTGTAACTCTTTTAAACAAACATCAATTGTAAATGGGATAAAATATAGACCGACTGGAAATCGGAGCAACATGGTCTGTTTGGATGTTAAGTATTTTACAGCTTAGGTACCACTATGTATATAAACATTTAATGAATTGGGGAAATAACTGTTCACATCGTGACTCAAATGAATGTTTTACTAGAAATTTCTATTTAAGTGGCTTAGCACTCTCGGATATACTATTAGAATTCTATAAAAATGAGTTTAAACTTAGTTCGGTATTTTCAGTTCTCCCCAAAAAGTATTCTTCCTATATGTTTAAATATAGATATATTTATATTAAATTATTCTATTATAAAATATACACATTTTAAATAACTTATATTTGATACTCTAATTTTTTTCTGTTTTCCATGTTGAATATTACGTTGGAGATTAAGAGCAAATGTCTGGTACATTCATCCTTTGATTATTGAAGAGAATATGAAGTTTGATTCCTCTTTAGGTAAGAAAATTCAGATTTATTATTGAGTATTTTAAATACCAATTTTTAGCCCCGTAACTGCTGCTGGCCTTTATATACGTACTGCGCAGTCAATGCACTGTCTTGGTCGTAGACATCCGCTTTACAGTTACATATTTCTTAGTCATTTCATGTTTGTCATTTAAATACATTCTCTTATATAGTATTTAAAGCATAAGTGGTATATGCATACGCATTATGAGGGAGTTAACGCATTAACTGTGTAAAGCATGTACAAGGTCCGGCCATTAATTTCCAGGACTGATGTAACTGCAGGAAAACTGAAAGCCAGAAGATAGCGCTAATGATTGCATATTGAAGTTTTCTTGCGCATGTGAAGTGCAATCGGCACCATTCTGAAGTAAGTGGTTCTCGTGGAAAAGCGCATTAAAACGTAGCTCTTAAATTCGTATTGTCGATGTGAAAATGGAACAAAGAATTAACATTAAATTTCGATTCAAATTGGGAAAGACAGCTGCGGAAACCTACGAAATGTTAAAACAAGTTTAAGGCGAGGAAGCATTATCCCGCTCAAGAATTTTTGAATGGTTTAAAAACTTTCGGGGAGGGCTTGAAAGCGTCGAAGATGATCCACACACAGGTCTGCCGCAATCCTTACGCACGCCGGAAGCAATTGAAACTGTAACGTCACTATTACAGAGCATTCCAAAAGAGGACTTTAAAACTTCTTTCCGAAATTTGTACAGACGTGCATTAATTACGGCTGATGGGGATTACTTCGAACCATACTATATGGCTATATGTTTAACCTTTTTTTTCTGAGTTATTCCATACGTCCTAGAAATAAATAGCCGGACCTTGTATATACGACTGAGGCAGTTAAGGGGTTAACGATTTAATAATTTTCCTATAAAAATGAAATTATGAAATTATTTTTTATTTTTGCGTAGTTTCGGATTAGTTTTAAAAGATCCAAAGTAAAACTATCTATCAATTTAGTGAGTACATTTATACTTAGATATTTCTCCATATTAATCCCTTGACATCCGAATAAAACTGAATCTAATGTGTCCGTAAACTACGCTTTAGATCTGGCTCATCTGAATTTTGTAGTTGAGAAAGAGAAAATTTATTTTGAAATTGACATTGCTATGTAACATTTAAGGAGGTTTATATAGTATGCTAATGTACAGTAATTAAGTAACAATATAAAATTCTGATTTAATATAATGCTGCACGGCGTCTGTCGGAGACATCAAAGTCTACTTTGGGACATGAGAGCAGTGACGTCTCCCACACGTCATTGTACGACAAGGGATTAAGCTGTTAATCATTTTATGTACTAATTTTGTACTAATTTAATTTTGAACTAATGAATGTTATTGTCGGATCCTTATTAAAATTACTATTTGATGGATGGGAATTTGGTGTACTCTACTACTTTTACCACGTTTGTATAAATACAACTAACATTTCGTTCCCTCCCCCCCCCCCCCCCCTGCTTAACCAACAACACCCCCCCCCCCCCCCCCCCCCCCCCCCCCCCCCCCCCCCCCCCCCCCCCCCCCCCCTCCCCCCCCCACCCCCCCCCCCCCCCCCCCCACATGAAGCCGCCCCCCCCCCGCCCCCCCCCCCCCCCCTCTCCCAAAGATGAAATATTTCTTCATTACGTTTTAAAATATTTAAACTTTTTTAAGGACAAAACTTGCTGTTCAAGCATTTTTATGCTAATTAGACGTTAAGATGATTGGGTACTGGCCATATTGGATTTCTGCATTTCTGTTGAACTGTAGCATACATTTGTCTGCTTGTTACATTTAAGTGTCTTTAAATTAATTTTTACTGTGATAGAACAAAACATTCTTTACGATAATGTGTTATAAAACTTTTAAAAAAGTGAGGAAAAATGTTTCATGTTTAGTTTCTGAAAACTTTAATGTCTTTTTCGAGTGCAAATATTTACTAGTAAGCATTTTCATAAAGATCATTGATTTTACCTTTAAGAACTTTGATCTCTATAAGGCTACAAAATTTATTTTAAAGAAATCTGTTTAGAAGCAAAGCAATTTTCCACATGGGTAAAGGCATGCAAGAGAAATCCAGTATGTCTGGTAACCTAACCACGTTGACTAACGTTGTAACGATTTCCATCCTCGGGTCTAAATTCTTGAATTTCTCGAGCAGTGTTCACATATCTACACCACATGGATCAAAAACTAGAACATGACCACTGAGAATTTTAAGAAACTTTTGGAAGGTAAACCAGCGAAACATTCATTACATAAATGATGTTTAGTCCCTTAATCGCATAATTTCGGGGAAAATGGTCATAAAAGTGCACATTTTGTATTAAAACATTATGACAATATGGATCTAAGAGTTTTTCCATAATGTATGTGGAAATATTGTAGAAAATGTATAAAAATTTTGTACAAAAATTATACAAACTAATTTTCTCTCGGATCTTTTATATCATCATTTTCCTACTTTTCTGCTTAAACGTGGCCACATTTTTACATGTATAACAAAAATTTATACGTCTGCGTTAGTAGATATTCTTATGTGCAAGAAAACTTAAAGCTTATAATATTTTAAGCACATTTAAACATATTTATCCATATAATTTAATGATTTTGTATTAAACGGTCATTAAAAGTGCATAATTGCATAAATCTATGTGTAATATATGCCTTCATTTTTAACTTTTGAGTTCATTTTGAGTTTCATAAAAAGAAAATTTTATTTTAAAAATCAATAATTAGGGTTATTATGAATAAATGTTAGTTTTCCATCAAATAGAATTAAAAATGGTTTTTAAACGTTGAAAGAACTTTATTAAACTTAAAATATAAGTATTAATAAATTTTTCTTGCCTGATATATCTTAAAGCATAAGATGCAAAGTCCAACAATTACAATCTGGACAGAGTACCAAGTGATCCTGCATCTCCTATTGCTTTCATCTCTTAGAACAACCGAACGATGACCGATTGGTTAGAGTGCTGGCCTTCGGTACCGGAGTTCGTGGATCCGAATCCCACTATGGCATGAATGTTCGTAGCCATTCGGCATCGGCTTTAAGCAGTAGGTCCCGGTCTCATTAGCCCTCGTGTTGCAAAAAGTAGACCGTAGAACTCCAAACCTAACCTAACCTTTTGGAACAACAAACTTCATGGTTGCGATTTCTTATGAGTGAGAGGTATCTAATAAATGCCTTTCAATGAAACGGTTGGGGTTATCTCAGATTAGCAATGTTTTTGCAATGGTATCTGAGATAAAATGGTTTTTGTAAATAAAATACTAGTTGAAAGTAGTTTTATCTAACACATTACAAAGAGTCTGGTACTGCCATCGGGTGTACACTTTGAGAAATAAACATGATTCTGCGCATAAGCAATAGATTGTTTTACTATTTTTGGCTGGGTGCTTTTGAACACTCTAGCCTGGGAATATCACTGGCGCAGGAAATAGAAGGTGAAATTTCAATAAGCCAGGACCGCTGGAGTTTCCGTCTACTGCAAGCAGCCGTGTGAGTCTAACTTACCCGATTAATATGAATTCTTGTTATTCAAAAAGCGCACTGTATTCATACGGAGTGACGTTCATTTATAGACATTAAATTATATTAATTGATAAAAAATAAGATTACATTATCGAAAAGTATATATAGTTAGAAGAATATAGACAACTTGAATAGAATTATTTCATTTCTTACCAGTCAAGGTTTTTTGACACAGTTCAGGTGCAGTTTGACAATTGTTTATATATATACTTTGTACATTTTCTACATATCAACAACTTACAGTTAAAAATAAATATCTACAGTTTTGTTTCCACACTTGGAAGCTTACTAATGGACCATTTTTGGCATATGTATAGATTCTTCAGCCCTATATAATAATAGCCTAAGTTATCTGTCCGTCTGTCCTCGAATTTATGAAGCGGTTGGACCTGGAATGGATAGAGGCATCTATATTGGATTCTTGATGAGTTAGGGTTAGCAAAATTCAAAGCGAGTAAAGTTTATCCTCTCCTAAACTATCGATCCGATTCTAAAATAAATTGGTATAAATATGCTTCATATCACAACAAAGAATGCTGTCGTCTTTAAAACGTTCGAAATCCACCCCTTCCCCTTTTTCGAGCGTTTACTGTCATTTATTTCAAGCCCCATTTTCTTTTTATTTGGCTTAAAATTATCACCTATGTACCTAATCTATTATTTAAATTTAATCATCGATTACTATTTGTTGCAATGAAAATTGTCACCATTATTAACAACAAATTCTTTTCATAAAAGTCAAGGAGTCTATTTAATGAACTAATAAAATCTAGCATTTAAGTTATACCATATATCTTTGAAAATTAATCAGTTTGTTCGTTTGTGTGTGTTTTTATACATAACCCACATGGTTTGACTAAATGAATTCAACGTGATTCTAAACTGCATTCGCAATATCGGGAGTCTTTAAAAGAGTATAAAGATAAAACAATTATTGAACGTGTAGTAGATAATTCTCAGAAGAAAAACAAACCTTTTTTTACCTGCCTCGTAAGGTACTTGACAATTCTGGAAAATTAAAAATTTTACTGATCCCATCGTATGACGGGCTATATACTAGTATTTATATAATTTATAGATTTTTATAGGTGTAAAATTAGGAAAAGTAAAAGAATGTAATCAAATTTCGTTGGTAACTTTTTGAGAAAATGAAATAAAAAATAGTGTTTCGGTTCAAATGACCCATCCAGTAGTTCTAGACCTAATGGAAGCGGTCAACGTCCAAGACCTTTTTTAATACCACTGGTTGTCAAGATAAATCTCCTTCAATCTAGTTCATTCTCAATGTTTATTTGGACCTAGCCCTACTGAGTAGCTTTTAAATATTTGACGCCTCACTTGGTGAACATCCCCTATATTATAATAGTCTAAGTTATCTGTCCGTCTGTCTTCGAATTTATGAAACGATTGGACCTGGAATGGATACAGGCATCCATATTGGATTCTTGATAAGTTAGGGTTAGCAACGTTCGAAATTCACTCTTTCCCCCCTTTTATAGCATTTAATGCCCTTATTTCAATGGTGAGGATTTTTAAATCACTGCAAATGGTCCAACAATGGCTGTATTATTTTATTTTGTTGAGCACGAGAGCTAGGTTTTCCATGGTTCTAGGTATCTTTTAAATGCACCGAGTGCCCAACTGGCACAAACGCCATTGGTTTCCTTGATGAAGGACAGATTTAAGGCTCCTTTTTGACGAATCTATAAAAACCCTCCATGCATTTTTATTGTAGGGAATCATAAATTTTGTAATCAATTCAGGAACATCTGAGTAATTAACGAGGTTCTCGTCTTACTGATTAAATACCCTTTCACGATTACTGTACGAAAAAAAAGTTCCTTTGGCCAACAATATTTTTTCTTTCAATCTGGAGCCTAATAATTCAGCTGCCTCTTTGGAGAGGGCCACGTCTCTAGTCAAATCATTAAGTTCAACCTGAGAAAAAACCGAGAGGAATCGTCTTCAAGGGGGTTATATTCTGTATCGGATTCTTAAACTCCGTGATGTTCAGAGTCGGAAGATTCGGGGAGAAACTGGTAATTCTGTCGAAGGCAATGGCACATCAGGTCCATGAGGAACGGGACGTATGGCCGAAGGAATGTTTTTTAGGGTACGATATTAGCTTGAAATTTTTTCGATTATATTCATGGGTATGGCATGAACAAAAATAACATCAAAGTGGTTTTTTTGGCTTCCTCCATACCATTTTAATTTCAAATCGTAAGATAGTCTTCTTTCCTTTGAATCATAAACTTAAACCATTGACACATAGCACACAAACTTTATGAGGAGCCCATGATTAGTCTTGGTTTGAAAATTTCATGTCGAAATAATCAAAATAAACTGTTTTACGTAGTCTTTGATGTTCCTCTTAAGATTTTTAATGACACTATATTCGCCTTAATTGCGGCAAAAGTCGTCAGGCATATTTTTAGTGTCTCGAACTGGAAGCCATTTTCACAGGTAAGTACTGCTGTTTACATGAAGTCAATGATAAGAATTCGCACGTCGCTATAGGTTGACAGCAATTGCAACGGGAGGAACTGAATGGTAAAGAGGGACATTGTGCGTTCCCAGGCTTTTACGAATATGTCTAACCGGTAATCCGGACTAAGATTGAAGCTTTAAAAGCCCTAAAATACTAATTGCGCTTTTTTAATTTTACCACAAAAGGGTATTTTGAGAGTTTCACCACGGTAAAATGATGTCAAAACACGAAGGAAAAATCAAAGCCGAAAAGCAAAATACGTAAATACTCATAAAACCCACATAAAATTGAATTAAAAAAAATGTGAGCACAAAAAAATACATAAAGTTCAGTTGTCACATCCCTTGTATTTTTTTCATTGTAGTCCTGAGTTATTAAGCTTGCACAAGATAGTTCTCTGCCAAAAAACAAACCATTTTTTTAACAGAATCATAGGGTACTTTACAATTCTGGAAAATTAAAAATTTTACTGATCCCTTCATATGACGGACTATATGCAAGTATTTAATAACGGAGTCTCCAGGAATTGAGTCCCACAGGACTACACTTATATCGATATTGCCTTCATCAGCTATGCTACACTACAGGTTCTGTTAACATAAATTTAAAATAAAATAAAATAAAAAATTAAGTTTTAAATTTGATAAACAGATAAATTAATTCTGAGTTAATAAAAGAAACTCGGAAATTTTTTTTTCAAGTACAATCAACTGATGGCAGGTATCGAATGTAGGCTAACGGAATGAATCTTAAAAAAAATATCAAACTTAAAAAAATAGCGAGATTCTTGCGATTGATAAGATTTTATATTAGGTACAAATTTAGTTAGCTTCCGTCTCAAATCCAAGCCGAATAGTAGAGAGTTACTGCTAGTACCGGAGGTCGCGGTTCAGAGAATCCCGCTGGTGGCATTGATGTTGTTCGTGGCCGTTCGGAATGGGCTTTAAGCAGTAGGTCCTGGTCTCATTAGCCATCGTGTATCAAAACAGTAGACAGTAGCGCTCTAAACTAAATTCGTCTCAAATCCCCTCGATTGGTGATATCTAGTGAATTTCTTTTCTGCAGTAGCAAATCATTTACAGCATTAAAGCCACATTTCACTAAGTATGAGGATTGAAATGGTAATAATGGTTTTCTTCCAGAGGAAGTTGAGTTTGAGCATTAAATATCGGTCTCATTCCAAAACCCATTTTGCCACTCCCCAAATGCCCACCTGAAAAACTATTCTATGCCCCATAGATATGCACGCGCTACGTTGAGAAGTATTGGATTAGTAGAAGTCGAGGGTTAGTGAAAATTAGTTGATATATTTTCAAAATTTAACTGCTGGCTAATAGATAAGAGAGAAGTGTAATTATAAGGTTTTTAAATTATTTAAACATCCTTGAACTAGTTATGGCGAGTTAAATCCTGGCATCTATAGTTACGTATCTCGCAAAACAAACTATTAGCTGTAGGATTATTATGCGTTTAGTTATGCGCCTCTTATTTTGATTGTGCAGAACGGTGGCCGAATAGTTAGAGTGCTGATCTTCGCCCAGTTCGTGGGTTCGAATCCCGCTGAGGCATGGATGTTCGTAACCTTTCAGAAACGGCTTTAAGCAGTAGGTTCCGGTCTTACTAGCCCTCGTGTTGCAAAACAGTAAACCGTAGCCCTCCAAACCAAACCTATTTATTGTAATCTGAACTCTGTATAACGAATAATTTCATTATAAAGTATGCAAACTTTGGGGAGAATAGATTAGGAACGATTAGAGCAAAAGTGTTAAACTTTTGTGTCAGGAAATTTTATAACATAAAACAAGGTAAAAATAATAGAATGTTTAAAGGAGTACATGATTTGTAAACAGATTGAGTTGCCAAAAAAGTGAAACAATGCAAAAATAAAAATTATTAGTGTATCGAAAAATCAATTAAAATGCATTGTATACGAAATATTTTTTAAACTATAAAGTACAAGAGCAAGTACGAACTGTAAGCTGTAAAAGATAAGTTAATTGATGTAGGCAAAGAATGGTAGACGAATGACAACCTTAACACACTGTGTGAGGGTACATTTCGCAGAAGAATTGTACCTGGAGCTGGCGTTTTGCGCATTAATTTAGTTATTCAGTTAAATCTCAATAGATCAAAAATTATTTAATTTTTAACCAACTTTTTATATTGAAATATATAAACAAATATATGAATAGAAATATATAAATAACCATAACATTTTTGTAAACAAAAAATATATTTTTTGTGGACAAATTTATAATAGTATTGTAAATATAAAAAATCAGAAATGTAATATATAGTTTTAATTTTTTCGAATTATGTTATATATAAACATTTTTACATTATAAAAAAATGAAAAGAGCAATTATAAAACTAATAATGTAAAAATCGGTTTTTATTTGTCTGAATTTTTCCACAATCTATGTAGTAGACAAGAACATCCGGCTTCGTTTCCCTGTATATACCGTTATTTTTGTACCCATAAACAAACCATGTTGTTACACTAATCCGTACTAGTGCGTGATCCGCGCTCAAGTGTCAGTCGTCAAAAAACGTACTA
Organism: Pardosa pseudoannulata; assembly: GCA_032207245.1. Classification (NCBI taxonomy): domain Eukaryota; kingdom Metazoa; phylum Arthropoda; class Arachnida; order Araneae; family Lycosidae; genus Pardosa; species Pardosa pseudoannulata. The sequence continues at coordinate 26,058,626 of CM063501.1, forward strand.
GTACGTGTCCCGCATACAATGTGTTAAGATTTGATCTTCCGAAATGAGAATGTTGCTGGGGTGAGAGGAGTAAACTCCTTGAGGACCAGCGCACTGGGAATGAAACGCAGTCACGGGAAGCCTATAATATATAGGAATATTTTATGAAAAAAATTCCTATAAAATCAGCATTTTAACATAATGACTGCAATTTTACAAATTATGTAGATAAGATGCTATTACTTAATATGTATTAATATGAATAATACTTCATCAATATAAATGAATACGATGCGCACAATAAAACTAATACTATACATACCAAAATTAAGAAAATAATTAAGCAATAATAATCAGTATATAGTAAAATTTCAATTGAAAATTATCTGAAGGATCGACGTCCAATGTTGCACTTATACAAAGAATTGTCTAATATACTACATAATATTGTAACTATTGTTGTGAAAATAATTTTTTTTTTTGTGTGTAAAAATTATAACTATCCAAAAGAAAACAAATACTATACATGCAAAAATAGTTACAAAAACTATATATACATATATATGAAATTTAAAGAGAAAATTGAGTAATAAGAATAATCCATACATAATAAAATTCAAAATAAAAATTGCTTTTGGGTCGGAACTGAAATGCAGAAATAACAAAATTTCTAAAAATCTGTTCTTTGGCGTGGCCGTAGTAAAAAAAACGGTGCTTTAAACATAGCGTTTGTGGAAAAGTACATTTTTAGATTGGGTTTCTTTATTATGCTCATTAGAATACCTAATGTCAGAATCTGAATCGTTTTCATTCATCACCTGAGTTATTTCATGCTCAGTTAGGTATTTTGTTCTCTTATCCATGGCTAACGAAATGAAACAATGTAATACCACCCTATATCACCAGGCTCTACATAACACACCCATAAATATTCAAACTTCAGCAATAATCAGCTGTATGCACTTCACCATATTTTTCTTACAAACAGAAAAAAAAAACGCAGATGTAACTTTAACCCAAATGGGCACTTTAAGAAAGCCGCGAGTCAGCAGTGTGTTTACATCAATAAATCTCTCAAATCCAGATGCTTCAAACAAACTAATGCCCGTACATGAAGGTCAAATGCTATGAGGCCACAGGTGTGAGAACGGTTGGCGTTTAACACAATCTAGTAACATATAAAAATTCACATAAAATATTTCGATGACGCATACGAGACGCTGGTCTCTCTATCAATTGGAGTTCTTCGTGTGGATTCGTCGCTGGGCTCATGAGTGGAATCATTGCTTTGTGTTAACGAGACGTTGGTTAAGAAGGGTAAGCAACTCCAAGGATGTGGTGGGATGATTGTAGTCTAGGTTTCAGGAATAAATCCTAATGCTGGGAATGAGTCAAATGGGCGAATGAAATTTTAGGTGAGTTATGACCTAATATAGGCCTTTTATCCCTTCAGTGGGTAGATAAACTGAAGACCAAGCATGTTTGGAAAGTAAACCGAATCCGCGTAAGATTCACCATCAAACCGGAACATATATTCTTCGCACCCCATACGTTTGGTCTGAGAAACAGATTGACACCTTAATGCCCTGGCCACCTAGGGGCTGTTGCACCGAGGAGTTTAGTTTTAAGAACTAATAAGCTGATATTTTCAGTCTGAAATTTATTGTGATTGGTAAATTATAAAATTAAGTTAATCGGTACTTTAAAAGTGATAAGAAGCAATATAAAATTTTTGCTAAGTGCACGTGACGATGATTAGCAATTAAGAAGCAAGGATAGGAGTGATGCATGTTGTTAACCCATTAACACTAAATTTGCGGATGTTGCTCATAACCTATTTTTACTGAAGTGAGCCAGTTTGACTCATACAAGAAAATTGAAGTATTTTGCAAAGAAAAAATTTCCAAATTAATTTAAATGAAATGTTTATTATAAAAAAATTAATGGAAAATATTTTTTGCATATAAAATCTGTTTATGAAACACATTTTCTGTAAACATTTTTATTACATTTAGCACAATGGTTTCTACATCTGTTTCTTTTGCATGATTGTTGAACTTGACAATTCTTCCGTGAGTCAATAGCATGAATTTCTGTCAATGGAAGGGAAGTGTTCTCGACTTCTCCTTTTTATTTACTTCTTAGCTCTTTAGCCAATTGGAAAACATCCTGATAGAACCAATAAATTTCATATAATGCGATTAACTTTTAATCCGTTCTATGAGTCAAGTTGGCTCACAACCGTGAAAATAGATATACCCTATTTGATAATGCGAAATAAAGGGGTTTGCAGGGAAGAGGAATGAAAGTTTACATATATTTTATTACTTAACTAAAAACCAACGAAAAGTGATAGTTTTATAAACAGTGATCAAGTTTTTAATGAGTCAAATTGGCTCGGTCCGTAAATCTAGTGTTAATACCCAGCATACCATTTTACGGACTGCAAGAAAAAAACACCGGTATGTACAAATTTTAAGTTTTTTAGGAACATTGTTTATTTTTTGCAAAGGTAGAGGGTTGTTCTACAAGGAATCTACAGGTTTTTCGAATATCTGTTTGCAAATTTGCAATTTGCATTAAAACTTCCTGAAGTTTACTCATAAATTCACTCTTACGGCAGGAATATCGACTAAAATGAGATATAGCTCTATAAGAAAGCCCCACTTTAATTACTCTGCATGTGACACCAATAAAGCCTTACCCCTAAGGGTATTTTTTATAAATGGCGTAGGTTATTTTTAATTAAAAATATTGGACTATACTTATAAACCCATATATACCATTGAATTAATATAACTTGCATTTTTAGACCTTACGGATAGCAGTAAAAAACTAGATGTGAAAGAAAATCCAGCCCAGGAATTGATGCAACTCATAAGTGACGCAAGTACTATACTCTAATTAGCATACAACAAGGAATTTTTGAATGCGGATTTTTGTTATATGCTGAGAACTGAATAGGAAAAATTTATTGTTATAATGTACGTATAGTTTACTACACATACTCATAACACTGAGCTACCTATAGCTTTAACCCAGATTACGTGCTGATTAACAGTTTATTCTGAAAACTTAACATTTTACTACTTATATTCATTATTTACGATTTCATACTTATAGAATCAGGATAGTAATAATTTCTATGGCAGCAGCCTTCAACGATTAAATTATCTAGCAGCATTTGATGATTAATTTATCTAAATATGAGAGGTGGTGACACCAGTCGTATGACTTACTCGGACAAAGTTGAGAGAAACGGGGCCGCACATCTACGGGCAACGAGGGACGGCTCATCAGTTGAAGCATCAATCGCGGGGACTTTGAACAGGCGTCACCTCCGTTCTACACAGGAAAGGCAGCTAGGTCGTCACCTCCATGAATTAAATAGAAAGAAGTTATATTATTTTTTTTGTCAGCATATCGGAAATTTATTTAACTTTGTTAATATTTTGAAAAAATTAAACCACTGAGACCTAATTAACGCCCAGCGTCTCTTTTATAGGAACAGTATAAATAGTTTGTTGATTTTTTATCTTAAGATTTAACGTTTAACATTATTGGAGAGGAAAATCCATTTTATGCATAATTTACTAAATTTATTTAATTTTTTCCTCCGATAACTTTTCTAATTTTTTCCAACCACAGAGATAAATTTACTTTTTCTGCAGACACATAGACTAAAATCATGGCGAATAGATAAATCTGTTATGAAATTTCACTTTAAAGTACTGTGTTTACATGTGATACCAAACATATCTGTTATTACGAAGATTCTTTTTTTATGAAGTGTTTAAAATGACAGCTGATATCTGATGACGAAATACCGTCGGTTTCCGAGTTCTTTAAATCTAATATTTAGAGGGTAATTTGCTTTCTACGAGCATTTAGGATCGCAAATGTATCGCAGGGTTTTGCATTAATCCCCCATTGGAACATCTTCAAGTTGCAGGTGGCCACAGGTCTTGACATTTTTGGCCTTACGTGAACCCTATAAACTGCATCTTAATGCGCCATTCACCAACTTGTCTGTCTGATTGAAATAGGCATCCCACTGAGTTCGTGAATTCAGTTACACCTGCTAAGATCACACTTATGCACATGTTGTCTCTACGATCTTACCTAACTTTGCTTTTAACACATTATGTGCGGGTATATTTCGCAGCGAGATTGTACTGAGAGGGGGCGTTTTGAGCGTTAATATAGTTATTTAGTTAAATCTCAATAGATCGAAAATTATTTAATTTTTTAACCAACTTTTCGTATTTTATATTGAAATATATAAAGAAATATATTAATAGAAATATATAAATAATAACCATAATATTTTTGTAAAAAAAACTATATTTTTATTGGATAAATTTATAATAGTATCGTAAATATGAAAATTCAAATAGAAATAGTAGTATATAGTTTTAAATTTTTTTAATTATGTTATAATCATTTTTACATTATAAAAAATGAAAAGAGAAATTGTAAAACTAATAATGGAAAAATCAGTTTTTATTTGCCTAAAATTTTCGAGAATATGTAGTAGACAAGAACATTCGGCTTCGTTTTCCTGTAAATACCGTTATTTTTCTACCCCAAAACAAACCATCTTGTTGCACTAACACGTTCTAGTACAAGTCCGCGTTCAAGTATCAGTCGTCAGAAAACATAGTAGTACATGTCCTACATACAATGTGTTAAAAAGGAATAATATGCCGTAATTCCTTTGATAGTATGTCAAGGAGCTTCATGGCAGTCTTTGACGTCTCCGAGACCTCAAGAACACTTTTCGGTGAACACCGGGCAGTATAACATATAGTCTTATATAATTACTGTACACTAACATTATATATCAACCTTAAAGAATGTTAATTAACAATATAAATCCCAAAGTAAAACGTCCTGAGATTGTACAAGAACGTTCACTATAGAAACATTTAAATGGTATTCTATGCAAGCGTCATTTCATGTGCCAAAGTAGATTTTGATATCCAATACCTGTCTCCGATTAACATCGTGCAGCATAATATTGAATCATTTAACTCGTGCTTCTATTCTGTTTTGATTAGAGCAGTGTTTCTTAACCTTTTTGGCACAATGGACCACTTTAAAAATTTTAAATATGTCACGGACCTCTCTGTGAAAAAAAAATTGCTTAAACATCATTTATTACAAAAAAAAATTCTGTTTTATTATTTAATTATTTTAATATTTTTATTTCAATAGTATAAAAAATTTGAAGAAATTAAAATTTTTAATGTGAAGGCTGTTGTTGCTTTTCCTTGATTAACAGATTGAATTGAGGGATGGTTTTCGACAAAGCAACGCGCATGTTCGATATTCAGTCAATTTCCATATTTTACATAATTTTCATCATGCTTCCTTTATTTGGACATTTTTGACTACAAAAAATATCAAAATAATCAAATTAAATATTAAGAATTCAAATGAAAAAGTAAAACATATTTTGTTTTAAAAATTTGCAAGAACTTTGCGGAAATGATTTTAACGGCACTTTACGTCCAAGTGAAGTAAAATTCAAAGGATACTTTGTGTTTTTAAAAATTTCAAATTTTACATGGTTTGCGAATGTTTTTTTCCTCGTATTGTAGGTGTCTGTATTGGGAAATGGCAGACAGACGGCTTACAGAAGTTGTCCGTGATATAAAAGTTTTTTTTTAATATTGATGCAAACATTTTAAAAATTAGGAGCAGTCGGCGGACCCCCAAAATATTATCCATCGACCCCAAGGGGGCCATGAACCACAGGTTAAGAAAACCTGGATTAGACTGTTCAAGATTAAAAATATTGTAGAAATCGGATCAACTTAGAAATGTAATAAAAGAAATGTCAGTTATTCTGCCTATTCGAAAAGGATTTGAAATGTTTTATACTTTATAGAATTATTAATTTTATACTATTTAATCATTGCCGATTAACATCATATATAAAACTTATTAAATGTTACATAGCAATGAAAATTTCAAAGTAAAATGTTAGTTTTCTGAACTTGCACAGAATTGTTCTGTTGTGTCAGAACTAAATAGTATTAAAGAACTAAATAGTATTTTTCAGATACATCAAATTCCTTTTTATTTGCATGTCAAGATGCGCTAACTGCAAGGTAAATTGTCAAAATTGTGCCTGCACGTCTTTGATTAGCTGTTCTGGTGGATAACCACCCTGTGTTATCAAATGGAAGAATGGACACAGTCTTTGGCCAGTTATCGTATTCGGGTTCATACAAATTATATCAAGTTATTACAACCATCCACATGTTAACCTTTTTATTTTGGATATTAAAAATATAGATTTTAACTAAAACTTCTCTTTTTCATGAAAGTGGATTTTCTAGGTTTAACTTTTCGTTCTAAACTAAACTTTTCTAGGTCAAGGTTTAGAACAGTATTTTATTCCCAAGTGACCAAATATTAGTTTGTGAGGCTTCTGTTTTTAATTATACATCATTGTTAATCATAGTTACACAACAAAATTAACTGGATCTTAAACTAGCTCAAAACTAACAAAACAGGAAAGAATTGGGTGTTACACATTGGTTAATTCGCACTGATCACATGCAACACAACCTCTTCAAAATCAAAGTATCAAGTAAACAACTGCCAAATACACAGCTAAAGACAGAAATCAATCGTCTATTTTATATTTTAATCATAACTTTTAACACGTAAACCGCGGCAGTATAGGTATACCTAAAACCGTGGATTTGGCAACTCAAATTAACCCTAATTCATATAAACCTGTATTATCATACAAAAAGTATTCTGCATTTATATGGAAAGGATATCTATTCATTTTTAGACATTAAACTGTTATAACACATGAAAAAAAATCCCCTATATAATAATAGCATAAGTTATCTGTCCGTCTGTTCTCGAATTATGATGTGGTTGGACCTGGAATGGACAGGGCATCCATATTGGATTCTTAATGGGTTAGTGTTAGCAAAATGCAAAGTTTATCTTCTCCTAAACTATCGGTTGGATTCTAAAATAAATTGGTATAGGTTTCATATCACAGCGAAAAATACTGTCGTCTTTAAACATTCGAAATCCCCCCCCCTTCTCCCACTTTTCGAGAGTTTAATGCTCTTATTTCAAGCCCTATTTTCTCCGGTTAAGAACATGCGATTAAATTTATCAATTTATTACATAACAGGCGAAATTAATATTTTTTTCTAGTATTATGACGTCGTTCCTTTAACCATCTCATTTCATCATTTCTTATTTTAAATTATTTAAAGATCGTCTGCATTATATTCATATGTTTTATCACTGAACTTAGATATTAAGTAAATAATTTTCTTTTATATTTGGATTAAACAATAGATTAGGTACATATGTGATAGTTTTAAATTTAATCATCGATTATTTTTCGTTACAATGAAAATTTGATCACCAGTATTAATAGCAAAATCTTTTCATAAAAGTCTAGGAGTCTATTTACCGGACTAATAAATATCTAGCGCTTATGTTATAAATCTTTGAAAATTAAGAAGTTCGTTCGTTTATTTTCAGATACATGGTTTGACTAAATGAATAATTCAATGGAATTTTAAACTGCATTCACAGTATCGGGAGACTTTAAAGGAGTATGAAGAAATTGAGCGTGTACCAGATAATTCTTAGCTAAAAAAATAAACCAGTCTTTTAACCTGCCTCATAGAACACTTTACAGTTCAGGAAAATTAAAAATTTTACTGATTCTGTCATATGACGGGATATATGCTAGTATTACGATATAGAAATTTTTAAATAATTAGAAAATTATATGCACAACATTAACTGAAATATTTAGATCCTTTACAGTCGAGATCCTTACGCATTTCAAGCGCAGTTTGGTCAATTTCTTTTTAGATATTGTATACTTTCGGCATACCTATATTTTACGGTCAGAACAAATATCAACGGTTTTGTTTCCCTACTTTAGAAACTTGGCAATGAAAATTTTCTTAGCATCTGTACTGATCCTTCAGTGGTATCAGTTTTTATCCTTGTATGCGATTGGTATTTTCATTTACGTATATTATGCGTAGTACCCAACTCTTTAAATGAGTTGTAGATATTCTCACCTAAATTTAATTTCAATATCTTTGTATGGAATCCATGAATTAATCACAACAAGATAAAAAATATTGTGTTATACATGAACTAGCCACCTCCTTGATTCTGCCTACAAAGAATATTTCTAAGCCGTCTGGCGACAACGTCAATACCAAATTTTGTTGAGTTATAAAATATTGTTTCAGAAACTTTTTCGAGTTACTATTGTGTCACTGTATAATTAAGTGACCTCAATAAGACCTTTTAGTATTTTTCCTTGATAAACTGTCGGTTATATTATCATGCTTGAGTAAAAATTTATCGTAATAAATAAAACTTTACTCTTCACAAATACAAGTAATTGATTCCATTTCATTCCCTCTAATTAAATGTTCTTCGTTTTTAACATTCGGAACAGATTCAGTGTTGAGAGGTTTGGTCTGCAGCGCTACGGTTTACTTTTTGCAACACGAGGCCTAATGATACCGGGACCTACCTAGCCAACTCTGAACAGCTACGAATATCGCAGTGGTATTCGAACTGACGAACTCCAGTTCCGAAGGCCAGTACCCTAACCATTCGGTGATCGTTCGGTTCAGTGTTGTGAGGCAATTATCTGTAGTGATATTTCTTCCTGTCTTTTTGAAAGATTCTATCAAACTTAAAGTGATGTATTCGGCATATTAAGGTTTTCAGGGCATCTTTTTTATCTTATCCCAAGTATAGAAAATCATTAAGCGGTCCTTTTTTTGTAAATCGTAGAAATTTATTGTGAACCTGTTAAATTTTCAAATTGTCAGTGATAACGCAGTACCACAAGCAGACTTTAGACTTCCTTCGATAGATCAAAACCACAAACACTGGGAGTGCACTTCGAATACACTACCAGACGCATTTTCTCCCATACAAAGTCATAACCAGATGCTTCTCGTAGATGAAAAACAGTTACTTACCGTTCAGAGGAACGTATATTATCAAAGTGTTGCAAGTGCAACAGTCTATTGCCACTACAATAAAATCTTCATTCATCAGTAACTTCTTTTATCAGTAACATCCCTGTGATTTCCCACTTGACCTAGTGTTTATCATTTGACCTTGAAGTATTGTTCTACTCACATATGAGCTACGTAAACTATATACCCATTTCTCATTCCAAGAAATATTGAATTTCAAAATTCGTGCTTGTGATTTTAATAATGTCAAAATGATCCATCCTGTGGTTTTAGGCATAAATATTAAAAAAAATCTAATAAGCGTTTAACGTAAATTGTCATACATTGTTATTGGTATAAAATTAGAAAAAAGTCGAATTTTTTTCCAATTCCATTAGTAACTGTTACTCCCTTCCGTATTGGACACAGTCGTCTCACACATAGTTACTGTCTTTTAAATGAACCCAAACCCCGATGTTCTTTTTGTCAGTCATCGCTATCTATTTTACATATACTTACCTCTTGTAGCCACTTACAGCCTGTCTATGCCTTATTTTTTGGTACACGGCATCCTAACTTAACGGATTTACTGGATGAACCCCCGCATCCCTGTCTTTTCTCTTTTCTCCGTTTTACAGGCTTATTTTGGTCAATTTAACTTATTTTTTATGAATTGTTTTAGTACTTTTTACATCTTTTAATTAAAATTTATTGTGCTTTTAGCTTTTACCTTCTAATGTTTCATCATTTTACCTTTTACGTACCTATCCTGTGTACTTGAGTATATATACTGCAGACATTTCTATAATTTTTTTAAATTGGTACGGTTTTAGTTTGTTCTGTTTTCGGGTTAGGGCACTTTCAAAATTCGTGCTTGTGATTATGATATCGTCAAAATGACCATCCCTCAGTTTTAGGTATAGGTATCAAAAACAAAAAGGAACTAATAAGCGTTTAACGTGAATTGTCATAAATTGTTATTGGTATAAAATTAGAAAAAGTCAAGAAATTTTTTTCAATTCCATTCTGTTCCCATAGCTGTTCCAAAAAATCCAAAACAAAATTGATTTGGGGATCAGAATGAGCCATCCCTCAGCCCTGCCTAGTGTTAAACTAAGCAGATTTTTTAAAAATCAAACGTTTCAAAGGGTAAAGGGTTTTGAGACCCCTAAAGTAAAAATTTACTCTATAATAATGCTCCGGGAGGCAATTGCAGCCTAATTGTTAAAATTAAAATATCTTGTGCAAAACAAGTTTTAAAATGTTTAAAACATGCTTTATAGATTTTTTGTTAGATAAACAAAAATGTGATGGTTTAAGAGTTAGTTTCGATATTTAATATGCTTGTTGCTTCTGCTACGATTAATCGCGGGAAAAGGAATTTTTATATCCTGGTAACGGCTGTTAAAAGTAATTCTGTAATTTAATAATTTTCGTTCCTGATACTCTCAAACGAATGATGCTGAGAATTTTTTCGAATATTTACGGCACCAATCTCACATGCCGAAACATACTTGATTACATCTAATGGTTCTGGTTCACTTGTATAAATTCGTTTTACCGCTGGTAAAGATGATGTAAATGGATAATGATTAAAAAAATATTTGGTAGTTTTACAATTGAGTTTAAATGCTGAAACATCTTCATACCATCGCCCACCACCACCCTCTAAACCATGTTCACCGCCACTCGTAGAATGATGGCCAAATGGCAGAAAGCTACTCGAGTATCGCTGCTAGCATGGATGTTCGTAGCCATTTGGAATCGGCTTTTAAGCAGTAGGTCTCGGTCTCATTAAGCCGAACGATGGCCGATTGGTTAGGGTGTTAACCTTTGATACCGGGCTTCGTGGGTTCGAACACCACTGTGGCATAGATGTACGTAGCCGTTCGGAATCGGCATTAAGCTGTAGGTCCTCGTCTCATTAGTCGTCGTGTTGCAAAACAGTAGACCGTAGCAATCGAAATAAAACCCAGTCTCTTTAGACCTCGTGAGCAAAACAGTAGATCGTTGTGCTCCAAATCAAACCACCGCCAATTGGCATGCTTCCATTGCCACCTGGTACCCAATACTCTAGGTCATGTTTTACTAAGTAGGGCTGAAATACTGCCGTTTAACAGCTTTAGTATCAGTTGTATTCGGATTTGTTTACATGTAGATATTTTCACTAAAGCCCTGTGGTGTTGGGGCATCTCTCTGCTATCCCAAGACAAAGGTTCGATATCCGTGTTGGGCAAGTTTGACTCAGCCTTTCATCCCTTCAGTGGGTAGACAAACTGAGAACCAAGCATTTTTGAGAACTAAGCACTGGGGTTCCGTGTTAGGTTGACCACCTAAGTAGGGCATATCCTTCGCACCCCAGGGCTGTTGGTCTCGAAAACTGAGATTAGCATCGTAGACTCAGGCCCCAAGTGGGCTGTTGCACAGAGGTGTTTAGGACAGATATTTCATCATAAACAAAAAAATTTTCACAATTACATTGATTCCTTTCATCCGTACTAAAAAGTAATAAATTAATGAAAATTCTACTTTATTTTTTTGAAAACAAATCTTCAAATAATTTTATTTCCGTTGTAATTTTCTTGTTTAAAAAAGAGCGCATTATTATTTTAACTGTATGGAAATATATTTATGCCGATATATTTCTACTTTTGTTGTAGATCGATAGCTTTGAATAGCGTTATAGTGTCATTTGTTTTATTAAATACAGTGCGAATTTCAATCAAAGTGGGAGGTGTACAATTATGTGTTATAATACCCAAATAAAAAAGAAATTCAAATATTTGAGATGTATGTACAGACAACAGAGTGAAAGTAGTCGAAATGCACTCGAGGTTGGTCAAAAGAAATATTTATAATTTCAAAATTAGTTTCCACTCATGAACAAAGGGGTGTGACCAACTAATCAAGAAAGAGTGTGAAGAATGTCAGTGGCTAGTTGTCTATCAAGAAACTGTGTGCAACTTATTTTCCTAGTTTGATGGGTGTGAACAAAATTTTGGTATGAAGCACGCAAAATTTCAGTAATCACGCTGGTTATCAGAGGATATTGGAAACTTTAGTGTCTGGGTCCTAATAATTAAGCAGTAAGACCCGGTGTCTTTAGGCACTCACAGTAGGTCGTCCGGCTTCAAACCAAACAACCTCTTGCAATTCAAAGAAAGGACAAGCCCAAATTTTGGGTTTTTGAACCCTAAACATGACGATTTATTTTTCGACCAATTTTGAAACACTCCTCTTAGTTTTACCTCATATGAATCCAGTCATTATTTGCTGATTTTGTATTTTGTTGCACCATTCCGTGAGTTGTTTAAAAATGTAAAATGAAAGGTCCTGCGGATTGAACAACACACTGTCAGACAAATTCGTACCCAAAGTTTTTATATTAAATTTAATGTTTTAAAAGTGAAAATTCTAATGTATGTTTTACTTAAATAAAATTAAAACTTTACTAATATTTATGTATATTTTTACATAAAACTTAAATTTTGCATAAAATTTTTTTAAAATGTAGCATTCAGTTAGATGTATATGGACAAAAAAAAAAAAAAAATTCGGTAAACTCTTACAACATGCAAAAGTTTAATTGCAGAAAGCTTGAAACGTGATATTTTCAGTTTAATATGTTACTGGGTATCTGGTTTCAACGGGTGTTTTCGGGTTTTCCTTTCATGAAAAATCAAATTGACAGAATAAGCATGGTGTTTGTGTATAATTTCTTTAAATCACGTCAGAATTTGTTGTCAGAGTGAAAATGATGCTGTTTGAGTTCTGTTAGCATCGCTGTTATAATCATGGTAATTGAAAATGGTTACAGATACAACTGATAAGATTCTCAAGTAGTTCATTAAATTTATTTTCACTTTATAATGCAAAATTCATAGAAATGGCTTTCTGGTTTTCTTATTTAAAGTTCACTCCACTCATATTATTTGAATTTATATGCGTGAAATAAGAATTATTTTTGAAAGGGAAAATAACCCACATACACAAAGTCCTGGAGTAAACAATGCAGCTTTAGGGTAAACAAAGGAGTTTTAAAGACTTGATTTTTTAGCAAGTTTTTCCACTTCGATTTGTCAATCATTACTTTGGATATAAAACAACCATGAGATATTGACGTTGCTAATGTATGTTTTCTTATGTAAATGAATGTTAAATTTGAATACTTGTTACCTTTATCAAAAAAGCATAATAAAACATATTGAATAAATTTAAAAACTGCGTATTAATATAAGATTTGACAAATATAAAATTGTTTAATTTATCACTTCCACACATTTCGCAGAAACGATGGCCGATTGGTTAGGGTGCTGACCTTTGGTACCGGAGTTTGTGGGTTGGAATCCCACATTGGCAGGGATGTTCGTAGTCGTTTGGAATCGGCTTTAAGCTATAGGTTCCGGTCTCATTAGCCCTCGTGTTGCAAAAAAGCGGACCGTAGCACTCCAAACCAAACCAAATCCACACGTTTCGTCTGTATTGTCAGTGCGTAATAATTGCTATATCTGGATCGTAACATAAAGTAAATATTGAGACAATTGTGCTTAACTTGCGCCAAAGTAAAAGGAAGCAGAAAGAATGATATTGCATCAAAGTTAGTGTGATTAATCGTAAGAATGAGTGATCCGAAAATGACTTGAGAATAGAGTTAATGAAGATAATTTATAACTTTTAAAAAGTGCAGGATTAGAAAATATTCCGTATTTGTCTTAGAGTATTAACTTTGAACGGTCTTTAACAAATAAAATAATTTATGTAGAAATCAGAACTCCGAACCGAAACTCAACCGAAAATCGGAAAAAAACCCTGTTATTTTGGTTTGAAGCAAAAACTGGAGCTGAACCGAAAAAATGTCGGTTTACTTCGGTTCGACATACCTTCAGTCCAATGGCGTGCGGTAGGTGTTCATTGCAGGGTGTGCAGAGAGCAACAGAAACAATAATAATAAAACCATAAAAATGTACATTAAACACTTCCTTAACGTTTATTATTCATTTGTACACAAAATCCATACGTCTATCCATATTACTATTAAAATAACGAAAATCTTATATTTCCAAGAAAAACTTGTATGTTCAGCAAACGTAGCACCACACGTTGCCCGCCGCTGCAGTGCCTCATCAGGATACTCATTGGTGCCGACAAACCGAAAGTGTAGTTCATGTGCAGAGGATTTCACTGCACGCTGGCGCAATAGAACGAACTGTTTCTCGTTCTGTCAGTGGATTAAATTATATTTATTAATTGTTCTTAACATTTGGAAATCATATATTCTGCTAAAAACATCTTGACAATTTTTTAAAAACAAAACCAGGGATATGGTGTTACAAATATAACTTATATACTGTCTGTAAGACACAATAAATGGTAAAATTTGGACTGTTTTGTTAGAATTCGTTTCTTTTTTGTCTAACAAAACAAAATTATTTTTCAGCGAATTATTTCTATAAATATAATACATCACCGAAATTACTTTACCACACTAAAACATTTCCCTTTATATTGATGAAATACTTCTTTTATATTTCCATGAAAACAAAATCTTACAATATATAAATTTAAACATTAACCGTCTGCAAAATCGTATGGCCAGTTAATCAGTTAAAAAATCAAAAGCGCTTCAGCACGTAAGTCCCCGCTCTAATACAACGCTTAATAAACCGTACCTTCGGATGATTCTGAATGCCAAGTGCAGGAAAAATAGCTGCACTTGCCTCAGTGCTATAGTATGCTGTGCTTCTCCAGTAGCCCATACATATAAAGCGTGATTTTCTATTAGTGCGCAGTGCGTACACATAAAAATTTCTTATGTTTGTTTGCTTTTGAACGCGCTACGTGGTGCAGCACCTAGTACCACACGCACTGCGAGAATACAAGCAAGCAAATCAACATAATATTTGAATATATTATAAATAATATTTATTATATACCATATAAAGATAGGTAGACATAGGTGCAGAAAATTGTCTCTCATAATTTTGCTAGGGTGTGCAGTGCACACCCTGCACATATGGACCGCACGCCACTGCTTCAGTCATTTTGTTACTGTAACCAACATGAATATTTTCTAATTTATGGTCAACCACTAAATTACCATATTGCATGTATATTGCTTCTCGATTTCCTGTTTTTAGGTTCCCTAGTATTTCTCGGTTTTAGTTTCTCGTGAAACTACTTGTAAAAGGCAGATTTTATTCAGTTGAACGTTCAGTTGTCAAATGAGATTTTAATAATGGAATGCTTGCCATTCTCTGCTCACCGCTCGTATCGTACATGCTAGTTAATTGTATCAATTTACATAGTGTACCAATTTTGAGATAAATCTTCTACATTTTAATAGAATTAAATTTTTGGTTTATAAAAGAATTATATTCTTAGTACAAACTAGAATATACATAAAATTATTCATTCGGAAAAGAAACGAAAACCGTTATTTTTGGTGGAATGGAAATAGAAACTGAACCCATACATTTATTTCAGTTGAACCGGAATAAAAAAAAAATTACAGGTGGAAGTACTGGTTGCATTTAATAAACACTAGCTGACGTACCTGGCATCTGCGGGGTGAAGATTAAGTTAGATGTTTTATTTTAATTACAGTTGATTATTTCGATTGAAAATAAATGGTACAAACTTTTCGGAATAAAACCATTTTTACATGCATAAGAAATATTTTAACTCAAAGCTTGGGAGTAAACAATAGTTTACGTTTGTCCGTACGGAAATTACTCAAACGAAACATCTGGCTTTCTGAAGAGAAAGCTCTAGGATCGTTTGGTAGGGTGCTAAGTTATTTTTTCCGAGGAAGTTA
>CM063501.1:26076902-26119402 GCA_032207245.1 Pardosa pseudoannulata
TATGATAGGTCTATACACATTTATACAAGAAGGTAAATCCTTTGTCAGAATTAAGTAGAAAGAGTATAGTTAGAGCTGTTTTGCAGCTACAAAGGAGTTGCAGTATCATTGCGAAGAATTCTGTGGCTGAAAAATTAAGACTCGGAGACAAAGCAAAAAATCGGTCACATAATATCATGCACATAAGCAATTCACATACAAATAAACTCACGTACTAAGGGGGGGACACGCAACTGCCTCCAAAGGTGGAGATCGTCGGTACCAGAGTTCGTGGGTTCGAATCCCACTATGGCATGGTTGTTCGTAGCCGTTCGGAATCGGCTTTAAGCTATAGGTTCCGGTGTCATTGGCCCTCGTGTTGCAAAAAAGTAGACCGTAGCACTCCAAACCAAAAAAAAGGTAGAAAAGTGCAAAGCACGATTAAGATAGAAAGTTAAAGAAATAAAACGACAAACAAAAATTGATAAACAATTTCTAGTTCTTTGGAACGTTCGTGTAAGAATCTTTTCTTGAATTTGTACATAATTTTTATTTGATTGGAAAGGGTTTTTGTTCAGTGTCCTCACTGTTTCTTCGAAGAATAATTCCTTTCTCAACTAGTTTTCTGATCTCCGTAATCATTCGATACTCCTAATTATAGTACTTTACCTGCCTTCAATAGGAATCTTATTGTTCGGTTTATTTTGCGTTCTGTGTTTTGTGTATTGCTTTTAGGCTTTTTTTTTCTCTATAAGTTGATTGTTCTGATTGGATGGTGCGCCAAATATGAGTTTTTTACTTGCTAATTAAACATTCTATTAGAATCTCATTTTAACACTAATTGACGCAATCTCAATAATTCTTCTAAAATGCACGTCAATAATTTACATTCTGACTCAAATTTGGCTATTGCCATTACTAGTAAAGTAAGCAAGGCTCAAATAGACATATCTTCTTATCTCGAAAAATCCGAAAAATTTATTGGTAACACTCCTTATTGAGGTTGAATTCGTAGGGACTGCAGCTTTAATGAACTTAAGTTTAAATAACTCTGCCATCAAACTTTCATTTATTATCTCACACAATGATTGGTATTTGATTACTTTTGTCGGTTACTGTGCCCGGTTTTATGCTTTTTCTAGGACATTAATCTTGGATCCATTGTTTGAAATTGCAATACTGTTCTTACAATTTGGAGAAGCACCTGAATTATACTTCCTCTCTTCTTATGTGTAACAATTCTTTTACTACTTTAGTTTATTTGATTTTGTTAAAACATTTCGTAAGTTCTATCAGCACAGGTTGGTATACAATAATTTCTTTTGACGTAAAGTCTTTATTTAGCAATGTGCCCGTTAAGAGTGGATTAGATTGGTTTGCCAAGATCCTTCGGGAATATTTCGCAGTTTGAAATTGAAGAGTTTGTCTAAACCAGATACCTCATGTTTATAATGGTCGTTTTCATCGAATACTAAATATATTGTTATAGGTAATCCTCTTAATTCTCTAATGAGTGATATTTATAGGTATTATTTTGAAACTGGTTGAAACTAGTTTCATTTCTGTAATAGTTATATGGAGGATTGTTTTTACCTTGTTGATCCACAGTGACTTATGTCAATCATCAAGAATTATATTGTTTCTTCAATCAGATTGCTTTTGAAAAATATTACAATTGTATTACTTATTGGAGTGTTCTTACCCGTATTTTTGAGATTTTTCAGACGGCTTCTGTCTTTTCCAAAACTATTTGTAGTGTCTCTTCATAATATTTTATCTTATCTTTCTAATCGAGAATTTTCAGTTTTTTTAA
This sequence comes from Pardosa pseudoannulata, assembly GCA_032207245.1. NCBI lineage: Eukaryota > Metazoa > Arthropoda > Arachnida > Araneae > Lycosidae > Pardosa > Pardosa pseudoannulata. The sequence goes on from CM063501.1 coordinate 26,078,695, forward strand.
ATTCTTGTTTACAAAATATCTAATGTGTCTTACCTTTGCTTTACTTAGATTAGCTTTAAAATATGATCTTTAACCATGGTAGATCTTCATAGGATTTAGCTCAGAGCTGATTAACGAGACACTAGAAAGGACCACAATAGTTTGTATTTACGAGAAACGAAGAACTAGGACTAAGAATATTGAAAAGAAAATCAGATATTTTCTTGTTGGTAGTTGAGTTATCTTTGATAGGAGCGTGAAGGACAAGAAACTAAGCTCTTTTCTAAAATTAGAAACTGGGTGAGAGAAATAATTTTTTGCTATTCAAATTCAAAAATTTTAAAAATATCCTGATAGACGGCTCTTAAAACAGGCTTTAGTCTCTTTATCCTGGTTAATTATGTGTTTATTTTAATACTCTTTGTTCGTTGAACTTTCAATAACTTTTTTCTTTTAATTGACTTGGCACTGAACTCAATAACCTCAGAGCTGTTGCCGTGGATTATCGTTTCTCTTTCAGTGTTAATTTATCCAATTTTTTAGAAAGCGTCTGTCCACCAGTCTTAAAATTCAGATTGTAAACCTTTTGTATCTTGTCTTTTTTTTCTAAAATAAGTCAGCAGATTAAGTTTTATCAAAAAGTTTAATTTCACTTTCATTTTGTATCCTATTTGCATAATTTGTTTTTAGTCTCATACATGCAATTAAACGCTATTAATTATGGTACTGTAATCATTAGTTTTATATTTCCGCTGCTTTTAAATTTTGTGTAATTCTCTTTCACCACCTTGACTTCAGGAAATTTTCTAGTAATTAATTGGTATATTAGTAATTCAAAGCTAGATCCAGATTAGTTGAGATTTAGAAATATTTTTCAATGATTTACCCTACTTTGGTAATTTTTTTACTATTGTTGATCATATTGCTATGAATTTTTCCACCGCTTCAGACAGGCAGTTTTCCAACCCTTATCCATTCTTAAAACTTCTTCGAGTGACCTATTGAAAACGTTGATTATATGTCTCCTCTCTTTGATGCGTAAATCAAAGGCTGAAAAAGCCCCCTTTCTTATTTTACTTTAACGTTCAATTTGCTTGTCTGTAAAGTAAGTTATTAAATTAGGTTTTTAATAGACCGGTGATCACATACGGCTTCTGTCTGTGGGATCGGGGGCTTTCATCTAAGATCAAGTTTATTAAAATAGTAGGTCATTCCTTACAGAAATTAAAACAACGTCTGGTGGTTTTCCAGATGGCTCGAAATTAATAATGCTGTGCTACATTCCGTTTATCTTTATAAGCCTGGAATTCTCTCTCCTGCTCAAAGGCTTAAAGTACCTATTAGAACAGCTGATGTCTTTATTCCACCCTTAAAAAAGAACAAACAGGCAGCCTTGTGCTTTTCGCTGTTTCTTTCTAAATTTTGATTTATCTTTTGTATTGCGATAACTTCGTTCTCTATTCGTTTTGTCTTTAAATTTCTTTTTCAGTAATAGACATTTTTAGAATTTATTTAATTTTATGTAACACTTTTCATTCCTCCGGCGATCTAAAGTTCTGCTCTGAATTAGTTTTTCATTTATATCCTTCCTAAAGTCGATTAGACGGGTTTTTTTTAACTTATCACAGCTGACGAACTATTTTCACCCTGCTGTTCTGTTCATTTTAGTATTCACTCCACGTATGTAGCGTTCGGATCAATATTACCAGATTCGGGAAACTAATCCTTCTTGCAGTTAATGACAGGTGCCATTTAAGAAATAGTTTGAACAATAGCTTTGTAGGTTTAAAAAAAAAGATACATATATAATAATATAAAGCATCTATAAAATAACAGAAAAGTGTTTAAAATTCAAACTTACCTTTATTTACAATTTGAACAGTAATATCTTACATTAGATCTGCAAATATTCTTAAAATTGTAGAATAACATATTATTTTAGTTTATTGCTTTATGGACAGCGATTGGGCCTTATCCAATGAAGTATTCACAACAGATTCGATGGTGTGTTTCCCCTTTACTCTGTACTCGTTTCACTTTTGTTATTGAGTCTTCACTTCTTGGTAGGTGTGGCCTTGCTTCAATGTGTTAAGAAATGAGTGATTTTCCCTGTTCTTCCTAAAATAGCCTTTGTTTAGTCAATTATTTTCTTTCCATTCACTATGTATTGAAGCCCATAGACCCGAGCGCTGGCCGAATGGTTAGGGTGCAGGCCTTCGGTACTGGTGTTCGTGGGTTCGAATCCCACAGTCGCATGGATGTTCGTAGCCGTTCGGAATCGGCTTTAAGCTGTAGGTCCCGGTCTCATTAGCCCTCGTGTTGCAAAAAAAGTAGACCATAGCAATCCAATCCAATCCAATCCAAACCAAACCAAACCAAACCAAACCAATCAAGCCCATAGAATAAATGTATTGTACACAAAAGTATCAAGTCTGTTATAGAATCCTATCATGGGTCAGTGACTTGTTTTTCTTTTACAAGTGCATGCGTTTAAAAGAGTAGATCAAAAGTATCCACTTCCCCTTTAGTCAAATTAAAATATAGGATCATTGATTGCTTTTGTCAAGTCTATTGCTAACTTATTTGTCATGATGCAATATGCTCGTAAGAATAACATTCTAGTTCTCTTTTGGAATATAGTTTACAACTGATGTCTTCTGTAAAATAAAATAAAAGCTGTGAACTTCTTTGGCATTTCTTCAGGAAGTTCTGATTTTTTTTTCTAATTGTACCATGCGTAGATATTTTCCGTTTTAGAAGAAGTTGCAAGATGTGAAAAAAATTGCATGTAATATTGTGCCCAGAATGCTCAAAGTTCTCTATTACTAAAGTTCTAAACTAATTTCGTAAAGTTCACACACTACTTGCATTCCCTGATTTTTCTCTAGATTTGTTCTTGTTCTTTCTCATTGTGTTTTAAGACTTTACGAAATTTTACTGTGACATAAAGTTCATATTGTGAAGGCTTACTTGGTATATACTGTTTGAATGGACACTGCCTCTGTATTGTATGTATTATGTATAATTGGCCTCTAAATCCTACTAATTGTTCATCTACAGTAATATTTTTTCATTCGTATTACAATATTTTGGTAGAATTTCTACCCACTTCTCTCAGGTATTTCCCACTGCAGCTAATTTATCAAACTTCTTTCTTAAAGAAAGGATTTATAATCAGAATGAGTTACTCTTAATATAGTGTAAAATGTTTCAAATGACGTCGCAAGAAATAGCATTCTGCTATTTTCTTTATCCCATAAGCTTTTATTTTCCGTATAATTAATAAACACCAGCTAATCATAATAATCCAATATATTCTTCAAATGTTTCACTTTCGATATTTTTCCACTTTTTTTTTCCATAAAACGTTTCTTTTTCAATAAGTAATTTTTATTTCGTTTTCAATTGAAGAACTGAATAATACCCCAAATGCACGTTTTACGTGTCCGTTATCTTTGCTGTTGCATATTTTGACCCTTGCAGTAGTTTTTATAATGTTAGAAGCTGTTGATTGAGAAGAAAATGGCTGCGGATCATTTTCTTGATTCTTGAACGGAATACTTTATAGTTCATTTGTTGAATATCGGTATCAAAATCTTCGTCCCAGATTTCAGTCTCAATTTCATAACTTCGACTATTACATCGAGTATGAATTTCATTTATTTCACCATATAATTTTCCAACTCGAACAATTTTCACCGATGCGAGAAGCTTCTATTAGTTTAGCTATATCAGCGTGACTGATATTTATGCGATTCGTCATTTTTTTTTCTTACATTCACAGATCGAATTCATTTACAGTATAACTGAAAGTGAAATAGAGCAGAAAAAAAGGAAACGTTGCAATATGAACAAAAGGTTTGCCTCCGTCCCCCATTTAAGCATATTCAACGTTTTGACCTTGCACATGCTCTGTTGTTCTGTGATCAAACACATATCGATAAAACTGGATAAATTAGAGAAAATGTTATTTTTTTTTAATTTCAAATAAAAAAAGAACACGAGAAAGTATAAATTTTATTTGACAGTGGGTCATAATGTTCCGATCGATACATTATGTTTAAATTGAGAAATATTTCTTCAAAGTGCAAGTGAACATAAATCTCTTTAGGAGTACACATTTAAGTTATTTACCAACAATATCAAGCAGTCTCAGGAAAATATTCCTGTACAGTATTTTGTATGGACATGTAAGTTTTATTTCGAGTCATAATGACATGAACTAAACAGCAGGGATATATAATAGTACAAAAGTAACCGGTTTTCCTACTACAGTTAAATACTACCCTAACGCTACACTTTATTGGTTTTGTTGTTTATCCATTTCCTTAGAAAATTCCTAAAAAAATAGCTTTGTATCCTCTCTTAGTTCTATTTCAGCCATCGACCTCCTGTCATTGATAAATGAACGTAGCGGCGAAACAGTTCTCTGCGTTTGTTTTTCTATTTTTGACAAATGACAAGACACGCCTGTAACAGAGCTAAATGTTCAGTGGAAAGATGACACGCTCTTTTCTATGGACGTTACAATAACCATGGACAAACATTATTACATACTTAAAATTACATTTAACTTTGTTGAGAACATATGGAAAGCTACTTACCTTAACGTTGGCAATTCCAGAATATAATTGTGTTACGTCATTCTTAAAAGGAATCAAAATAGAAAACAATTGTTGTCGTATAAAATTATCACTACAACTTTATTTAAAATTTGAAATGTAAGATCTATGCTCGACTAGCTGAAAACGATTGTTTAGATCACACGTCAAAACTATTATTCAATAGAAGGAAAGTTTTCTTTGATAGTCAGAAGTCCGAAAACGTCTTTGAATTTTAAAAGTAAGGATTCTTAATTCGATATGGGCCGAAGATTTAAAAATAATATAGATGGAATTGGGCATGAACCCAATTTTCTGTATAGTCATCCTGATTGCTTTTTATTTTCTGTGGTTTTTTTTGTAGCAGAAATATATATTCTTTTGTGTCTGTCTTTATTTACACACAGCAATTTGTAAGTTAATTGCCAAGACTAGTAATTAATTTACAATCATTTCATAAATCTCAAATCTATTTTTCACAGGTGTATATTTGAATAACTCTTCAAACATCTAGGCTATTCGATGGAATTGAGAAGCCAATGAATTAAAATTTCTAACAGGCCACTAGTAAAATGGACAAAACCTGGACAAAGTATGTAAAGTATCAAAGTAAAAAATAGCTTTTGGATTTAGGAAATTCTAATATTAGTCGTGTCATATGTTACAACAGGTCTAGTCTAAATTTCCTCTCTTAATCTAATTTAGAGTCTAACCATGATTTTGGTAAAGATAACATACCAAACAAGGCTGACACTCGTAATACATTTATATACTTGTAATTCAGTAATTTTTGGCTAGGCGCTTATTGCCTTGGTGTATGAATATACCAAATTAATTCACAGCATACCGAGATAAAATCATGTACACACAAATAACTGAACTAATAATTAAACACTACCACAATCCTGTGAAAAATAGAAGGTTAAAGTTCCAGATTTTATGGATGTCATACAATGGTAAGTACTTTTGGAATATCAATCAAAAAAATTACTACTTTACTATACTATCTTTAATAATCTTTATTTTGTTGAACACAACAATTGAAATGCTTAAAAAAGTAGCTTACTTTAATACGCATTTTTAGATAAAGTAAACTACTAAACTTGATGCACATATTGTGGACGAATACGTTAGTTTTAATGAATTAATACACCTAGTAATGAATTCGTCGAATGGTTATGATGATCTACGGCCGTTCAAAGAGTTTGTAGATTCAAATTTACACTGCTGTAGTAAATAATCGATATAGTCTAGAAAGTCCTAACCAATATTCAATATCATTAACTGTATTGTAGTAAATAAAAGTAGACACCAACACTAGGTCGGGCCCAGACATAAAGTAATTGTATTATTATTAGATGTGTGGGGGAAAATTCTGGTTATGCTGTTGCCACAGTATTATCTTATTAATTAATAGGAATGTGACACATGGCAAATATACCTTTAATCATGCATCTATAATATATTAACTTTGTTTAACAATTAGCAACTGACAATAGATTTAACAATATATTAGCGTTAATAATTCACTGGTCTTGCTATAAGCTCCCCTTTTCCCCCGATGTATATACAAACATATGAGATTAAACAATAATAAAAAGTTCTTGCTTGAGTTTTAAAGTTTCACCATTTAGGGCTAAACTACAATTATAATGATGGACGTTTGTCCATTAGGGGACGAGGTCATTAGGGAAATTTTAAATGTCTGCATGTATGTTAACTGCATAAATGGAAAATTTTAAAATTGTATGTAGTCAGTTCATATAGAATCTTCATGAATTAACTGCGTGATATTAATAACTAGAACATTTTGAATGTTATAAGAATCGAAATAGAATATTTCTTAAAAGTTGGTTACGTAACGTCAATCATTTTTGAGAATTTTATAATTATTTGACACTTTTCGTGAGATTTTTCGGACATTGATGGTAAGTGGTATGGTTATTGAAGCATATGTAATATAAAAACATGGTACCGATATGTAAAGTACTACTTAAAGGACTAAGTCAACGATGGACGAGTAGGGTAAAACAGTAAATATTAATTCTTAATCCATGGGTTCTGTTGATCGTAAATGTTCGAGATCAGATTTAAACAATTGGTTCCATCTTTATTAAGCTCCCATTTCCCCTCCTCCCTAGAAAAAGCTCACCCTATCTCTTCAACCCACTAACAAACCCAAACGATAGCCTGGACTTTTGACATTAATATTTTCAGTTATAGTTCTGAATTTATTGTTTCATACCTAAGCAAGAAACCGATTTGGTGATATTGACCTCTCCTCTTTTAGTGTAAGGGTCACAATAAAATATGTTAATCTTTAATATAAAATTATTTAATTGGTTAAATACAATCAATTAAGAGAGAAGAGAAATTGATACTAAAAACTAACTGGCATAAAAGAGTCGAACATGTATTTAAAAAATGCTTATTAATCTGCAATATTTTATGTTGAAAGAATATAATTCTAAACCACGCAACAAATCTACAGCTTTTATTATGTTAAAATGTTCAGATCTCAAACTTTCGATTAACCCCAAATCCAAATATCGATACTTTCATATTGGCTTCTACTCACAGGGACTCTTGAAAGATTGGAATAGTCTTTTTTTTTTTTTTTTTTTTTCTTTTTTTTTTTTTTTTTTTGCTATGTCATAATCTGTCTCCCATCTTAGACATATCCCAGTGTGAAGGAATGCACTTTTAGTGACATCTTTAGATAATCTAGTGGTGTAGATGATCGCCGTGAGTATTATGCTATTGTCGTATGTAGTTCTATCTATCAGTTTCTAATAATTAACTTAATCTGTTTCACAATCATTCACAAAATTTATAATTCCCGTACATAAAACTCTTTGGCGCTTTATAGTGTACTATCTGGTAACAGTCAACCACCAGATGGTCGGGTGTAGGGTGTCGAAATGCTAGTTCGGCAGTATTGCTTTATGTAGGGAGCACAGTCAACATTCCAACCATAATTAATAAAATACACAAAGGTTTGCATACAAACAAACTAGACAATAAATACATCCAATACAGTTTCTACAACCGTGGGGTCAGCAGCAATCATGCCCAGGTTCAAAATCCGGCTGACCTATTATACATTGTGGACATGCATTGTAAATGTCTGACATGAAAGTAGTGAAGCAACAATTCGTTGACATCGAGCTGTTAGAGTGGGAAGCAATACCAGCACAGGACATTAGTGCGGTTTTAGGCTAACTTCTACATGGGCACACTAGGAAGCCTTCATTTGCAGAGGACTAGCCAAACAAGCTACTCGTCTTTCTTATCTATACCAGGTAATTGATTAGGTTCTCAGCCAGAGTTCTTTGGATGTGCTTGTGGTTTATTAAGGTGCAAGTCTTGTGTCAGAGGCCGGTCGTGTACATAGTGATTAGAGTCACCGACTGCCCCGCAGACACAATCTACCTCGGAGCTATCCGAGACGTGGTTCTGTGAAGATAATGAGGGTAAGGTCCGTGATTTGTAAGGAGGGTATTTACTGACAATTAGTCTTCATGATGATATTCCCTAAGAAGCCGTAGAGAGTCCTGCCTGTGGTGGCTATAGTTTCGCCACTCGAGACAAAACTTCTGCTTAAATTTTGTTTAATGAATGAGCTAGTTAGTAGGAGTTTTAGTACTGGTTCGTAAAGTATCGTTGCTTTCGCTAGATAATTTATATCGATGCCACAGTGCACTTTGATTTAGCAGAACTCTTATTTTATATTATTTTTCCCCAGGTTTTTTTAGGGTAGATTGAATAAACTGAACTTTGTGATTCATTTGATGGAATAGTTGAATTGCTTCAAGGTTGAACATATTGTCTGATAGAATTTGGAAAGAGCTGGGATCAGGCCACAGGGCTATCCAGTTTAATGCTTCTGAAATAGTATACATTTCTACCTGGAAGATTGAGGCTGAGCAGTTTAAAGACTGGGACTATCGATGGATTGCTTTTAATTTATTATAGGATATAAACTCGAAAAACCCAGTAAAAATCCTCACTTTTCCTAATTCCCCGGGAAACAGCAGATGATGTAGACCACGAATTAGGTGGCTTAAATCAGTGTAGTCAGCTTGAATAGTCTTGTTGTGGATAGGATTAGAGGGAACCACTATGAGGGATGACCTTGGCCTGTAGCAGGCTGTAGTGCTTTGAAAGATGAATGGCGGCATTTAGCCCCGCATTAGTTCTCGAACAATCAGTGGAGAGTAGGACCGATTCCTTTGCCTCGACCTGCTTCAATATCACGCTGAATGGGCGGTATATTGTACGGAGGTGGATGGTGTTTCATTTGCGGTTTACTTCCGCAAGGGAGAATATTTCCCCACAGAATTTAATTTGATTTTCTAGTCGAAATAAAGCGGATAACCGCTGTAGTAACCGCTATGAGAAGTAGAGGTACACCTCTTAGTTTAAAGAGTGTTGAGTTGGGAATTGTATGTATGCGTTTGCAATTCTAAGTAAATAGGAACGTTGAATGCGAAGCAAACACTCTTTTTCAATAGCCGTCATTGACGTGCCTGCTCAAATGTCTGCCTCGTATATGCTGCTTTCGGTTACAGATTATACCAAAATTTTAGCAATTTGCTGGGGACACCTCACAGCCTTCATATGAATATGCTATACAATTACACACACATATATATATATATATATATTATCCAAAACCAACAAACCATATGAGCAATTATTGAAAATTTGGGTTTCCCGAATGCTACCAACCAATCATTCTAAATTATTAGCAGGGCTTCTCGAAAACTGTAGTTTGTTAATCATTAGTTTAATTGCTACATAAACACTATATCCTACTACAAATGAACACTTTGGCTGATCCAAAAATGGTTTATTCTACTACAAATTTTAACATTATCTGCTCCGGAAACTGCTACAAAAAACTTGAAAGCTTGAATCCCTGCATTAATCCTCTTGTTGCAAAATAGTAGACTGTAGCGCTCCAAACCAAATTAAACCTCTTCAGTGGCAATAAAAAAATTGTTAAATGTCCTTGTGGACAACATTTTTATTAAACCCAGTATCAATAAATTCAGGGTTTAACTTATTTAAATTAAATCTTTGCTAAAGTTGGATAGCTTCAAAAGTTATTTCTGAAATGAATATGAAAGGTCAATGAGAGAGCTTCTATCATTTGACACCAATGCAGAGTCCCCTGATGGTGCGTTGGATAAACATGGAGGATAACAACGTCCACTTCAGCCCCGTCTTAATATATTGCACTTAATAAGAATTTCGTCATTAATTTTGTAATGCAGGTGAACCAAAGTAAGACATAGGCATTAATATATATATATATATATATATATATATATATATATATATATATATATATATATATATATATATATAATAATAGTCCAAAATGCATTATTTAACATTTTAAAGGACATAATTAAAAAGTTTGGAATTTTAATGAAACTAGGAAATAATTGTTATCTATGAACATTATAAATATGAAATATATGAAAAAAAGTTACATTTCTTAGGGATGCGGTTTTTTCAAGAAAGGGTGGGGGGAGCTATGAAACCAACCCCTGGTAAAGCATGATAAAATTTTTTCTTAAAATTTTAATTATATTTGAATAATATTGAATAATTATCATTAAAATGATCTAATAAATAATAGCTAAATAATTTACAAAAGTGTTGTTTTTAGGTAGGTATTTTATTTGGGGAAATAAGGGAGAAAAATCAAATTTATGATTTCAAGCAAGTTTAAACATGTATATTTCAAATATAAAATTAAATTAAGTGTAGTTCTTATAATCTATTAACAATTTAAAGTGCCAAAAATATAAAAAGTTGAAAAAAAATCATTCATATGTCTAAAAAAGAAGAGAGAAAGACATTTTAACAAGGGTTTCGCCGAAACCGCTGTTCGTTAAAAGGGTTTAACAGAGTATAGTATTGCATAAATTCTCAATATAGTTAATGTTTCTCTGTTCATAATTATTTTGAAGAATTGCATTTTCCACAAACTGCAATTTTGGAGCTTTTATAATATATAGATATTAAATAAAATGGGGGAACTTGCTTGCTAAGCATTAGCCCATACAACATAAAAGCCCATAATTTTGTTCACTACTTTTATTGTGGAGACACCATGTAGGAGGCAAATATTACTCCTTAGGACTAGTTGATTCTCATTATATAGAAGCTGTCCCCCCCAAGCAGTAGACCCCCAGGATTTGTCTGCCTCTAGAGGTATCGGCCCTTACTCTGGATCTTGCGGTTCGTTTCGAACATTCGTTGTGACGTCAGCTTGCGGACATTATGCGAGCAAATAATCAAGCTGATGTCAAAGTGACGTCAAAACGAACGTTCGGCTCGACTCACAACTTCCAGAGTAAGCATCATCGTTTTTGAACACTTCGAGAACATTGCGACTGCGAAACAATTTTACGTACCCTAGCCACCATTAATAAACACGGTAGATCTTTGGCCAGCTAGAGCTTTGACCTCGAAACTTCCAGTTACTAAATCGATTCCTTTGTCAACTGAGCTACCGTGCCTCATTTATAACTTGACAATACAGCTAGTAATATGATATTTTTTAATTGAATTTTGTGGCGGCTTTTCACATTTTACAATTTATTTTAAGTTAATACCGAGTTATATACTTAATGATTAAGATAGTTTTGATAATATGGGAGGGGATGAAATAGATTTAATCCCTTGTCTTGGGTTCCCATATAAGTAGGATTAAGCTTTGATTGTACCTCGAAAATAAGATCAAATAAGATTTTATGATAAATAAAGAAATATTTTACATATGTCATTATTTTCAGACAAAGGAAATAACGAAACCTAATAAACGTATAACAAATGTCACCACATTATTCATTTTATCATCCCAAAGTCTACAAATTGCTACGGGCTACAAATTGATATCCTTAACAAGCTTACATGGATCCGTTAAGACTAACGACGAATTTTGCTTTCTTTTTAGCTTTTTGATCAAAAGGGAGTTAGTTGAATGGTATAAATTAGCAGTCATTAAAACTTCATGATTAAGTTGAATTAGTAAGATCTCTTCAATGCATGACAGAATTTTAAAAGCCTTTATCTATCAAATTCGTATGAAATTCCCTTAATGCTTATACTTTGTCAAAATAGTTTGAATAAAGTAATTGAAATTATTAATTTGGATTTATTGTAGGAAGACGTTTGTAGAATGTTTTAGAAATATATTTCTATCATATGCCATTAGCTGTAAACATATTTATACTAAAGCCCATTATTTAAGTTTACATTTTAAGTACTAGTTGTGTATTTATTGACAATAACTAATAAAACTTGTTAAAAAGTCATTAAAAATGTTTACCTACGCGGTACAAAATTCTCATTGGCATGCTCAATTCCTATTGGTTGTTTAGAGACCAGTCTAATCTTCCTGAACAACAAATTCACCTACTCTCGCAAGAGTTTCGAACTCGAACGGATGTCTTCGACGGTAAAAAATATAATGTTTTTCTATCCTAAAACTCTCTTCTCTTTAGTTATTTTGTGTTATGAACTTATTAATCCATTTATTACCAATCCCTTACCATCTCTTTTAGATGTTTTAAATTCTTGTTCGCTACTATTCATGCTCACTGAAAGAAATCTGAGGAATGACGGGTAATGCCCACATAATCCTGTTGTACCAAATCATGATGGTCAAATGAAGAAATAGTATAAAATCTGCTAATCAACCATTGACATAAAAAGGAAATGGAATTTGATACGTATGAAAAATACTATTTAATTTGGTTTCACTGTATAGTGATGAACAAGCCGCGAAATAAAACTAAAAAACCGCGAATCGAACAATCCAAATTTCACAATAATATTTATTGTGAAATTTGGATTGCTATAAACTATTTAATTGACTTAAATATTTGCATTTCTGTTATTTGGCTTAATATTCGTGTATATCAGTTTCCTTATTATGATATTCGTTGTGCGAGATCACTGTTCCTCTGTAGTGTTAACATTTCTCTTAAAAAAGGGTAGGGTACATTTATCAAAAACGGCTGTTTTAGTTAAGTGAAAGGGCATTTTTCTTTGAATAAAATGTTCGGTAAGTCATACTAGAACTATTTGTCTGTTATTTATGTAATATACCGGGTGGCCATAATTAAACTGACAGCGCTCACAGTGTTCTGTAGCGCGATCTATTTACGAGAATGATGCCACATTTTGTAGGAAGATTAAACAAGAGGGGGACGAAGGATTCTGCGAAAAAACAATTTAGTTCCAAAAGTCATCGCTAGGGGAATATCTGGCAGAGAATCCAACCACGAAATCAATTATTTCCTTTTGAGTAGCATCTTTCGCTAATTCATTTAACATATTCGTTAAATTCTTCACCCACATTGGCCTGCACTCAAGTCAAATGAATACTGGTGTTAGCACTACGCAATGTTCTTCTTAACTCATGAATCAAAAGATTCCTACTCAGTCCTGATAATGCCTGCAAGGCTAATAAAGAGTCCGTCCTAATATACAGTCTGCTCCATAAGACCATGTCGTCTATTTCTCTGAAGATACAAAACGAATTAGTTAAAAATACATTTGTACCGTGTACTGAAATGCATTTCACCTAATAAGTTGTCCAGTTCCCATTATTATCGATTATTGCTTGACAGCGTCGAGACATACTTTCGACAAGTTTTTCGGCTAATTTCAAGGTAGAGGCCTCCAAATTTCTCGTACCAGGTGACTTAGCTGCTTTTTATTGTATACAAATTTTTCTCTGCGCTTTATCTTCATGAAAAACCACACGTTTTCAATTGGATTGGCTTCAGGCGACTGAGAAGTCCAATTCATTGTGATGATGCCATTTTCACACTTCTACTTGATACACGTACGACTTCGATGTTTTAGGTCGTTGTCTTCTTGAAGTACCCATGCACTTGTATCTGAGGCAACGATCTTTGAGCGGACTTCAATAAACACTTTCGATAAATTTCGTTCATCTTTTCAGATCTCAAATTCCCCACACATACAAAATACCAAAACCTTTCAAATAGAAGCATCCCCAGACGTCGACTTTTAACGGGTGTTTAACTGTGCGCTGAATAACGCGATTGCTTTGAGTAGACCACGCATGCCTTCTCGGAAGCCAGGCCCAGAAAAATGAATCATCTGTAAAGATTATGTTCAAGATATTACGATCAATATTTTCCTTTGCCCAGTTCAGTCGGTTTTCCACTTGCTTTTCACTCAACAAAGGTTTCAAGTTCGTAGATCTATATTTGATTTTAAATTCATGCAAACGTCGTGGGATCACGTTCAGGCTTACATTTATTCCTTTTTTCAATAATAATTTTTGTACTTGGCGGAATGAATAGTCAGGATGCTTTTGAAAAATAGCAAGAATCACTTTATCATTCGATTATGAAGTTGACCGGCGTTTACTCCGTTCCGGTAGGTCGTCAACATTTTGTACCGCTTTATAACGACTACCCACTTCTTGACGAATGACTTCGACTTTCTCATGTACCGGGATGCAGCTGCACAAGACATTTTTGGTCCTTTTGGATGGTTACACAGAAACACTGCCTCAAAACGGCTCGCATACGCGGCACTCCTTTTGGAATTGTTGATTTAAACAGAGCAAATCAAAACGAATAAAGAATATAACTATAAAGCATTCTTCTCTAATGTTTGAAGAACACGTGCAATTAAGCCGAAGTTATGAGCGACACGCTCTTATCGAACAGACTGTAGACTACATCAAATTTGTTAACCATAATATAATCTATAGCTTTTCCCATGGCTAAAACCTCACACTTAAAGACTTATACTTGATAATCATACAGAAACATAACTGCAATCCATTAAACTCAAACTATAACTCATGATATGATAATTTACTGTCAAAATAGCAGAGCGATGGCCGAATTCTACCATTCGGCGCTGCTGTTCGGAACCGGAGTTCGCGGGTTCGAATCCCGCTGCTGGCATGGATGTTTGTAGCCGTTTGGAATCGGCTTTAAACTGTAGGTCTCGGTCTCATTAGCCCCCGTGTGCAAAGCAGTAGACCGTAGTGCTCCAAACCAAACCTACTGTCAAAATATTATATCAATAAGTAGTCCCCATGCAATTATTTTTTAAGATCTTTTATTATGAAGGTGCATTCATATCCAACTTATTTTAAAAATTATTTAATACGACGGTTTAAAAAAATTACTGGATAGCGTGAATCTATGGGAGCGACTTCATTAATGTTAAAATCAATATCCAATTTTTTTCTATGTTCGCTATTCATCACGAAATTAATATTAGCTCTGAGCGCATTAGCATGACATTCATTTTACACAATGAAGTCTTCCGTCGGAAAAATTAAATGCATCACCTGCTCATCTTTTCAGAGATGAGATTTGAATTCCAATCACTGGAGAGAATAATCATGCAAATGGAGTTCTTAAATACCTTGCTTTGCTGCCATGGAAGGATAAATCTTCAATTCCTGAAACATAACTGACTTAGAAAGCTTTTAAATGTTTCTATCCGTTTGGTTTTGACATTTCTTTTTTTATTTTTCCTCTTTCTCTATTTTTGTAATGATGCGAAGGGAATAGCAAATACGATGAAATTAGTTTCAGGCTCGAATGTAGGAATTCTGCTATTATTTCAGAGATGTATTGAGTATATTTTAAGAACATGGGGTATTATATCGTATAAGAGTCCATTAAAAGGTTATTTGGGGATAATGGGTATGGATATGTTTCCTTACATGTAGCGATTGTCAAAAAGGAAATGAGAGAAATTGAACTTACGATTTTCATTTAAATCTCACTAAGCAAATAGTGGTTTCATTATTTCTCAAAGGTGTGCTTCGACGATGATTTTTGAATTTTAAACATCTTACGACGATAGAATTGAGTATTTTTTAAATGAAGCTTATCTTCTTTTCAAGATGCTTCACTCTGCTGATTATTGTAAGATATCAATACCATTATGCTAAAATAGCTTATGATTAAAAGACTAATTAAAGAAAGAGTCTGTTCAGAGGGAAAAAATATCAAATTAATGACAAGGTGTTTTAGAAATATTTCCGTTATTCTGTGAATGATATTAGTTGAACGATTGCTGAATGGTAGAGCGCTACTATTCGATTTCGAAATTCGCGGGTTTGAATTCCGCTGCTGGCATGGATGCTCACCACCGTTCGGAATTGCCTTTAAGAAGTAGGTCCCGGTCTCATCAGCATTCGTGTAGAAAAACAGTATAATGTAGCGCTCCCAACCAAGCCAAACCCAAACCTGTGAATGAAACTATCATAATATCCTAAGCTACAGATCATGTTGTTACTTGTTGCAGTGTTCCGATTTGGACTAACTACATGTCGTAATCAACCAACCAAATTTATTTAAAAATTTCCTCTTAATTCTGTACTGTAGTCCCCAAAATGTTGGGATTTTGAATTATCAGCAACACAAGTACACAAAACTATTTTATTTATAGATCTCAAATATGAGCTAAATACACAACGCTAAACAAAAGGTAATTTCCCGTTATCAATTGCTATAAAACTGAGCCTCGCAGCGGATTCTGCACTCTACAGCTTTTAGAAATTACTGAATTCTGAGCCTATAATTCTGAGCCTTGGTAACCTATAAGTTTATAGGTAAGTGTGGTGCATTCGGAAAAATATTTGTTCTACATTTTTCTCGAATCTGATTGTTATATGGGATTAAGATTTTGTCACTAAATTTTACGATAAATATTGCTGAGTTCACCAAAAGAGGATAGCTTCGCAACAATATTGTTTTTTTTTATCTGAGACATTCCATTCGATCTCCAAAGAGTAATATTCGATAAATTATGCTTTTATAAATACACAATTTTAACTATACTATTATTTTGCTAAAGTTGCTTAGAGCTGAGAGATTAATTTAAGAAAGAGCCTGTTGAGAGGAAAACAAAATCAAATTAATGACATGGTATTTCGGAAACATCTCGTTATTCTGTGAATGAAGTTACCATAATTTTTTTTTTTATCTATAAGCTCATATTGTTCATATCGTTAGCGTTCCCACAAAATTCACTTTCAAATATTTTCAAAAAGCACAAAAATTATTTAAAGCTGATCCAGGATTAAATATAAATTTGTTCAATTCTAATCAATTCTTAGCAAGTATTTCATACATAAATAAGTCATTAAATGAGAGTAAACATATTGTTGCAGCTAAAAACAGTATTTATTATTTTTAAAACATTTCACAAATGTTGTAATTAGTTACATATACATTTTGGACTGAAGGAATTTTGAGCTTTTGCTTTATGCCGATGACATGGTAAATTATTTTAATATTTTGTAGCGGAATATGAGTATGAGCAGCACTGTATTTTCTAAAGAATGTCGAATGATATTTGTTGTCCTTAAAATAGATAAAATTACTTTTTATAACGATCTGGTTTCACAAGTATAAAAATTCATATATTCATAAAAAAGAAAAAAACAAAAGCTATCATATGACGTATGAAAAATTCACAAGTTCTAGAATGAAAAGTAGAAGGCATGTTATAAAAAAGTTATTTTAGAGCTAAGAAAAAACTTAAATATATTGTGAGCTTTGAGTAAAGTCGGAAATACTGTCGAAAATCTTTTCCGATTATGCACTCTAATTTTATCGATTTTCCTAGTTTTCAACCCATATATAAAAATAGCCTAAGTTATCTGTCCGTCTGTCCTCGAATTTATGAAGTTGTTGGACCTGGAATGGGTAGAGGTATCCACATTGGATTCTTGATGAGTTAGGGTTAGCAAAATTCAAAGCGAGTAAAATTTATCTTCTCCTAAACTATTTATCCGATTCTAAAATAAATTGGTATAAATAGGCTTCATATCACAGGGAAAAAAAAAGCTCTCTTGAAAACGTTCGAAATTCACCCCTTATTTTCACTTCGAGTGTTTAATGCCATTATTTCAAGCCATAATTTCCCCGCTGAAGAGCAGGCGATTAAATTTATCAATTTATCACATAATAAGTAGGAAAAATTACATTTTTTTCTAGCATTATGACTTCATTCCTTTAACCTTCTCATTTAATCCTTTCTAATTTTAAATTATTTAAATATCGTCTTCATTATTTTCACACGTTTTATCACTGATCTCAGATATCACGCAAATAATTTTCTTTTATACTTGGCTTAAATAATAGATTAGGTATACATGTGATAATTTCAAATTTAATCATCGAGTTTGTATTGTTGTAAGAATTAGTACAGTTCTTCAGAAAATTTAAAATTTTAAAAAATGATCTTAATTCTCAGTTTATATAAAATGTTCTTATTTGAAAAAAATCAATAAAACTAATTAAATAAAAATAGAGAAGAAAATTAAATAATTAAATAAATATATAATTCTGAAAACCCCATGTATTTACATTGACAATAATAAATACATGATGAGGCCAAAAACAGAGAAAAATCTTCCATTTAAAGTTGCATCAAGGTAATGTGTCTCCTTAATAACTTTGAAAGAATCAGTAATATTTATATGATAAAAAGTTATAAAAAGTGGTTGGGGGTAGATATCACCAAACTATCTTCATACCGAAGACTTGC
This sequence comes from Pardosa pseudoannulata, assembly GCA_032207245.1. NCBI lineage: Eukaryota > Metazoa > Arthropoda > Arachnida > Araneae > Lycosidae > Pardosa > Pardosa pseudoannulata. The sequence continues at coordinate 26,096,859 of CM063501.1, forward strand.
TACCAGGGCACAGACTCTTTTAACAAAAGCAAAAATTATGGAGTTCCTTTTATTCTTATAGTTGTATGTCCCACGGCACTAATATCTCAGGAAAACATTTTCTCCCTTTATCACATTTTATTTGACCTACAATGCCACTCAAATGTCTAACGCAGGGCAACAACCCACGGGAATTGTTAAACCTAGTATAAGCGTTACATCTAATTTCTGCAAGTGAAGTTTTGGACAAGATGCACTAGATCAATTTTCTGCGATATCTAAATTTAAAAGTGTGTATGATCGGATCTTGAGAAATAAATGTTAGAAAAGAAATAGGGTGAAGTACTTTTTTTTTCCCTAGGAGAAAAGTTGTTTTAAACTTTACTTTCAGAAATGTGTATATGATTTTTTTTATAATAGTAGTATTAAAATATATTTTGATTTCAAGGATTAAATAGTGCATTAGTTGAAATATTTTTAGTGCCCATTTCGAGATATTTTCCTCTACATTAAAATACGAACTTTTTAAAATCATAGTCTAGTTTTTGTTTGAATGCTAAAAACGAGATTTATTAAAACCATTAGAAAAGTTTAACCAAATGCAGGAATTTTAAGACAAAGATAAGTTGAAATAGATGCAATAAAAAATAAGAATTTTACAGTTAGCTAAGTCATTTAAATATCTTTTTGTATATATGCATATGTATATATATATAAATTACACATATTTATATATAGTATATATATATATATATATACACACACATATATATATATATATATATATATATATATATATATATATATATATATATATATATATATGTGTGTGTGTGTGTGTGTGTGTGTAAGCATATATAATGATATTTTTAACCTAAAATATTAACCAAAGAAATTATGCCTCTTTAAAATAATTTTCAGGCTATTCTATCCTTTTAGGGCAGCTTCGGCGAATAACTTTGTTTTTTCTATTATTTTGGAGAGTTCGAAAACATCAGACTACCTCTTACATAAATGCTTTATATAACTCTAGATGCTTAAACTACGTCACCCTTGCGTCACATCGTGACTGGTTATTACGATTTCTGATTGGTTGGCCCATACAATTATAAACAGAGATGTATATGTTTCTCGGACAGAAGTTAAATTATTAATAAAACTCACTTTGTATTGTTGTAAGTACTGTTCGTCAGAAAATTTTAAATTTTAGAAAAGACTTAATTTCTTAATTTATATAAAGGGTTCTTATTTTTTAGAAAAAAATTCAGTAAAAGTCATTAAATAAATATAGCGAGGAGAAATTAACTAATTAAATAAATATATAATTGTGAAAACCTCGTGCATTTACAATAGCTATAAAAAATACATGATAATTACAAAAACAGAGAAAAAACCTTCCATTTAAAGTTGCAATAAGGTAATGTGTCTCTTTAATAACTTTAAAAGAGGTATAATATGTGAATCAGTAATATTTATACGATAAAAAGTTATAAAAAGTGGTTGGGGTAGATATCAAGAAACTATCTTCACACCTAAGAATTGCTACCAGTGCACAGATGCTTTTAACAAAAGAAAAAATTATGGAGTTCCTCTTATTCTTATAGAAGTATGTCCCAAGGCACTAATATCTCAGGAAAACATTTCCTCCCTTTATCACATTTTATTTGACCTACAATGCCACTCAAATGTCTAACTCAGGGAAACAACCCAAGGGAATTGTTAAACCTACTACAAGCGTTACATCTAATTTCTGCAAGTGAAGTTTGGGACAAGATACACTAGATCAATTTTCTGCGATATCTAAATTTAAAAGTGTGTATCATCGTATCTGAAGAAATAAATATTAGAAAAGAAATAAGGAAAAGTACTTTTTTTTCCTAGGAGAAAAGTTGTTTTAAACTTTACTTTTAGTAATGTGTATATAATTTTTTTAAAATAGTAGTATTAAAGTATATTTTCGTTTCGAGGATTTATAGTGCATTAGTTGAAATATTTTTTATTGCCCATTTCGAGATTTTTCCCTCTACATTAAAATACGAACTTTTTAAATCATAGTCTAGTTTTTGTTTGAATGCTAAAAACGAGGTTTATTAAAATCATTAGAAAAGTTTAAAGAAATGCAGGAATTTTAAGACGAAGTTAAGTTGAAATAGATGCTATAAAAAATAAGAATTTTACAGTTAGCTAAGCCATTAAAATATCTTTCTGTATTTATGTATATGTATAATACACACACACACACACACACACACACATATATATATATATATATATATATAATATTTTAACCTAAATAATTAACCAAAGAAATTATGCCTGTTTCTATCCTTTTCTGGCAACCTCGTCTAATAACTTTGTTCTTTCTATCCTTTCGGCGATCTCGAAAACTCCAAACTACCTCTTTCAGCGCGGTCGGGGAACCGGGGTAAATTACCCCAAATGGGGTAAAAATGAAATTTTTGGGGGTAAAAATGAAACTTTTTTGAGTAAAAAGTATATATTTTTAATTTGCTATTTTATAAACTTGTTAGTATTTTTTTCAACTTAAACAATTTAGCGACATATGCAGGCCACGCCATCTCACTACCCATCACTAAAGTGTTCTCGCCATCTCACTACCTACCACTAAAGTGTTCTCTTTGCGCAATAAAGCACATTTTATTTTAATTTAAATTGAGTACAAATAAAATGACAAGTCAGAGAGCGAATTTTTATTAGTTAGTTGCTGATTTTATCATTAATCATCGATATATCGATAAAGGTAAGCCGCAATTTAGAAATTTAATTTAAATATTTTACAAATATTATTTTCTGTCTCCCTTCAGATGGCAGCCTGTATTTACAATAACAATAATAAATACATGATGAGGCTAAAAACAGAGTAAAAAAATTCCATTTAAAGTTGCAACAAGATAATGTGTCTCCTTAATAACTTTGAAAGAGGTATCATATGTGAATCAGTAATATTTATACGATAAAAAGTTATAAAAAGTGGTTGGGGTAGATATCATCAAACTATCTTTATACCGAATACTTGCTACCAGGGCATAGATGCTTTTAACAAAAGCAACATTTATGCAGTTCCTTTTATTCTTATAGAAGTATGTCCCACGGCACTAATATCTCAGGAAAACACTTTCTCCCTTTATCACATTTTATTTGACCACAATGCCACTCAAATGTCTAACGCAGGGAAACAACCCACGGGAATTGTTAAACCTACTATAGGCGTTACATCTAATTTCTGCAAGTGAAGTTCTGGACAAGATACAATAGATCAATTTTCTGCGATATCTAAATTTAAAAGTGTGTATCATCCTATCTTGAGAAATAAATGTTAGAAAAGAAATAAGGTAAAGTACTTTTTTTTCCTAGGAGAAAAGTTGTTTTAAACTTTGCTTTTAGTAATGTGTATATAATTTTTTTAAAATAGTAGTATTAAAGTATATTTTCGTTTCGAGGATTAATAGTGCATTAGTTGAAATATTTTTTATTACCATTTCGAGATTTTTCCCTCTACATTAAAATACGAACTTTTTAAATCATTGCCTAGTTTTGTTTGAATGCTAAAACGAGGTTGAATAAAATCATTAGAAAAGTTTAAAGAAATGCAGGAATTTTAAGACGAAGATAAGTAAATAGATGCTATAAAAAAAAAGAATTTTACAGTTAGCTATCATTAAAATATCTTTTGTTGTATTGTTATATATATATAATATACACACAAACATATATATATATTACATATACATATATATATATATATATATATATATATATATATATATATATATATATTTAATATTTTAACCTAAATAATTAACCAAAGAAATTATGCCTGTTTCTATCCTTTTCTGGCAACCTCGTCTAATAACTTTGTTCTTTCTATCCTTTCGGCGATCTCGAAAACTCCAAACTACCTCTTAGATAAATGCTTTATATAACTCGAGACGCTTAAACTATGTCACACGCCGTCACCTTGTGACTGGCCATTAAGACTAGACTTCTGATTGGTTGGCCCAGACAGTTATAAATAGAGATGTTCGTATTTTTCGGAGAGAAGTTCGTGATAAAAGTTGCCTAAGTAAACCCCATTTCTGTTCATTTCACGGATTCTCTCGTTTTCCCCCCTCGACTACGATTCTAGCTACGACTGCAAAATCTCTTCCCTATGTGATGGGGCAAACTACCCATTATATATATATATATATATATATATATATATATATATATATACATATATATATATATATATATATATATATATTATATATATATATATATATACATATATACATACATATATATATACATACATATGCAAACACACACACACACACACACATATATATATATATATATATATATATATATACATATATATATATATATATATATAATATATATATATATATATATATATATATATATATATATATATATATATATATATATAAAATTCTCTGTGTCTACCATCTAGACTTTTTTTTAAACTTGGAAATATTTGTATATTTCCAAGTTATCCAGAGAGTAGGTTTTCTCCGCCAATAAAAGGAGGTGCTGCAAAAGGCACGAAGTATGGTGGCACAAGCCAGAAAGACTGAGCGTCTGTTATCGTATAAATAGCTGAAATTGACAAGCTTCTTGATCGCTCACATTAATGTTGCTGCAGTGTACTAAGATATTAGTTCTCATTTCTCCTTCCGCCGACAGTTTTTGAATGCACCAAAGATGGCACAATCCATCAAAATCCATCGTTGTTTGTTTCAACTGTGTAGACTGCATAGGATGAACATTGTGATGAGTGCAGATGGTTTGTATTGCTGTGGTGTATATTTTCGCTACACGGGTGGTAAAGGTTCGTTTTTGATATAGAAGGTATTTCGAAGATAGACAAAATATCTGTTAGCGGCCAACTGCATCCATGACCTCCTTCCGTCTTGCAGAGCTGATTTTGCTCCCAGCGACTTCCATCTGTTCTTGCACTCGATGAAAATATTGTTTGGTACTACAGATGAAGATCTGCAGGCAAATGTGATATGCTGTCTTCGTTTTCAGGTGCCTTACTTATATGACATTCAATCGACAAAAACTTATTAAGTAGTATGACAAGTGTTACAATTCCAATGGTATTAGGTTAAGAGGTAGTTGAAATTTTTTCAGTATATCTTTGTGTTAAATCATTCGAGGTAATAACATTTTGCTTCTATTTATAGGTCTTACGAATCTTACTTTTCTGGATAACCCTCGTGTATTAACATTGTTTTCGTTTCTGTTTAGTTCAATATGCCAAAACAAAATTGAAAATAAAAATCGAAAATTTTGACTTTTAATTCTAAATTAAAAATATTTTTTTTATTCATAGCTATAGAAATATTGAAAAAAGAAATATTTAAAATGTCTTTAAAGAGTATTTTATGGGGAAATCAGTCTTAGTGATAGTGTTATTCAATTCTATTTAAATGCAGGACTCAAAAGTCTTAAAGATAACACATATTAGGGCTTTTTCTGTGATAAATTTAAAAAGTTTTTTTTAAATTTATTTTATTTTGTTATTTTTTTTTCGGAAACCGCATCTTGTACGGAGATTAGTGGAAAAAGTGTTTTTAGTTATATGAGCTTATTGTCATATAAATATCGGAATTTCGGAATTTTAGAAAAAAAATAGCATATCACTTATCTTTTATTCTCGATTTATATTGGAAATATCATTTGTACTTTTTTTGACAAGAATATATACTTTCCGATATATACTTATCTAAAGTGCAGTTAAAAGCACTTCTTCGGTACTTTATGTACATTAAAAAAAAGGGAGGAAAATTGAAACTATGTTGAAAGATTTGCAAAAATTGCTTTTTGGTAAATTTGTAATATTTATAACGTAAAGAACTTTTTATACGCCGTTCAAAGTTCCAACAAAAAAGATGTATTATCAAAGTTTAAACACATTCGGTAATAAATATTTTTTTTCGCATTTGATAAAGTGAATATAGTATAAAAAATGAAATTCTGAAAATAGACATAAGTTGGCTGTTGAGGCCAGAAAAAAAAACTGAATAAGTTTAAATATAAAATAACTGAACTATTCAAATACAACATAAATATAAAAGTTATAACTCACGATAGCTCAGTAGGCAAGAAATGACCTCGTAACTGAGAGGTTGCGGGTTCGGAACCCGAGCCGGCCTCAGATCCACCGTGTTCATTAATGGTGACTGGGGCACGTAACATATCTTCGTAGTTACAATGTCCTCCAAGTTCTTAAGCAATATCTCTGGGGAGAGGCAGACGAAGTCTATGGGTCTTCTGCTTGGCCCCTGCTTCAAATTTGCGAGGATCTACTTGAGCAAAGTTGTATTTCACCTTAAAGGCTTTCATCAAAACGAGAGGCATACCCCTTGGCCTTAATACGAGAGCCTGAAATCTCAATCGTGCTTGGTTTGTCCAAGTGACATGAGAAACAATAACATAAAACTTACGAAGTATTTTAAGTTATATTTTTACCTATTTCCATTTTGTTATACTATATACACTGATAATATTGATGCATTCATAAACAGAAATTGCGGGACGTGAATTCACGTCATTTTAAGTTTAAGCTAAGTTGTTAATGTATTAAAAACAACTTTGACTATTACGAATTGAAAACAAATTTTTATGTAAAAGTAATAATTTTAAAGTATTTTGAGTTAGTAAGGATAGTATATTACTATATAGTAAACCCGTGATAATAAAATTATATATCTGAAAAGAGTCTTTATATTATATATTTAGCACCACACCGTATTAAGTAGTTATACCACTTATGTGCGTATGGACAGCTTTTTAATTAAAAAATTCTGTAATCGTTTTGAGCTAAAATTCCTGAATTTTCGTTCTAACAAACAAAAGTAGTCTGGCTGATAAAGAAATTTCATTTTTTTTTCATTTGGTATACAACTTTTATTCTACTATGAAAATGCACTACTTGAAATAATAGACTAAGTAACTATTTTAAAACTAGAATTTTATTTAAAAAACTTGTAAAAAGTGAATTCTAAAAGGAGAAAAATATTTTATGCAGAATAGAAAAAAGGTTCTTATAAGGAATATTTTAAGTTTCGAAAGGTACCATGTCCAGTTAAACCGGATTATGAACATCCATGCATTAGTTTGAATTCACGAAGTATGATACCGGAAGGCAGTGATTATTCTATTCTGATATCTTTTGGTGTATAAAAGGTAGACAATAGACGTCATTTTTGTATAAGTGACTTTTAGGAATCTTTATATTTTTGTTGCCAGAATTTAATATTTTAACTAGTTTTATATCTTACTACGCAACTTTTATAAAGTTTTTAGTCCAACTTTAATTAAATGCAGTTCTCTTTTGCGGTTTCCTTGCAAACTGATTCAGTTGTTTTATTTATGTTTAATCCTCAACGCACCATCAAATAATGCCGCTTCAAAAAAGATAAAAAATACACCTTGGTCTAACGAAGTAAACAAAAATATTCCAAGAAAATATTTTTATTTCTGACACGTTTCAGACTTTTTATTGTTCATTACATTTTTAACAAACTATAGAAAGTTTTAGCATTCTGTGTTTGAGTATGAAAACGAAAACGTGAGGATATCTTACGACTGAAAAAAATTTCCTACTTCATGTGCATAACTTTTACTTTTAAATACTTTTCCTCTGCATAAAAACATATTTTTTCAAATTTTGAGTTCATTTATTAGGTATAGATTTTGATTTATTTTACAATACTGCTTTCTATTTTTAAACATGACTAGAATATTGGTATCATATTTTTATTGTTACTATGTATCAGTTTGTTGTAAATTTAGACTTTCAGTTTTTTTTGAAAGTAATAAAACTAAATCTCAAAGTAGCATGAAACTATACACATTTACAATAATTTATGTGAGATAATAAACAATTGAATTTTTATTACTCCTCTTTGAAAACATACATGCATACCCTTTTCTTTCTTAAAACTAATGTAGGGAAAGTATAGAAGTAAATTAATACTGAAAAATTGTAACCCCATATGAATTGTTAAAATTTAGATTAGGTACTTTAATATATTCAAGTACATCTATAAAGATCTATTACTGTCTGAGCCTGCTCCAAAATGTTCCTTTTGTCATACTCATCTCACTGTACATCATACTTTAACTTCATGTGCTGCTTTAAAACGTTTTTACTATATATATTTTAAAACTTATCATCCTGCATTGAATGAACTTTTAGGCAAAACTCCTCATTCCAAACTCTTTGAATTTCTCATCTACATCAATGTTTTAAACATCATTTAATGCTTTAAAATTTTTTAATGTAATTCCTTCATCGTTTATCCTTCATCGTTCATTGCTTGTTTTGTCTTATTTTTTTATTAGTAATCTCTCTTACTTTTAATTTGCATATCTTTGTTTTATGTGCTCTTTTGTTTGGCGCAGCATTTGGATCATTTGGATCTTGCGCCAGTAAACACCAACCAACCAACCAACCTTTATCCAAGTACTTTTTCAAACTTTACTTTTTTGGTAATTTTCTGTCTGAAGCAGCCCCATGACAAAAGTAAAACTTCTTACTGATAAAACCTAGGAACAATCATCGGAAATTCTCGAAAATTTTAAACTTGTGGAACAGCTAGAGGCAACCAGTTTCTTTATTAATGTTCTTGGAACAACAATTTCCAAGTTTATATTTTCAGAAACGAAAATAGATATTTTGATACTTTTATTTATAAAAGTTAAGAATGATGTTTTATTTTTGCTCATATAAATTTTGTCATAAAAGCTTCCAGGGTGTAATGTAGCGTCTTAGGCTATCCAAAGATTCAAGCTTACAAACTTCTCGTTAATGTATATAAATTTGCTGTTATCAGAATTGCAGTTTATTTTATCTCTAACTATCAACTGTGTCTAAATATTTCTTGTGCAATTAGCAGCTAATTAAACTAGGGTGGTGTAAGATAAGTGTAATAAAAAAAAGCTGTTGGTGTTTTAAATAATATTGTCAAGAAGTTTCGAAATAAATATTTTTTTTATTTTTACACTTGTACATATCTAATCACTAAAATATAAGGGAATATAACATATCAATCGTTAAATAACTAAAGTATTCTATTTTGTTCTATTAGGCATAATTTTTTATATGAAACAATAATGTTGGGTGATTACATTTTCCACAACCTTGTTCAAATGCAATATGGAACTCGTAAAGAGTAGTAAAATAATGTAGTATAGGTCTTGGCTGACTATGAAATTATAATGTCCTTGTTAACACATTATGGGCTGGTACATTTCGCAGCGGAATTGTACCGGGAGCTGGCGTTTTGAGCCTAAATTTAGTTATTCAGTTAAATCTCAATAGATCGAAAATTATTTAATTTTTTAACCAACTTTTCGTATTTTATATTGAAATATATAAACAAACATATAATTAGAAATATATAAATAACAACCATAAGATTTTTGTAAACAAAAAATATATTTTTAGTGGATAAATTTATAATAGTATCGTAAATATGAAAAATCAAATAGAAATATTAATATATAGTTTTAATGTTTTCAAATTATGCTATATATAAACATTTTTACATAATAAAAAATTGAAAAGAGCAATCATAAAAATAATAATGTTTTACAGTGTAGTAACGTTCAAAGCATTTTCCTCTATGAAGAGGTACACGGCAAAACTTGCATATAAGATGTTTCACTAGTCATTTTTTTCACAGGACACACACGACATTGTCTTTGCGTCTCTTTCCCAATAATAAGAATTTTCTCTAAAATATGCTTCCGCATATCAAATGATAATCTTCCAGGAGGGTCATATTTAGGTGCCCTTTGTATATTAGATGGGGGCGGCCCTTGATCTGGAATGTTAGTTTTAGGTAATTGATAAATCCTCATTCCAATGCGACATCACATAAAAATTTTTATATTTAATTTTTTTTGTCTTTGTGGAATTGTATCAGAAGTTTAAATTTTTCCAGAATCTATGTAGTAGATAAGAACATTCGACTTCGTTTTCCTGTATATACAATTATTTTTGTACCTCCAAACAAACCATGTTGTTACACTAACACTTACTATTACATTACTCACACTCAAGTATCAATTATCATAAAACGTACTAGCACTCGTCGCGCATACAATGTGTTAAATATTTATGAGTGCGTCTTTTAGCTGTTAACCTTTGTAAGCAAATCCTCTCTTATTTTATAAACTCTCACTGTTTTAAATGTCATTGTTTATAGATTGAACAAACTGCTCTTATTTCATTGTATTTATTTAAAACATAAAAATTTATTCATGGTCCACCATTTTTTCGACTTTCTGCATAAATTTCTAGCATTGCTTGTTTTTTATGTTCGCTCCATTGAAAGACGATTGATGAACGTTTCATTGCAAATAAATATGAAATGAAGATCTGATTAAGGTTACCCAATATTACACTTATCAAACTTTATTTTAAATAACTTTTATAGCTATTTCCAATAATAAAATTCCAAAACTATCATTCAATCATTAACTAACTTGTTCTAATCTGAGATAAATTATTATAGCATACCACAGAATTATAAAGGAAATAATTGACCCGAAAAATTCCTCATAATTCTATTAAATTATCTACCTTTCAGAAGACCTATTACATTAAGAGAATGAGTAAACAATGTTAATCAGTGAGCGTAAAAGATCACGGATGATCTAATCTCTATCAAAGCTTTATTTTATCCTCCATTACTTCAAAAGTGGGTTTTGTTATGATATATAATCTATAGACTTTTATTTAAAATTGTTTGACATACTTAATATACCTGATGGTAGCGTTTTAAGAATCATTCATTTATGGTTCGTTCTAAAAGATTGCCTTAGAGTTCAAATATTAATTCTAAGATGTTTACACTTGCTGTCGAGAAAAGTTGAAACGATTACTCAGCATATTTATCTATACCTGTTATGTCTTGTTTAGGTATATCTTTGTAAAGACAATAATTTTTGTTACTGGTTAACATGACAGTGATATCAATAAAACATTCCATAGAGTAAAAATTGGAGTAAACGTTTACTTGCCGATATCACAAATGAAACTTAAAGACCGTATTAAAAAGTAATGGAATCTTCCTGAGGAAGTTGAGAATTAATCTGTCTATATTTATCTATCTATCTATCTATCCACACGCACACACACACACACACACATACACACATATATATATATATATACATATATACATATATACACATATACACATACATATATATACATATATATACATATATATATATATACACATATATACATATATATACAGATATATATATATATATATATATATATATATATATATATATATATATATATATATATATATATATATATATATATACATGTATACACATACATACATAAGTATACATATATATATATATATATATATATATATATATATACATATATCTGTATATATATGTATATATATGTATATATATATATATATATATATGTATATATATATATGTATATATATATATATATGTATATATACATATATATATATATATATATATATACATGTATACACATACATACATATATACATATATATATATATATATATATATATATATATATATGTGTATATATGTATATATGTATATATATATATATATATATATATATATATATATATATATATATGTATATATGTATATATATATATATATATCTGTAAATATATATATATATATATGTATATATGTATATATGTATATATATATATATATATATATATATATATATATATATATATATATTATATATATATATATATATATATATATATATATATATATATATATATATATATATATGTATGTATGTAATATGGGCTAGACTCATTCAAAATTACAACACAATTTATTTCTGGTGAGATATATGAAATCCATACAACAGTCAAGCACATTTACAACATCGTGAACATAGACAATGTGATCCCGCACATATGCTTTTCAAGTAGGGATTCCTCAGGTAAAAAGGCTACGAATAATGCTTAAGCACAATTGATCACGTGATAAAATATACCCATGTTTAAAGAGAACGCTCTAACTATTGGCTAAAGTAGTAAAGACAGAGGCTGAATAAAGTCTATAGCGTGTCTGGGGGAAAAAATCAGAATTGCCTCGCAAACCCCGAACTTACTTTATGAACAAAAGTTATTAAATTAATATTAAAATACGTAAATAAGGGATTTTAATATTATATATATATATATATATATATATATATATATATATATATATGTATATATATATATATACTTACCTACATATATAAAATATTGCAACGAAGATTTGGCGTGGTTGGTTTGCACGCCGGTCTACCATGACGCAAGTCGGCAGTGGCAGTTTGCCCCTTTTTATTTAATTACAATTTAAATGCAAATGTATGCAAATTTATTTATTTACAACAACTTAAGATGTATGGGTTATGCTGTTAAAAGTTCAGAAAACAGTAGGGACCAGAGAAGAAACAATAGGTTAAAGAAAACAGTAGACTCCCAACCAAATGGCTGGATGACGTCTAAAAAGACCTAGATGTTTTGAAGATATTAACTGGAGATGAATCGTGGTTAAGGCAACCAAAACTTGTAAGAGGCTGTTGTTCTTATGAAAAATAACTAAATCAACAAGGAGTTTTATTGTTTTATTGTTATATTAGGACGTCCAAATGGTATAGTGGTTAACGTGTTGTGTTCCCGCCCGATGATTCGATTACCGATTAAGGCTTGAATGTATTTGTGTGCTATTCTCTCATTGGGAGCGATGTTATTTTACCTATATGGTGCTCCCATAAAAAAGGGCCACAAATTAGCGAATTGTGTGATAAAATGCTAATAAAGACAAACAACTCCGCATTTGTAAAAAAAATTAATGCTACACTTTGATATTTTGTTATTTTAGCATATAAAACAGAAGACGATCATTTAATTACAATTCCAATGTGCTAAACTGTGTAGCAGATTTTATTTAGCAATCTAATCTAAAATTCAGTGCTTATTGCACCGAAAGAAAAACAAAATATGATTAATGCTTATGGAAATGTAAAGATAAATAAAATAACATTTGAATATAAATTACATTAACTGACATTAACTAACTATAACTTTTTTATTTTATCTGTTTCAAATTTGCGTTACTAAAGATAAAAATTAAGCTCTTTAATGGCCCCAAAACAAAACTGCAATTTAGAATGCTACGAGACTTTCTAAAATATAATTTTAAATAAGACATTTTGAGAGGTAATATGACGAGGCATAGGCTTCTTTTTTATGTTATTACATATTTGACACTCACAATAGTATAAAATTTCAGTACTATTTTCTTTTTAATGACTATTACACAATGAATGGGATAATATATTCATAAGTATGCTATGTACTTCGATACCAAGATTTTACTTCGTAATTTGGGATGGTTTTTAAATCAAAACAAATATATGGATATAGATGCTGTACAAAATATTACAATAAAACTTTAAATAAATGCTTTCTCATATTAGAAAATATTTCTTGTATCTTTCCAGGAGTTTAAAACCCTGTCTATTTGGTTAACGAAACCGAATCGCATATTTTATGAAGCCAAACAAGCTTTAATGTCCATCGGGATATGCATTTTAGATTCTAAATCCCTTATCATAAATTTGCCTTATTTCATAGAAAATAACCTTTGCATGGATAATGTAGTGTTTGCAATTGTGTGGAAGATTATGATTCTTTGTTCATAAACATTGTTTATAGTCACTAAATATTTTAACTGATGCTGTAGAAATTTTGTTTTATTTTAGAGTTAGCGGTTACTTTTTTTAGATCAATTTTTATAACTTTTTAATTTCCAGTTTTAAGTAGGGCCAAGGGAATGATAGACGTTACTAAATAATTTTGTAAACTATTAGGTTAAAGGTTTAGAAATTAGACAAACATAAGTTGAAGTATAAGTAAATAAAACACATAAAAAAATTAAATCAGATAACTTTTAAAAAGCAATTTTTTGATTATTATTAACGTTTTTAAATGTTCCCAGTGACTTAATTTTCCTAAATTCTTAAACTTTTACAAAACCCACACAATATACGCAAAAAATCTCAAGTTAAATTGCAAGGAAAGTTAAAATAATTAAACTTTTAACTGTATTATTTTATTCTTATTGATATTCAGTGGTTGCCTTGTTTTAGATCAATTTTTATTACTTTTTATTTTCCAGTTTTAAATATCGACAAGGGAATGATATACGTTACTAAATGATTTTGTAAACTATTAGCTTAGAGCTTTAGAAAGTTGACACTCAGAAGATGAAATATAAGTAAATCAATCACAGAAAAAAAAATTAGATCGGATAACTTTTAAGAAACAATTTTTTGATTATTATTAATGTTTTTAAATGTTCATTTTTTTAATTTCTTAAACTCTTGCAAAGCATACACACTATATGCTAAAAAACCCTTAAGTTAAATTGCAAGGAAAATTTTCAAAAAATTAATTTTTTTTTTAGTTTTGCCTTTTAATGATTTCAAAATTTATATTTTTAACATATTTTGGTATATTTCCCTGATTGATTAATTAGTTATGTTTTAGGAACTGCTTTTATGTTTAAACGTTGAGTTACCGGAAAATTTTTGAATTTTCGATACTAGATTGTGTTTCAATAATCTAAATGTAATCGCGGTTTAAAACTAATATAATATTAAATTTAGCATATACTAATAGGGTTTAGTGAAAAAACTTACAAAATCTATGCAAAACAAAATCACGAGAAACAGTCTAAAAATTAACAAACAATAAAAAAATGAATGTAAAAATAAGATTTAAAATATTTTAAAGTGATTAATTTAATAACAACTTCCATGAATATGTGTACAAAACTTCACAATTTGCAAAAATGTTTTGGAAAGTGCATTGTCCTTTAAATATGAAAAATAACATGGTTATAAATAAAGTCTTAAAAAAAATTTGAGTCTGTAAAAATTAGGCAAATCTGTAAACGAAACTGAAGCATTTACGATTTGCATTTTCTTTATCCTAATGCTAATGAATGGATTAGAAAAGATATTTATCATACTTCGTACTTTAAAAATGGAATAACATGGTATTTAACACTTTTAATTCATTTTCCTTTAGATTAAGAGTAGTATCTTTTGTACTGCTTAAAATTCATTATTAACTTGAATCTCCTATAATTTAAAAATTATGTTATAAAAACGATATTTTTACGTTAGTTTACGATTATTAAGCTAGGTATCTACTTGGATTATATTTTATTAAAAGTACAAAAGACCTTAAATCCCAATTTTATTAAATATTCTACATTTAATTGTATTCATACCATGAACATAAATAATGTTGTTACATAAAATATATATGACACTAAAATCTACAACAAAAGTAATTTTTATTAAGGGAATAGGGGATGTTACATAACTTTCTCATAAATTATCAAAATTTTTTAAAGTTTTGCAAACATTGAAATGAGTTAAGTATTTCAAGAACATAAACATGTTATCAAAATAAGATATTATTTAAAAAAATTATCTTAATTTTTTGTTAATTTTTAAACTGCCACTTGCTATTTAATTTTTTCATTAGATACTACAAAATTGTTACCCAGCATTCAAATATACAGAAGCAGAAATCTGGGTATCCACTTTAAGTTTTAACTTTATTTAGATCATTAAAACATTATTAAATTTTAAAATGTATAAATTTATAAAAGTAAAAAAATTTCATGGAATTATTGTAAATTAACTCTTCAATTTATCTACAAAACAATATCCAAAATTATTCAAAAGATATTTTAAAATAATAATTAATTTTAGTTCAACACAATTTATGAAGATTAGATTTAGATAAACATATTCAAAATAGCTAAAATATTGAAAAAATCTGGAGTTAAAACTTTGTCATTTTTATTTTTTTATGTATAATTAATTTAGTTATATTTTAATGTATAGGTGTAGAAAGTTTCAA
Source organism: Pardosa pseudoannulata (assembly GCA_032207245.1). Lineage (NCBI taxonomy): Eukaryota > Metazoa > Arthropoda > Arachnida > Araneae > Lycosidae > Pardosa > Pardosa pseudoannulata. The sequence continues at coordinate 26,112,854 of CM063501.1, forward strand.
AACTCTACTTTAATAATTTTCGAATCCTTTTTCTAGCATCCACCATTCCCTTAAAATACAGAACATTTGAAAAATTCATAAAAACTGATTCATCTTACATCATTCATTAAAACTGTTCTTTTTCTTTTCATGTTAGTCAACTGTTTTCATATTTTTACTGCATGATTAATTTCTATTTAGAAATAAATCGAAACTGAGTATCGAATTTTTCTTAGGTTAATTATAATTTATTAAAAATATTTATTCGGACTTGTGCAGTATGTTAGCAATATTTCTTTCATTGTTTCACAAAATAATAATCTCTGTAACTCAAAAAATGTTTACTTTTTTATAAAAGCACTACAAACACATTAATATGCAATGTCTAATATTACGAGAGAGATTTAGACGATAATGAATCTGGAATGTTTTGAAATCCTCATTAACATAAAAAAGGTTTACAGGAGGAATGTTAGGAATTAAATGGATTATTGCACTGTAAAAAGTTGACTAAATATTTATTGGGAAAAATGATAGCCTACAATAATGCATAATTAGGTGTATCTTAAGAATAAAAAATATCCCTTTTAGTATTTACTGTTCGGAATAGTAATATTGAAAATTATATTACAACTTTCATGTCTGATGATGTGAATTCATTTGAAATTCTAATCCCGAATGCAGCTGATGTGAATTTCTTAAATGTCGATTTTTTTTTCTGTATTAGAAAATTTATCTCGTGTATATGTTATCATTAGAAAAAAAGAAATAGAAGAGAAAAATATAACTTACACAATTCCATTGTTGTTTTTCCCTTCATTGTGTAACACTTTCATGCCTGATGATGTGAATTCATTTGAAATTCTAATCCTGAATGCAGCTGATGTGAATTACTTAAATGTCGAATTTTTTTTTCTGTATTAAAAAATTTATCTCGTGTATATGTTATCATTAGAAAAAAAGAAATAGAAGAGAAAAATATAACTTACACAATTCCATTGTTGTTTTTCACTTCATTGTGTAACACTTTCATGCCTGATGATGTGAATTCATTTGAAATTCTAATCCTGAATGCAGCTGATGTGAATTTCTTAAATGTCGAATTTTTTTTTCTGTATTAAAAAATTTATCTCGTGTATATATTATCATTAGAAAAAAAGAAATAGAAGAGAAAAATATAACTTACACAATTCCATTGTTGTTTTTCACTTCATTGTGTAACACTTTCATGCCTGATGATGTGAATTCATTTGAAATTCTAATCCTGAATGCAGCTGATGTGAATTTCTTAAATGTCGAATTTTGTTTTCTGTATTAAAAAATTTATCTCGTGTATATATTATCATTAGAAAAAAAGAAATAGAAGAGAAAAATATAACTTACACAATTCCATTGTTGTTTTTCACTTCATTGTGTAACACTTTCATGCCTGATGATGTGAATTCATTTGAAATTCTAATCCTGAATGCAGCTGATGTGAATTTCTTAAATGTCAAATTTTGTTTTCTGTATTAAAAAATTTATCTCGTGTATATGTTATCATTAGAAAAAAAGAAATAGAAGAGAAAAATATAACTTACACAATTCCATTGTTGTTTTTATTTAGATTGTATTTTTCATTTTTGGGCTTTCAGACTTGATCTTATTAAAATTAAATTCTTATGTTTAAAGGTACAATCTTGTGCCAGCTACCTTAAGATTTTCATTATTTTCGCTAGAAGTCAATATTATGAACTCCAAAATACTGTCCGGTCACTATTGGGGTAAAACATATGATAGATTATAATAAATTTCTTTTAATATAATTTTAAATTTTTCTATTACTATAATTGTCTCTTTTTAAATTAAGTGAATAAAAATATGTTTATCATTTTTAAAAAGAAATTGATACAAATACATTACATTAATTTAGAATAAAAATAAGCATCATTCAAAGGAAAAACTGTATAACACGTTATAAACTACATGAATTGATATTTTTCACACTAATTTAAATAATATTCACTTCATAATGTGTCATTATTAATGTGAGTTAATTTTATATGTATAAGTCATTTATTTGTATATTTTTTTATCAGTGTCTTATAACTTTCTACATTACATAGCTCAGGTCTAGTATTCAGAAACTGTAAATTTGAAAAACTTTTGTAATCAGGATTGATTAATTTGCAACATGAGTTTGAAAATGTGAAAACTCCTATATTTGAAGAGACATAGTACCTTTCGACCTGAAAAAAACTTCTTTTATAATAGTCTACATTTGATTCCGTGTAAAGAAAAACTTTCTGCTCTGTTTGGAATAAAAAATTCAATTTGCTATTAAGGTCTACTTTTATAAAATATTTAGTATCGCTATGTAAAGCAATGCATTTTTTAAATATGTACATAAATTATATACAGTGAGTGAAAAAATTAGATTTCCATTTGACCATAAAATGACATTTACCTTTAAACAACTTTTAGTGTAAGATATTTCCCGCTTTTTCATAACTGTTTTAACCCCTTCCGGTATGATTTAATAATGAAAAACTGTGCATGAAATAACCATTTAATTTTTAATTAAAAAACTTGTTTCATTTTACAATTCTTACATATTCTTAATTAAAATCCACTTTTTACATAGTGTTAAATAATATCAAAAACAGTAAAATTAAGAAAATATCAAAGCAAAACATTAATAAGGTATACAGATAATAGTTTTCAAGCTAGTGGTACTTTTCAAAACAAAGTGCAAAGGAATTCTTAATTGTTTACACTGCCAAGTAGTCTCACTTTTAATTGTAACACACACGGCATTTCCTAGTAGGTTTTCTTTTATTCTGACTCATTAATTTGGCAATGACTTGTACCAAGTAAACAATATGCAATAGTGACTTGGGATTTTCACAAGTGATAAAAGTGTTGCCAAATTCAGTACACTAGAAATTTTAAACTAAATTAATTATCATATTTAACAGTAACTTTAATCGCATGACGAGTGTAGCTCGTCATTGTGCGGTATGGAATGAAAAACTAATGACGAGCTAGACTCGTAATTTTTCCGGAAGGGTTTAATTATTATCGTAAATGTATGGGATTTTCAGAATTTTTTCTCTGCTTTTATTTAATTAGTTTTTTCGAAGTTATTTTGTTAAAAACAAGAATTTTTTTATATAATATGAGAAGTGAGAGCTTGTTTCAAAAGTTTTGGAGTGTTTCTGACACACTATGCGTAGACTTACTACAACATAAATTGAGTTTCATTAAAATTTTTTGCTCTGGCGTAAAAAATAATTATTAGGTATAATTCTCCAGCTATTTAAATTTTTAAAAAATATCAGAAATATTACAACAAAAATTTCTAAAATAAAGTTTAAAAATTCCATTTCAAATATTATAAATTCTAAACGATATAAACAACAGCAAACAATCAGGTAGAGTTTCATCATAGATCTGTAATGCATCATAGGTTTATAATGTTGAAAACTTGATATTATTATGTGCAATAGTTTTTTATTTACAGTGAGAGCAAGTTAAAAAAACACAATTTTCAGTAAAATGTATTTAAAGTTTTTACAGTTTCTATAAAAGCTATGATATTAAATACAAAGATGTTATAGTTTTACAGGTTTTAATTCCTACATTTCAATGAAGTTTCTTTTAAACAATTCAGAAATCTGCAGAGAATTTTAAAATCTCAAATTTAAAAATTGAAATTTTTGTCAAAAATTTTCTTTTGCTTAACAAATGTGTACCTTTAAAATGGAAGCTAAGAAATGTTTTACTTTCTGTGAACCCCGATTATTTTATTTCTAGTGCTCTATTTTATTTTATAACATGATAAAAGGAAATTTTTAAACCTAAATTTATTTACAGTTATTATTATTTTCGTCTAATTTTAAAATCTCAGATACTTTTAACACTTTAGCTTTATAGAAAGAAAAGTTATTTATCGTCAGTTACATATAACAAATTAGTTCATAATATGCATATTTCACAAAATTAATGTGAAATTAATCGTGTGAGTAAGTAAATTTCATACTATTTCACTTTATGCATATCTGTTATGTTTTCAATATTTAACTAGAAATGACAATCAAAAATAGTTTTTATGAAGTTATAGTATTATTAATGAATTCATAAAAATTTATTCTAAAGGAAGCAGAATTATCATAATCACTGTTATAATCAATCGGAAAAAGGCTGTTACGAGAAAAATTTTAAGTCTTGAAAGGTACTAAGTTTTGTCAAGTGTCTTTTCATATTTTGGAGCCTTAATTCAATTCTTTAAGCTGCACGAAAATAATTTGGTTGCTCTTACTGACTAAAAGTGACTCTACATGACTATAAACACCTAATGATGGCCAAACCGTTAGGGCGTTGATCTTCAGTATTAGAGTTCGGGAGTTCGAATCCCACTGTGGCATGGATGTTTGTAGCCGTTCGGAATCGGCTTTAAGCAATAGGTCCTGGTCTAATAAACCTTCGTGTTTCAAAAAAGTCTACCAAATCGCTACAAGATAAAACAAACCCAATCTAGAGATCTAGATCTGGCACTAAAACGATCTCATACTTGTTAAGCCATTAACTGGCCACTACCCAAGGGGAAAATTTCCTGTAAAATTCCCTACATGTTATATTCCTGATTAATTTAAAAAGTGCCTTTCTTAAAATCGTAGGCAAAATTCTATTAAAATAAATGGAAATGAATATAACTTATACGGTATGTTCTAACTTATCTGCATTTATCTCATTAAAATTTTAACGGCAAAGAAAAAGTGTGAAAATGACATAAAAATACTTCTAAATGTCTGAAAATTTGAATTCTGATAAATATTCAATTAATCAATTAAATTCAGCCGTTAAATGTGCATAAAAGAATTTAAAATGCCTTTTGTCTGGCATATTTTCGTTCTTAATTCCTTATTCAACTACCCTGATAATGCCACGTCAATTAGAATACCACAAAGCGTATGCAAATATACAATTCTTTTTACTTCATTAAAAACGTGTAAAAAATATAGGCTTCTTCACTCTCTAAAATTATAAAAAAATATTTTGAAGAAAAATATTAAGCATGAAAAAAAGGATGAAAGAAAATGAAATTATAAAATTTGCTAGATTGAAAGCTGTTAATTTTTTTCTTAAATTTTAATTAAATAACAGACAATTGAAATTTATTTGCTGCAATATATAAAAATGGATTTAGAAAAATTTCAATTTTTAAAGAAAAACTATACGCACACAATACTGAGATTTTATGGGAGATAATGGACAGAAAACATTTTTGTAAAAAAATTTCGACTCACTTAATTAGAAGTATAACTTAATTAGTCAGAATTAAAAAAGAAAGCGAATCAGATATTTTATTTAAAAAATTCAATTTTTGAAAAAAAAATGTTAATGTTTGAATGTTTTTTGTTTATTGGTTTTCATTTGTACTTTATTTTTTATTTATTATTAATTAAAAATTGTTTCTGAACATTTTGGGACATTATTTTGTTGATAGATTCAATTGATAATGTATAAGAAATATTTTCCTCTGTACGCTGAATTATCCTGAAAATTTTAGGTTTCTCTAAATTTAAATTGATTATTAATAATCAAAATGTAGAATGTGTACATACATATTTTAATCTACATTATCGAAATTTGGTAAACATTTTGTAGGTTTCCATAAAAAATTAGAAAATAAGAAGCATTTTATGCATTAATAAAAATTTTGTAAAAATAATATTTTTAAATAACAAAAATAATGCAATTAACAAAATATGCATTTTATTCATGCTTAATTTATATGTGTACAAAGTTCCATAACTGTAAGCCATTATTTGTAAAAACTATTTGTAACATGCATCATCGCATTATCTCTTTGCTTTATGTCTTAAGCATTAACTCTTTACCTATGTGCAATATGATATTAAAGTACCTGACGAAAGATGGCCGAATGGTTAGGGCACTGATCTTCTTTCGTGGCAAACCGTCGTTAAAGATTTGGTTTTGAGATATTTATCACAAGATAATTCACTACGCAATAGTAAAACAAAATTGAAAAAAAGGATAATAAAATATTAATGAGCCATTCCTGATTGATGTCGATTATTGAAAGGGAATTTAATCAATTCCCTGGAACAAGGAAAATTTTATGTTATCAGTTTATGGCATTAACGTAAGCAAAAAGAAAAAAAAAAGGTTTAATGATCCAAAAATAATTTTAAGAGCTTACCAAAACTAAAACGATGCCCTATAGTAAATTGGAGTTGAAATACAGAGGATTAAATGCATTATATCTCAAAAACATTCATGAAACTCTAGGCAAAATAGTGCATTTTAAATATGGAGCCTTATGTGCGTCACTCCGAGATTTTAATGAATTCTACCCTCTCATAAGTAATAAAAAAGATACAAATACTAACAGAAACTGTGCATCATTTGAATGAATTTCGGAACTAGAAATTTTCAATCTTATTCAAGTTACCATGTGAAAAATTTTCACTACTTTCGCGATAATTGCATTGAAAAAATGACAACTTTTGCTAGGTAAATGCAATAGGATGCATACTTCAGATCTGAAAATTAAACTTCGTAACA
>CM063501.1:26124402-26136902 GCA_032207245.1 Pardosa pseudoannulata
TAACTTTTTTTCAAAATTCAATCCTGTGATGTAATATTTCTGATGCTTTCTACAAATTTAAATAGATTGAAAATCAAACCTAATAATTATTGTTTACTGAAAAGCAAAAATTATGAATAAAAAATTCACTTTGCTTTGTAAGTATGCGCATAGTGTTTCAAAAAATGCTAAATTTTTTTAAACAAGTTCTCACTTTTCCCTTTAAAAAAGTTCTTGTTTTTTACAAAGTTCTTGTTTGAAACAAAGTAATTTCAGTAAAACTAATTAACTAAAAATAGAGGAAAAATTAGGAAAATCCCAAGTAGTTACGATAGTGGTTGAAAAAGACATGATAAGGTGAAATTTAAGCAAAGAAATCTTCCATTTAAAGTTGCTTTTAACCGCTTGCCTGATTATCCCGAGTTATCTGGGGTTCGTATATATTGGAGTTAATTATTATCCCGAGATATCTCGGGCGAAGCAGAATTTGTTAGTACAAGATTTGTTTTAACACGGTTTTACACGGTTTTGGAGGAAATGAAATTGAATATTCAGCTTTGATTGGCAGTTTTGTTGGTTTCGTGGGGTTTTTTTTGGCGGGAATGGTCACTTGATTTTCCTATTGTATATTATGCGTCAGCTTATGGGTTAGCAATGTATAAAAGAAAGATAAATGCGAAAAAACATCGTGACAAGTTTTCTGCCACATCAGGAAGAACCATCATTAGTCCTTCACCCTTCAGGTTAACCTCATGGCATTTTCCAGATGCTATTCCAGTTACTGCAAAAAAATCAAATACAGTGTACTCTGTTCTTCCGTAAAAGATATTCCAGAATTAAGAAAAGTAGTGCACACAATGTCAGGTATCACTTTGAGGTGTCTCTTATCTCAAAAGCTATCATACAAATACTAATATTTAACTTTTTTCCATTTGCCGAGATAACTCGGGATAGTAAACTAATATTAAAACTATATATTTTACACTTGTAAAAAATTAAAAATTCAACTTAAAACTATATTTTGTTTTATTTCGTTTCCCAGCATTTAATAATAAGATTTAAAAAATGGGATGATTTTTTTTTTGCAATTTTTTTTCAAAAACAATTGTAAGGGAAGCTGCCAAGGTGATGAGACCCGTTAATTAAAAAAATTGTTTAATAAAAGTTAGCAGATAATTTTAGGATACTTATTGTTAAAATTGCGACTTTCTGATCCTTTTTAGATCTCAGCAGTATTTTCCCAATTTCTTACTTATTACCGTTTATTTGTTCCCTACGCACACAAAGAGATAGGGAAAAGAAAGGTGGTTACCATAAAATCTTTCCCCTTTTCGCATCTGCTCGGCTTTTATGTGTTGTAACGCAGTAGCACCACACGAAGTTATATTGAATCTTTTGATACTTTTCCCTGTTTATATAACTTAATGATCCATGAATGAAAGAACTCTTATTAGCGATGATCACACGAGGTACTACTTTGGCTAGAGGAACAACTATTAATGAACCGGAAATAAATCGCATCTCCTTTATTTCAACGTGTTGGCTGTTGCTATAATGCGAACTTTACCAAAGTTTTATATAAGATATTAAGTTAGTTCATAAGTACTTTTATATTGTTATAAAATCTTATGCGGACACCTGATGATTTTTTTGTTGCCTTCTAAGTTCTAAGTTCAACATATTCTTTGCTTCTCTACATGTAAGCTTACTTTATTTGAAGGGGGTACAGTTATTTATTCCTTTAATAAAGTGAACAGTTACAAAATTGCTAAAATATTTGTTTTTAATAACATCAAATTTATACAGAATTAAATCAACAATTATCTGAGCTCAACTTCTCTTTCTGGCTACGACCGGTAGCAATTTAATACAGTAGCACCTCTTTTTAACGACCCCTTCGCTAGAACGACCATCTTAAAAAGTCTCAATTATTTTACCATAGGAATAATGTTCATTTTGAATCATTATACCGACCCCAAGCGTATTATTTTTCGTTAGAACGACCTCCAATTTTAGTCCACAGAACTCATGAGCAAGTGGGCTATTTCAAAATTATTGTACTGTTTTGCAACTTCCAGAAACATGTACTCCTTTCTTTCTATTAACTTAACCCCTTCCAGGTTCATTTTATTTCGGGATTATGGGTCAAAAAATGTCAATTTTTTAATACATAGCTTTTTAAACATAATATCATCATTCGCATACAAACATTTCCTAAAATTTAATGTAAAAAAATAAATTTAAATAAATGAGTAATTTACATGTATAGTTGGCTTTCTGTATGGCAATAATCATTAGACTTTGTAGTCAACTCACACTAACTATGAATATAAAGCTTAGCATACCTAGTTTTTATCTTGAATTAAATTTTATTTATATCCTATGCATTTGCATAAATGATTATGAAATTATTAATTAAAATTTGGTCGTGTGTTATACAATCGAAAACACGGTACTGCACAGAGTCCAACATCGCAATCTGAACAGTAGAACCTTGTTTCTCTCCTTACCTTAATACCTCTACTGTCTCTCTTTGAGCAGCAAAGAATCTAGTAGACTGAAAAGTAAACTAAAGCATTCGAAACCATAAAAAGCACATGTGAGATAATTCGGGAAAGGCTGATTACACAGTTTAAAATTTCCCACTGCCCGAGCTTCACTCGGGATGAGCCAGGATGGTATATTTAGTCTGCCCGAGTTCAGCTCGGGAAAAACCGAGAGGGGTTAAAGGAGAGGAGGGAGCGTGACGAAAAGGGGAAAACTAAATCTTCAATTATCGTTTGATGAGTTAGTTTGATGAGTTAGAGATAATATATATATGCGTACATGCAAACATACGTACGTACGGCACAATGAAATTAGATAATATACATTCAGGGATAGTTAAAATTGATATTGAAAGTTTAAAAGTTAAATTTCCTTTGTAAGTACATATAGATGTAATGCTTAAAGCAGTTAAAAAAGGCATTTCTCTAGAAATATAAATAGCATTTATCTGAAATATTTTTTAAAACATTTTACATAACCTAATTGATAATATAATCGAATTGACTATCAGTTATCTGTATTATAAAAAGTAACAGAAAATTATTACTCTAGTTTATGACGAAATCCATGAAATACAAAGCATTTATTAGAATTACTTTCAGCCGGATTTAATCTTAATAGTAAAAATAATTTAGGTTCTTAGAATTTTTTACATGCATTTTTCTTTATTTATCCTAAAGTTTTAAAAATTTTATTGGCTTATATAACATTCAATATTTGAGTGATGCAAATGCGAACTTTCAAATACAGATGATAATTAAAAAATAAAATTTTTCAAAATTCTTGGTAAAATTAAAAAACTTTTAGTTGTTCTACCTCAATTTATGGTCTACATATTATATCACCTGACCGAAATAAATAAACTACAATACTTATATTTCTTCTATTTCATTCTATTAATTTGGATATTCAAATTTTGAAAGTTAAATTTCCTTTGTAAGTACGAATAGATGTAATTCTTAAACCAGTCAAAAAGGGTATTTCTGTATAAATATGAATAGCCTTTAGCTGGAAGAGTTATTTTTTCCAATTATACACTATCTAATTGATAACATAATCGAATTGACTATCAGTTATCTGTATTATAAAAAGTAACAGAAAATGATTACTCTAGTTTATAACAGAATCTATAAAATATAAAGCATTTATTAGAATTACTTTCATCTAGATTTAATCTTAATAATATAAATAATTTAGGTTATTAGAATTTTTTATATGTATTTTTCTTTATTAATCCTAAACTTTTAAAAATTTTATTGGCTTATGTAACATTCAATATTTGAGTGATGTAAATCCAAATTTTCAAATACAGAGGATAATTAAAAAATAAAATTTTTCAAAATTCTTATAAAGTTAAAAAAACTCCTAGTTGTTCTCCCCCAATTTATTTATGGTCTACATATTAAATAAACTGGCCAGAATAAACTGGAATACTTATATTTCTTCTATTTCATTCTATTAATTTGGATATTCAAATTTTGAAAGTTAAATTTCATTTGTAAGTACGAATAGATGTAATTCTTAAACCAGTAAAAAAGGCCATTTCTGTATAAATATGAATAGCCTTTAGCTGAAAGTGTTTTTTTGTTTTGCAAATTTTACACGATCTAATTGATAACATAATCTAATTAATTATCAGTTATCTGTATTATAAAAAGTAACATAAAAATATTACTCTAGTTTATAACGCAATATATGAAATACAAAGCATTTATTATAATTACTTTAAGCTGGATTTAATCTTAATAGTATAAATAATTTAGGTTCTTAGAATTTTTTATTTGTATTTTTCTTTATTAATCCTAAACTTTTATTGGCTTATGTAACATTCAATATTTTAGCGATGCAAATGCATACTTTCCAATACGGAGGATAATTAAAAAAAATACTTTTAAAAAATTCTTGGGAAAGTTAAAATTTCCTAGCTGTTCTCCCTCAAATTTATGGTCTGCATATTAAATCAACTGATCGAAATAAACTGCAATACTTCTATTTCTTCTATTTCATTCTATTAATTTGATTCTTTAGGTTTATACTCCATGAAAAAGGCCCGAGGATGGTAAAAGAACTTTGTTTATTGGATAATCTTTTGGATCATCAATAACTAGAGAAAAAAATCAAATTAAATTTTACTTTCCATTTCAAGAGTGCACTGACAAATTTTGTCACTGACAGGAAAGTTAAAAAGATAAAAAATATAATTCTAAAATAGTTGTATATCATTGGTAAAGCTTCTCTTCTACTGACTCAGCAATAAATGATACCACTTCTATTTGTTATGGAGTTTATTCTTTTATTATATACAAATTTTATTCATTTATTATACCCTATACTAGTTAAAAGTAAAATTTTAAACGAATACAATTTTTAAGATTGACTACATATGAATGAATTGTAAATCAAAATGCTCAGGGTACTGGATATTCTCTTTTATTACAATTATTTAATAAAACATTTTATGAATTTTATTTTTAAACTGAATTTAAATTAAGACAACGTGTTAGATTAATTTCGCCATCGAAAGATAGATGGCGCTATTGAGGGGTGGGAAAACCAAACTTGGTCGAAGAGAAAAACCGTTGGACATTAGGCGTCGGTTTTAAAATGTTATTCCTGTATTCTATTCTTATTCATATATGAACCGGGTTTAAAGAGTAACATAATTCATAATTCTGTATTCAGTTCACAGTTTATTCTCTATGTGTCTTGAAGTGTTGTGAAATAAAAAGTGTGTGTGTTCAACAGCCGTGGTTTGGTTTTATACTGTCGTCATGAGAATCCCAGCATAAACAAAAGGTAAGAAGTTACCTCATTTACTTCTTCAGTAATATTGAACATTTACATATCATTTTACCTCAAAAAAATTCTAAATTCATTAACTATTCTATCACAACGTTGTACTTTAACTCCAGAGAAATTTGACTATGAATTCAATTCTATCTCATTGAATAATAAAACTACGATTAAAAAGAAAAAATAATGTTTTATTATACATTGGTCAACCTGAAATTTGCGAAACGATGGACGCAAAAAAACATTTTCCCTTTTGCTATAAATTTCAGATGATAATTTATAGCAAAAATTGTAGTTAAATGAAAAAAAAAATATAATCAACTTGTGCAATTAGTATTTGAAATTGAAATTACTTCTCGTACTACTGTAGTCAGGTGGTTCACAAAATTTCGTAGAGGTCGAAGCACTCTCCGTGATGAGGAACACACAGAAATTGTCTTAGGAACTGTGTTACAGAAAATGCGTCGAGAAACGTTAATCAATGGTAGTCGAAAAGCTTAATCGACATAGAAGAAACCTAACATTGGATTTTGAGGCTACATAAATTATTCACTAAGAGTTGCACATGAAAAATTAGTTTATCACTGGGTTCTTCATAATCTACAGAACACACACGCACACACACAAAGGTCTAAGAAGAAATGAAATATACTTACCGTTATTTCGTGCTCCAACACGTAAATAAGTAAAAGTATGTGTCTTTGAATATGACCCCACACCAAAATGGTGAAAAGACAACAAGCAAGGAAAAAAGTAATGTATATTTTTTGCTCCAGAAGTACAAAACTGGTCAAATTTATCAAGCTAGAGGAAAAGATCATGTAGCTAACTGGGATACCACTAAACGTCTTTAGAAATCCTTCAATAAGTTAATGTAAAGGGACTGAATGTTCCCTATGACTATGTGTCTTTTCATACTACAAGACTGGTAGTCGAATTTCTTGAACAATATAACATTTAAGTGATAGAACATTTCCCCTATTGCCCTGAACTTAGTACTATTATGTCATGCTTTGGGGAGAGGCTTAAAATGAATTAAAAAACAATCAAACAATACGGTGTATGCGAAGCTATGAATCAGGTGTTTGAAAATATCAAGTAAAATTTATAAGATATAAATAAGAGAAGAATTACCATTGACCACAATTTATTTTAAAAACTTAATTCGAAAACCTTAAACATTACGAATTTTAATAATTACATTATAAATTTGATCAGTATACGCAAGCTTTGTTTTTTTAAATATATAATGCAATGTCATAGAATCAGAGAAGACGAAGTCCAGGAAACGGAAAAAAATGGTGCAAGCAACTTCGGCCTATATTGATTTTCTTTTATCTTTCCTCTGCCATGATCTCCTGCTAAATACTGAGGGGATCATTTCACTGGCGATTTTCATTCCCTCTCCTAGAGGGTGGGGATGGGAAACCTGACATGTCCAGCTAGGACCGGGTGAATATATTACGCTGTCAACACTTTTGGTCCTCTCTCCGATCTTCTCTCCGTAGATAACCCCTTAATAGCAGTGATGGAGTTTATTGATAGAACTCTTCGTTACAGGTATATACGACTTTTAGTTAGTTTTAATCTAAAGAAAATTTATGCGGTTGCCGTTTTCATTCCATAGTTGAGATTAAAAAGGTTGCAAAAGCATATTTTTCATTGATTCCAAAAATTGTAGAGCTTGAGACATTATTAATACTTTGAAACATTTACCTAAAAATGTGCATTGATGTTGGGAGAGAACTTTGAATTCAATACGCCTAAAATTCAGTGAGTTTAACTTTTACCATTTAGCTGTATCTCAAAATTTTCAGATTAATCCTAGTATTCTGTATCTTGTAGTATATAAAATTATCACCCCAGCATGCTAATAAAACACAAATGTTAGTAAAATCTTTACTTTCAAAATAAATATTTTTATATACTTTTAGACTTTTTGTAGCAGTACAGGTAAACTTTTACTTGCCCTTTCTATGTGAAATCAATCGACTACTTATTTTATGTCATAAAAGGTTTAGTTAAAATTCAGGTTTCAAAATGTGAAATATTATCAATTCTGACTTAGAAAATTTCTGTAGTCATTTTGTACACAAGAAAAAGGATATTATCACTATTAATATTCTCTTTTAATATTATATAATAATACTTTCTATAACAACTAAGATAGTTTTCACTTAATAGAGAGCAGATTGTAATAAAAAAATATTTAAAAGTCGTTATATATTAATACAGTTCTAAATACAAAGTTTTAACACTCTCTGCAAATCTTATTTGAATTATACACGACACCTTTAATATCTGTTGTATCGAAATTTCCGTTATGTAAAGTGCAGATTTCAATTAACGAGGGAGGTGCTCAAATATATTTTCAAACAGTCCTAAATATAAAATTTCAGTGTTCGGCTGCTAAGTGTTTTCAAGATACGAACATACATTAGGTATTTCAAAACACACAAAATTAATTCAGAAATAGTCAAAATGGCTATTAAAATTTTAAAAGATTCGATACTTTTAAAATAATAAATAATTAATTGTTTTAAAATAATATTGTACATCGAAACTTTAATCCCATTTACATAAATATTCTCCCAATATATAAAATCTTTTAAACAGATTGATTACAAACTAAATAAATTAATTTTAAATACCCTAAATCACCTCAAAAGCGGCATAATATTTTATTTATTTCAGTTTTATTTTTAAGACCAAATACAGCTGAATGGTTAGAAGACTTACATGAGTTCTACTGTATATTTTTCTACTATTTAACATTATGACGGGAACAATGCCAAATACAAATTTCTCACTTTCGCCGAGGTTTTTGTTAAATGTCATACTGTATAGATTACTGTGGTTTCTGTATAACTTTTAACAATAAATCCAGGCCTGTTTTTCCTGGAAATATATGATATTGATTTCCGAATTGATTGAAAATAAACTCAGATAAAATAACCTCTATGAAGATTTCAACTACCTGGAAATGAAGTGTTTTATTGCATTGCCGGAAGCATGATTTTTGATTGTTTGAGAAACGCGATTTGCTTCAAAAGTTTGAAAAATAGGAGTATCATGAAATGGAAAGATCGCAATGTATTTTTCTTTTTTTAGGTTTAGAATAATAGAAAAGTATCATTATATTTTTTGCATTACCCATGTTAAAAAAGTGTTGTTGTAAATAGCTAAAACCAAAATAAAAAAAAAAGAAAAAGGTACCGGAATAGATCAAATTCTTGCAAATCTTCTAATTGTTTAGAAGATTGCTTTTGGAATTTGTCTAAATTTATTTTTATCCTTTGCCTATATCTTTTCTTTTTATCTGAACTTAGAACTGAAAAAAATTATGTTCTAATTTAGATTTATATTTTTTAATCTATTTCAAACAAAGTGCAAAACCATATTTTACAATTTGCACTGAAAGAAAAAATACACAACGCAATTTCTATGTCAAAATGTTAATCATAATTTAAAATAACAAATGTCGTGGGAAAGATTACGCTTAAATTCAAATACACATTATCCATCTCTAAAGGTACAATAAAATTAAGTTTATTCAAAAAGGTTTCATAGAAAATTCAAAATATTTTTGCCTCTTTTACACCCCCTTTTTTTCTTACATTTATATATCTGGATGAAATCTGTACATTTATAAAGACTTAATTTTTCAAATGATAATCACCGATTAGTCGTCGACCACTCGTCTGAGAAAACCAAAAGCTTAATGATGTTATCGTCTTTTGGAGACTTTGGCAGTATTTGTCAACGAATTATTTAGAAATAAATGAAAACTTTTGGTGACAGAATTTTTACGCTAATAGACGGTTCTAAAATGATGTAGGACAAGTAGTTTACACAATGTTGTACACTAATTTTGGAAAAACTTCTATAATCTATCATGGTCAATATAGATCTAGCAAAGGTAGAAGAAAGACATAATTATAATAAGTGTATTAAAATGCACAACCTATTAAGGCAGGGGTGGGCAAAAGCCGGCCTGTGTGCCGGATCCGGCCCTTTTGCTTACTTTATCCGGCCCGTTGAAAAATCCTGCAATCATGCAAAAATCATGCAATTTTTTAATCTTTTATATACGATTTTGTTGAAATCAACAGTATTTGTATGCGTAGTATACATATAAATAATGAAATATACATAAATAATAGAGAGTATTATAATTTGAATAGCTGTAACCATATCCCTACTTTAATGAATGCAACATGCATACTCTTATAAAGCGTGTGGTCGGCTTACTACATAGAACTGAACGTGCACTCCTCTGTTTGTCTTTTCTTTTTATAATTATATTTACTATTATATTTACAAAATTTAATATAAATATAAAAATGTAATAACTATGATCAAAATAAAACAGTTTGTATCGTTAAGATATAAATAAATATCAAAATAAAACCTTTAATTAACTAATTTATTTAATGACCATTAATTTAATATAATAGATCATATTTCTATAAAAATTACTTGACATATTTTACTGGGTACAAATTGTACTCATATACACCTAAGTAAGACAACTTATTATTACTGTTATTTTTTATTAAATGTCAAATTTCTCTGTCCAAATGCTTTAAAATGATACTTATAGTGTTTTTGTCAACAAATTTCTTGGGCAGGGAAAAAAACTCCACTCAAAACATTCTCGTGTGCACAGGCGTAAGCGGTATAGTCCTTAGGCCCGGGAGACGGTTTGAAAATTTCATTTTGGCCCGAGCTTTAAAGTAGTTGCCCACCACTGTATTAAGGCTTTTAACCTATTAAGGTTATTCGTGCTTTCTCAGTAATATTGCCTGATAGCTGTAAATATTCACATTATTTCTTTTCAATTGTTAATAATCCTATTGAAAGAAATAATTAGACAGTACAATTTGTACTTTATTAAATAAAAAAATTACATTTAACTCTTATTACAAATCCTCTTATTACAAAAATTACTTGCATACTTGCTTTCTACCAGAGGAAATATCTTCAGAAAACTCAACTGTTGGTTTTTGCAGATGACATAGACATTATCACCAGAACACTCGCAGGATTAGCACAGTCCTTTCTATCTCTAAAGAAAGAAGCTCTTAAGATGGGCCTCAGAATAAATGAAAATAAGACAAAATAAATGCCATGCGCAAAAACTGGGTACGTAAGTGAACGTCTAGAAATGAAGGATATAAATTTGAGGGGGTTGATTGCTTTACCTATTTAGGATCTGAGGTAAACATAAAAAATGATGTTACGACAGAGATCCACAAGAGAGTTATGATGGCAAATAAATGTTTTGATGGCCTACGAAAATATATAGAATCAAAATTAATAAAAAAGAAAACAAAAATTTTACTTTAAAAATGTCTAATATGATCAGTTTTAACTAATGCATGTGAAACCTGGGCAACAACTTTATCAGATGAAAAGATACTGGTGACCGTTTAAAGAAAAATCCTTAGAAGAATATTTGGAAGAATACAAAAAAAATAATATATGGCTCAAGAGATCAAGTTTAGAACTATATAATTTATATAATGAACCTGAAATAATAAATTTCTTCAAATTGCAAAGAATAAAGTGGATAGGCCATCTAATCAGAATGGATAATGACCGAACAATAAATAGGGTCTTCGATGCAAAACCTACAGAAACACAAAGACAAGGACGACCCAACCTGAGATGGACAGACTGCCTGGAAAAAAACCTTCAGGTACCTAAAGTAAAAAACTGGAAGAATTTGGCCTTCAGAAGGATGTCTTGGAAAAATCTTGTTGAGAAGGTCAAGGCTAATCCTGGGATGTCACTGAAGAAGAAGATACTTGCTTTCTAAAATTTAACTAAAGAACTCTTTTTAAAATAATTTAATAAATTACAAAATCCCTACATTTGAATCATATTGAATCAGAAATTTCGATTTTTTATCCGAAAAGAAATTTTACAATTTTTTGAGATTTACACTTATAGTATTTTATAATGTCATAAAAATTTAATAGTCAGTCATTAATTTTTCATTACAAATACACTTTATAAAATTTATGCTCTTCACCAAAACACTTTTGTGTAAATTTTCCTGTTTATGTCCAATATTAATAATAATAATAGTAATATGAATAATAATTATAGTATTGTATAATGTCACAAAAATTTTATAGTCAGTCATAAATTTTTCATTACAAATACTCTTTATAAAATTCACGCTCTTCATCAAACCACTTTTCTGTGAATTTTCCTTTATATGTCCAATATGAATAATAATAGTAATATGAATAATAATTATAGTATTTTATAATGTCACAAAAATTTAATAGTCAGTCATTAACTACAAATACTTTTTTTAAAATTTATGCTGTTCATCAAAACACTTTTGTGTGAATTTTCCTGTTTATGTCCAATTTAAATATTAATATTAGTAATAATAAAGACAGTAATAATAACGATAGTAATTTTGAGATAAATAAGGAATGGGCATTATATCTCAGTGACATTTATTTGTTTTTCTTTTCTGTGTTAAAAGGACCAGTATTTATCATGACAGTAAGCAAAGGAGTAAATCATATGGCTTTTAGCTTGACATGGACTATACAATAATTTGTGACACCGTTTCTTTTGTCTTGTTTATATCCTTACTTTTGGAAAAAAAAAGGAAGAAATGTAGGAAACGAAAGAAATTCTGCTTAAAAACAAACAAACAAAAAATCACATTCATTTTATTGTATATCATCTTATAGAAGCAAAAGTATTTTGTAGCTCCGAAACAGCTGTCTGTCATTTACATTTGAGTATTTTTAACTTTTCCCTTTTCATTTAATTAAATAACATTCTCGGAAAGTTCTCCTGCATTTTTTAAACTGGAATAATTTACTGTTAAAGAGATTGGAAGAGAAATTGTTGTTTACCAAGTTTCTTAATAATCTAGTGGCATCAAACATTAAGTTATAGTTTATTAGAAAATATAAAAAAGAATATAACGTGGAGCTAATGTATAACGCAGACCATGGGACTGATGCAATATGCTAGTTAAATCCCAAGGTTTGTGAAAATGTGTGAAACAAAAATATAAAATATTTAAAATTTTAATCTTCATACATAACAAATTAAAATACCAATTTTTTTAAATTTTCTTCTCTCATCTAAAACGAATTAAAGCTGGACAGTTTGTTTGAATTTAATTTTTTTTCCTTCAGTTGTTT
>CM063501.1:26141902-26146902 GCA_032207245.1 Pardosa pseudoannulata
CTGTGATAACTGCATATATAGCGCGTACTGTGGTTATTCTGAATTAGTTATTGGAATTGTCAGTATGGGTAAACTGCCTGATTTAGGTACTTGTCCCCTTGGATAAACAATTCAAACATAAAATAGAACATGTAAGTGCATTTGTACACACTATATTTAAATGTATTTAAATATCAGTAAGTAAACCTCCCTACTTTGAAGCTGTGTCAGTCGAAACTTTTGTTCAGAAACAATGAAACAATGAAATATTGTGTAGGAGAAAATAAAATTATGGGGATTTAATTGAGTTAATAACAAAATAGTTTAAAATTTCACCATCAGGGTGTTTTTCATAAATTACAGATTTAATTACACATTTGCTTTTGTTAAAATCATGATTACAACAAGGCATGTCCCACATGACAACCACCATTTTCAGCTACCATTTCAAGTCGTAAGGTAACATTTTCTACAGTTGGTGCAATGTGCTATGGAAAATGCTGAGAACATTCGGTGAAATGATGTCTTTCAGATTAGATACAGTTCCATGCTTACCTAGATTGGCTAGTTTTTTAAAATGCCCTGAAAAGCCAAAGGTCGCATGGGTTGAGGTGTGGGGATTAGGCTGGACATACATTCAGAAAGTGAAGGCTGAGGACACGTTCTTCTGTAAAGTGATTTTTATTGAGCATACTTAATAGGAAAGCCAATGTATGGAAGTTCTCCCTCTTGGGTTTTGGCTTTGGAAGCATTTGAAATATTTAATCAGTCTTGATAAACCAAGAACAATACTTGATGTGAAAGCCAGCATTTCATGACATGTTCTCATCATTTCCTTGGACACACTGCCGTCACCTGTAGAACATGTGTTCTTACTGTTTCAAATGGTACCCTGAAAAAAGTCGATTATTTTTTAAAATAATTGATTGTATAAAAAAATCGATTCCTTTTCAAAACAATAAATTCTTTTAAAGAATCGATTCTTTTAAAAAATCGATTTTTTCAGCAGAATCGATTTTTCTGAAAGATATGGCCGTCATATAGAACATGATTTAGTGTAATAGATTATTTTAAGTAGACCAAATATATACGAAAATAATCCAAAACGACATCTGGTGGTGAAATTTAGAACCAATATTTTTATTGGTTCAAACAAATTTTCATTCCTTTATTATGTCCCACAACACATTTTATAAATATCTAAGAATTCAAAAATTTGAAAGATAAAGAAATTTACAGTCGAAACAAGACAAGAAACGAATTAAAGTCAAATCAAAAGATGGAAGAACTATGTAGAAATTCTTAAATCCAAATCAATAAAAGCATTTAGAAAAAATATATATCAATGCACAGTTAAAACAGTTACTATGTTATGGTTGAATTATTGGTATTCAATTATTTATTTCGACTCAATTGTTCATTTAAACAAATTATTTATTAATCTTATAGTTATTAATTATTATTATCTAAATTTTTAATTACTATTATTGTATGGTTGCTTGGTTGTATGGAGTTTAATGGCACTGAGTCCCCGTGGGACATATTGTGCCAAACAAATAGTAAAAAATCATTCTACAATGACCAAAACAAACAGCTATAAAAGGATGATAAAAGGAACATATAAATAGATAAAAGGAACAAGCTAAAAATGCAAAAGCAGTGTAGAGGAGATAAATAAGATCAAAACTAAAAACCAGCGATGAGGTATAAAATTCAGATGTGAGAGTAGAAACCGATGTCTTTTAAAAACAGGAATAGATTACGATGAGGTGGATTATTTAAAATATCTTTAATGAGAATAGATGAAGAGTTAAAATAATGAATACGATGTTTTTTAAAACGGGGACAATCAATGAGGACATGCTTTACGGAGATTGCTGTATTGCAGTGATTGCAAACTGGAGCAGATTCTCCGAGTAACAAATGACGAGGAGTAAAACGTGTATGACCAATCCGGAGGCGAGTGAGAATAACATCATGTCTCCTAGATGGCAAAATACTCCAATTTTCAATGTTTGGTTTAATTGTATGCAATTTATTATCAGTCTCTTCAGCCCAAGAACTCTGCCACTTCTTATACAACAGATTTTTCATGTATATTTTAACATACTATTATTGTATGAAAATTAAATTAAACACTGTGATAGTTTCTTGAAATTGTATGCCCTAGCAATAGCGACAATCCCTTTAATCGGCTATTTAATTAAAAAAAATTAAATATAACTAAAAAGTAATATGTTAGAGAACACAATAAGGGCAATCTGCACAGGATGAATAATAGTATTTCACAATTTGAATGGGACGTACTGTCGAAAGAAGACTAAAAGAAATAAATAGAAGTCATATAAAATAAATGACTAAGAAAAGAAAGAGAGAAATGGGCAGAGATTACTTAATCAATATCGATGAAAATATTGAGAAGAAAATGAAAAATAAGACAATTTTCTTATGAAAAAGTATGCATAAAATGAAAGAAACTGAATTCCACAGAACACAGAAATGCCCTCTTGCATTCCCAAAGGCTATGTATAGATTAAACATATCAAAGTACTGTACTTAATGTAATCCAAAATGTAATGTTGTAGAGAGCGTTGAAAATTAAATATTTACTTCTTGACTACACGAATTTGGTCTTTAGAGTTATTTCAAAATTTACATAGGAGTTCGAAAAGCACTGCTAATATAGTACACATATCTATGTATACACCTCTCTCTTTCTATTATATATATATATATATATATATATATATATATATATATATATATATATATATATATATATATATATATATATGTATATATATGTATATGTACAGGTATATGTATATATATATATGTATGTATAATATATATATATATATATATATATTCATTGCTTACACTAAAATTATTAAAGATACTCCCTATTTTAATATTTTATTTTTAATATATTTCTTATCTCCATTCAACATTATATATATATATATATATATATATATATATATATATATATATATATATATATATATATATATATATATATATATATATATATATATATATATATATATATATATATATATATATATATATATATATATATATATATATATATATATATATATATATATATATATATATATATATTCATTGCTTACACTAAAATTATTAAAGATACTCCCTATTTTAATATTTTATTTTTAATATATTTCTTATCTCCATTCAACATTATATATATATATATATATATATATATATATATATATATATGGTATGGACGAGTGGTTAAGGTATGGAAGACACATTTCATATATAAAAACATATATAAAATCTCAAAAATAAAAACTTCTTTATTGTAATACTTTCGTCCATAGATATGCCATATAGAAATCCTTTGTTCTCATACTTTGCCTCGACAAGCGTGGAGGATGATATCGGCCCTAGTTCTCGCTCAGAACTCCCTTTTTTGGCTTTGCTACTTAAGCAAAATTCCTATGTCTATTTCCATGTCAGCTCTTTTACTCTTTATAGTTCCACTTTAGGGTGAGTATTTCTCCTATTCCGTGTCGTTAATTAGTTCTAACTATTTTTAATTATAACTCGCTTAATTCTTAACCCCCATTTTTAAGCTTGATATACATACATATATGTATGTATAACACACACACACACACACACACATATATATATTTATTGCTTACATTAAAACTATTAAAGATACTTACTCCCGATTTTAATATTTTATTTTTAATATATTTCTTATCTTCATTCGTCACTATTATCTTTATAATGTAATTCTTTCTTATAATTTTCTTAAATAAATTTGCATTCTGTAAAATTCAACTCAGCTCTTTAAATGCATGTTTTGGGTTACAAAATACTACATTATGTATAATAATTGTATATTAATTACATTAATTACTTGTATATGTTTGTATATTGCTTTGTATACATAATATATATATTAATTGCTTGTAATTTAAAACATTGATTTTAAAACTTTAAAAGTTATTTTCTCCAAAATAACTATGCTTAATAACTGTAATAACTTCAGCACTTTACGTTTCTAATTTTCTATATTGTTGATCAACTAAAGGACTTTCGTAAAATATACTTTTTCATTATTCAACAAATAAAATCTAGTCAAAATACTTTAATAAACATGCAAAAAGTGCTAAATATTTATAGTGCTTAAAATCGAAATAAACGTTTCTACTTTAAATTAATATAAACAGGAGAAATGACATGTACAGATAAAAATATCAGAGGAGTTTTTGTGAAGCTTTAAAAATAAGTTACAATGCATTGATCGTTCTCTTAATCCACCAGGGAACATTTCTTTCTTAGTTATTATAAAGTTGTTTTTAAAAAGTAGATTCAAAACTAGTTTTCATAGTTTATTTCTCAGTGGCAAAGAACAATGTTCTTTATTTGTGGTGATTTTAGAAGTATATCGAAAGAAATTCATTCTTTTCTAAAATTATCCAAACGTGACGGTAGAGAGTGTTGATGCATGTTGAGAATTTATGCTGTTAGAAACTAAATGTAGGATGGATAAAGAAATAGAAATAGAAGAATTTTTATAGAAATAGAAGATGTTACTCTATTTATTTATTGTTATTTTATGTCACAAAAAATTAGAAAATTTCTTGTGATAATTAAAAAAAATACTTTTGAAACAAACTAAAAAATACAAGCCATTTTTTGCAGAGCTAACTTTAGAGAAAAAAGATAAAAAAATTATGAGATTTGTGTTAATGTGATTCATTAGCGCATCTGTTGCATAAGTACACTAACAATTCAAGAGTATTAGTTTTAAGAATAAGTTAAATGAATAAGTAATTAGTTTTAAGAATAAGTTAAATTAACAAGTAATTAGTTTTAAGAATGAAATAAATTAATAAGAAATTAGTTTTACGAATAAGTCAAATTAATAAATAATTAGTTTGAAGAATAAGTTAAATGAATAAGGAATTAGTTTTAAGAATGAGTTAATTTAACAAGTAATTAGTTTTAAGAATAAATTAAATTAATAAGGCATT
>CM063501.1:26151902-26159402 GCA_032207245.1 Pardosa pseudoannulata
GGATTTTATTTTAAGACCTTTAAAATAGACACACTTTATCATAGTAACAAAAAAAATGGATAAATCAAAATATATTGTATTGTAAAATATATTTTTAGCAACCCCTTAAAAATTGTCATTTTTTAATCTTTAATTTTATATTTATTATTATTTTTTAAACATAGCGGAGGTTACTTGTAGTACTCCAGACATTGGTGAGTAACGCTAGGTCCAGAAAACGGTATTATGACACCAAACACTTTATCCATTTTAACGATGATTCTTCAATTGATCCACAAGATCGTTATTGTAAAATTCGATTTTTTATGACAAAATCAGCATATCCTTGAAGAAATTTGGTATATTTTCTGAAAATCTCACCATCGATGAAAGAATGGTAAAATATTTTGAAAGGCACAGTTGCAAGATGTTCATGAAAAATAAACCTGTAAAATTCGGTTATAAATTTTGGGTATTAGCATCCTACAACGGATATTATTTTCTATTACCCCTTACCAAAAATGCCAGTTCAAGAACTGCAAAAGAAAAGCAACAACAGTGTGCAAATGCAACAGTGTGTAAAATGTAATGTTGAACTTTGCTTTGAATGTTTTCCCAAATTTCACCTATGAATCAGCCTTATGCAATGTAAGTGATACTTGTTAAATTTTAGTAGTGTATTGGACCATTGGCCTAATTATAAGACAGCTAATTACTTAAAAAATTAAAATTTATTTTTTTAAATTTTGTTTTTATATGCTTAGTTACACCATATTAATGTTATGGATAAAGTTTTAAAAACTTTCAGAAATATTTAGTTGGTGTGGTAAAATATGGGTTAATGTAAAAACTTTGTGCAACATATTTCAACATTTACCTTTTGAAATTTCAACTATGTTTTGATAATAATTAAGACTTCTTAAGACGATAGAGAAAATCTATATGGATATTGCAAGGATTTCCATACGCAGCATGAAATAAACAAAATTTTAAATGTATAAATTTCGTTAATCAAGTCACTGCAAGAGACAAATCCTTTTCTATAATACAATTTTTTGTCTTTCTAGACGGCTCTATAACCTAAAATAATTCACCTAAAATAGTTCTACATGTCACTTATGACACGCTTGTAAGGGTCTTGTAAAATTGGATCGAAATATCAGAGTTAAAATAAGATTTTCAAAACTTTCTATTGAATATTTACCTACCTACACAGAAAAATAGAAATTATTCGAAGAAAATTGCATTAAAAGGCTAACGATTTCATGTCAACTTATAAGAGAAATATTCCTTTAGAATAACCATAAAAGAAAAAATATTCTATTCTCCATTATCTTAAAAAATTCTGTAAAGTGGCACCAAGAATTAATGAAGTTGAAGTCAGCTACTTAATATCTCAAGGTTTAGCACATGTTTATCCCATAATTAATTTATTAGAAGAAGTTCTATCGTCTAATTTAGGAGTTTACTCAGCCATAAAAACTCTCTTAATATGCGGAGTCAGATAATGATAAACTTCCGTCAGTTAATAGTACTCAAGGAGAAAATTGTCTAATAAAAGCTTTTGTGTTGGTCAGTAACGTCCGCAGCAGTTGTGTTCCTTGTAATTTAATTTCATAATTTGTCCATCAAGATTAATTAAGTATGAAAAATATTTCTATCAAAAATGTGTTTCGTGAAATACAAGTATCTCAGAAACTCTTTAATATGTTTACAGCCAAAGAAAAAAGAGTGAAAATTGATTCTGTTTAATTTGCAGAGAATAGTTTCCGGAATAAAGAAAGTTATGGAGAGAGTGTAATTTTTATGGCTTTATTGAAAGAGCACTATTTAATTATCATGCTTTTTATGGTGTATATAGCTAACCAGGAAGTTTATGAATTAAAAATAATGCCTTGGCTTTGTAGAGAAACTTAATTAATTAATACGTGTTTATGTTGATTAATTTACAGTGATTTTCTGATATTAGTTTCTAGTTTATTGACTACTTGAATTTTTATGGATATAAATTCAGAATAGTTCTATTGCTGTTGATGTTGTCTCTCATGCCACTTGGACAAACCAAGTAAGTTTGATCCTGCAGGCTCGTACCAAGGGGTGCTCCTTTCGTTTTACTGAGCACCATTAAGGTGAAAGTACGACTTCTCTCAAGTAGATTCTCGTAATTTTGAAGCAAGGACCAACAGAAGACCCATACACTTGGCCTGCCACCCTCCAGAGGTATTAATTGAGAACTTTGAGGACACTGTGACCTCGAACATATTTCACATGTCCCAGTCACCTTTAACACTAGATTGCCCAAGGAAGTCATTTTGACTGTTTTTTAATTTCAATTAGAAAAACAATTATGAAATATAATGACACAATCTCTTAGAATTTGGTGACTTTTCTTATAACATATAAATGGGTTTATGAATAATTGTAGTTACTTCCTCCCTCCTTTATTATATAATATTAAAAATTAATTTTAAACAAATTTCTTTACATATTTGTTATTTTTTGACAATGCAGTCATTTTGACTGTTTTTGGGCAATATAGGTATACAAGAAATCTCGGGCAATCTAGTGTTAACGAACACGGCGGTTCTTAAGCCGGCTCAGGTTCCGAACCCACCACCTCTCAGTTACGAGATCGTTGTATTTGCAGAATAGTTCTAAAATATACTTTATTAATTTGTGCTTAAGAATACTAATTATATAATATTTTTTACATTTTAAACATTAAATTTTGAGAAAACAAAACATGAAAGAATAAAAAATGCAGCAACAGTATCCAATTAGTAAATATTTAATTTCAATAATATTTGACAGAGAACGATCAAAATATGAATATTTTGAAATAAACAAATTCATGAATTGCTAAAAAAATATTAGACCTTTGATGTAGTGTTATAGATAAATGGCACTGTGAATTATCTGAAATTATTTGGGAGTGACGTTTACAAACTATAACGAATACAAACAACGAAACGAACAATAACAAACGTTTACAAACTAGAGCGAATAAGATATGCATATTCTGAAGTAAAAAAATTCACGAATTACTAAAAAAATAATAGATCTTCGATGTAGTTTTATAGATAAATATCACTGTGAAATATCTGAAATTATTTTGGAGTTACGTTTACAAACTATCACGAATACAAACAACGAAACGAACAATAACGAACGTTAACTAGAACGAATAAGATATGCATATTCTGAAGTAAATGAATTCATGAATTACTAAAAAAATATTAGATCTTCGATTTAGTTTTATAGATAAATATCACTGTGAATTATCTGAAATTATTTTAGAGTTAAGTTTACAGACTATAATTTTAGAAATATTAGTTGAAAACATGAGTGAAACACAATTGCTAACTATCCCATTGTATTTATATTAATCATTATTGCAGTTACCAAGTTTAATTATCACTGACGAGAAAAATAGATAAATGCAGAATAGAACATCATAAATTCTTTGTCTATATATAAAGATAATTAAGTAATAAGAATTATTGGAAATACGAATAATCAGCATAAAGTGACAAATTTATTTGGTAAATGTTATGGATTTTATTTAAATATATACTTTGGAAGCATAATGCCTTTTCAATGCTATGAGTGTATATGAAAAATGAAAACAAGTTTTATCTTATATTCTGACAGTTTACTGTAATACTAAAAGTTTTGTTTTGAGACATGATTATTCAAATTTATCTACATGCTCTCAGTTGTTTATCTGATGATACAGAGAAAATTAATTTTATGATACCTATCTTTTACAAACATGCTTGTTAATCTGAACTAATCTATGGGAAACAAAATATCTTTTCAATGCTATGAGCATGTATGAAAATAAGTTTTATCTTAATCTCTGATAGTTTACAGCAATACTAAAAGCTTTGTTCTGAGACATGATTATGTCAGATAGCTATCTACATCTCTCAGTTGTTTATATGCTGATACAGAGAAAATTAATTTTATGATACCTATCTTTTACAAACATGCTTGTTAATCTGAACTAATCTATGGGACATTTTTGTAAACCACAGGAAGACACCTAAAACATCTTTATTTCCCAGCATTGAAAATTATGAAAGTTATTAAAATTGCTAGTGTAAAGATTCTTCCCCTTCAGAGTGTTAAAATTTATATATAAAGATTTTATAAAGAAATTGTATTAATATTTGAATTTCTTCCTTTATTCAAATTGTTATATATATGAAAAATGGGCAACCGTCTTTTAATCAATTCAAATCTCATTTTTTGCTATCTTGTAGAGGGGGAAGTCATTGAAACTATGTGCAAGAATTTCGAAGAAAATAAATGCAGCTATAATATTTATTTTAGTCATTTATCTGGATATTACTTGAACACTAGTACTCACAAGTCGACCAAATGTATGGGACTTTATCATTAGGTACTGGAGTTTATGCATTCGAACCTCAATGGGTGCAATGGGTGTTTTTGCATTGGGTACTAGAAGTCAAACGCAATCAACTTTAAGAAGTAGGTCCTAAGAGGCCTAAATTGATGTTTTGATCTGCTTCACTTTCGGAGGTTAAAGTGAAGAGTTTCCACTTAGCGAGGTACTACGTAAAACCCAATTATATTGACTTTGACTTTGAATAATTAGTCCTTATCAACTGAGCATTAGTAGAGATATAACCAGCATTTCATAATAATTTAATCTAACTATGTAATTTAGCTATGTAATCTAAGTTAAGCTGAAGTATTGCGTTATTCTGACAATAAAGTTCTTTAAATGAAGCCTGATCACGAAACTAGAAAAATTTTGAGTACTCATAACCTTCAAAAAGCATTAATCAAAACTCGGGCAGTTTTTCACTACTTATGCTTTATACCACCTAAATTCACTAAATTTTTTATAGTTTATTTTGTGTAATTATATCCATTTACCGTATGAAATGTTTTTGCAGTTTTTTAATTTTCATTATCAAAACCAGAATTTCTTTTTTATTTTCGATGCAAATAAATATAGTTGTAATATTTAATTGAATCATTTATTTAGATATTACTTGAACACAACTACATAAAACACGACCAAATTATGCATTATAATTTCAGAGGTTTGGGTGCACAAGACAAACGCAATCGAGTTTAAGAATTAGGTCCTAGAAACATTAGTCCTTACCAACAAAACAGTAGTAGAAATATAACCAGCATTTCATAACATCATATTAGTAGTTTAATTATTTAATGTCAAATTCTTGTTATAGAAATCTAAGATAAGCTGAAGTATTGCAATATTCTGACAATAAAGGTCTTTAAATGAAGCCTGATCACGTAACTAGAATAACTGTAAGTGTTCATAATCTTCAAAAAGCATTAATCAAAACTCGGGCAGTTATTCACTATTTGTGTTTTATACAACCTAAATTCACTAAAATTTCCGTAGCTTATTTTGTGTAATTATATCCATTTACCGCCTGAAATATTTTTGAAGCTTTTTAATTTTCATTATCAAAACCAGAATTTCTCTTATATTTTTGATGCAATTAAATATAGTTGTAATATTTAATTCCGTCGTTTAATTAGATATTACTTGAACACAACTACCCAAAAGACGACCAAATACACTGGGCTTTATCATTAGGTACTGGAGTTTATGCATTCTAATTTCAAATGTTTGGGTGCACAGGACAAACGCAATCGAATTTAAGAATTAGGTCCGAGAATAATTAGTCCTTACTAACAGAACATTAGTAGATCTATAACCAGGATTTCATAACAACATCATAATAGTAGTTTAACTATTTAATATCACATTCTTTTTTATTTAAATCTAAGCTAAGCTGAAATATTGCAATATTCTGACAATAAAGGTCTTTAAACGAAGCTTGATCTCGAAACTAGAATAACAATAAGTTCTCATAATCTTCAAAAAGCATTAATCAAAACTCGGGCAGTTTATCACTACTTGTGCTTAATACCACCAAAATTCACTAAATTTTTCATAGCTTATTTTGTGTAATTATATCCATTTACCGCATGAAATGTTTTTGAAGCTTTCTAATTTTCATTATCAAAACCAGACTTTCTTAAACTGAACTACATGTAGACCTAATTTTACGTGGTTTCATTAAATGCCATTGCTGAGTTCTGAACACTTTAAAATTTAATTACTGCTAAAATCAATATGTACCAAAAAAAAAAAAAGCTGCACCTATTATACAAAATTCTATTAGAGATTGATTTAACAATTCTATTTCAAATTTTCCAACTTTGCGGGATTAAAACTAATTATTTTGTTTCTAAAGAAGTAATGTTGTTTCAAAAAGGGATTTACAAGTTTAATGAAAATGAGATATGAAACTTTATGATTACGATAAGCATTATTTTGAAAAAGATTATAAAATACTTTTAGAGCTAATATATTTTCTAAACTACTTTTTTACTTATAGATTACTTTATAATTAAAACTTGAATTTCTGCTAAATTATTCTATGCATTACTTTCCTAAATCTTAGCTGATTTCAAAATAAAAATTCTCGGGAAATATTTGTAACTTATCAGTAGTTATTCTTCTAAATTAATGCTTAAAATTTAATTAACTCATCCCTTTTGATTTCTAATTATATAATAAGTACGCTTCCCAAAGAAAACAATTACTTTTCCTCCTTTTTTTTTAAGAATGGGAAAATGTTTCACCTGACACATATGTATGCTTGGTATTTCTGTATCAACTTCATTAATGAAAAATTACAATCAATTTAAAAAATTAAATAGACTATTAAGGCGATATGGAAATATATAAATTGTTGAGATTTCATTGAATTTCACAATAATATCATAAAACGATTTTGGTAATATTTTAAGTTTCTTTAGATTTGAGCTGTCTACAATTATTTCACATAAACGATTTAAAATTAACTTTTAAATATTGGGCTTAGAGTTATTAGATTGTGTGCAATAATCAAAAAACATTATTATTATTTAAAAGTGTAGTCTTTATCAATTAACCCTTTAATGACCAAGTCATTTCTGCCGATTGCATTTCGGAGCCTATCTTAAATCTAAGTTAATATGGACTGTACAGAACGAAATAAATTTGAAGATCAAACAATTTTGAATACTAGAGCATGTCACGTTAGTGATCAGTTATCGTTTTAAACATAGAGTGACATTTATAAAAAAAAAGGAAAAACTTCCTGAAAAAAGATTTATTTGATATTGCAGGTAAAATGATCTCTGCAAAATGCTGTAGTGTAATGGAAAAAGCAAATTTGTCATGATCTCAGTCTGTACCTGCCGAAAAAGTAAATTTATGAGAGCTGATCGAAAAATTATAAAATCTAGATCTAAATGAAAAAAATATAAATAATAGAAATTACTTGAAAATTTCGTAGATTGTTTATAAGATTGCCCATTTCCTACTCTCAAAAGGAAAATTTGTTCTAAGGAAACATAAAAACTCTACAAGCTATTTTTTAGCCGTATCTAAAATGATACGCCAGGCATTAAAGGGTTAAAGAAACATAAAAACAGTGAATATGCCTGGGAAATGACAGTGAA
>CM063501.1:26164402-26176902 GCA_032207245.1 Pardosa pseudoannulata
GCCAATTTGTCAACAATATCTATTCCGCATTTCGGATCAAATAAAAACTGATGCTTTTAAAACTTGAAATTTTTGCAAGAGCAATGCTTAATAAATAATTCATGACTTAGAATTATGTTCAATTCTTATATAGAAGTATCCTTTCTTCTTTTTGTCATAGGATTTTAGTCGGTTAATTAGTACTCTCTGTTTAAAATTTGAAGAAGCTAGTTAATAAAATTAATAAACTAAAGATATTTCATATAAAGATTATTCCATAACACAGTTTCGTATGCAGACTTCTCTCTCTCTCCTATAATAGAACATACAATAGTATGTGTCCAGCTACATACAATATACGCTAACGTCAAATCTTGAGATAGCTTTTTATTAATCTCTAAATTATAAATATTCTCGAAATTTCCAAGACAATACTTAAGCATTGCTCGAATGCTACTTAAACTGAAGATTATGAAACTGCTATGTATGCTGTATTTACCAATAATATTAGAGGATTTTTTATTTTTGTAGGAATGAATGATATTTTAATCAGTACAGATGGAATATAATTAATTAGCAGGTTTTTGAAAGTTTGAAGCTTTTACAGTTTGGTGTGATTTTTAATAAGACAATTGATGCCATATAGTTAAGACTCGTTTTAAAATTATTTTTCAAATTTCTATTTTTAATCTTATATTTTTATAAATTCAACTAATTTTTTCTATTGTCATTTTTGTTATTTTTATTTTTATATTTTTGTAATTTCCTGTATATTTATGTCGCTGCGTTTTCGAATTTGGCCACCAGCTGCGAAGGAGTCGCAAATGAATGTCTTATATTACATATGTTACTCTTAATTTGCTAAATTATCATTACTATACACACCACTCCCAAATGTCAACAATATCTACTCCGCATTTCACATCAAATAAAACTGATGCTTTCAAAAGTTGAATTTTTTGCAAGAGCAATGCTTAATAAATAATTCCTGACTTAGAATTATGTTTAATTCTTATATAGAAATCTCCTTTTTTCTTTGTGTCGTAGATTTTTAGCCGGTTAATTAGCTCTCAATGTTTAAAGTTTGAAGAAGCTAGTTAATGTAATTAATAAACAAAATATATTTTACATAAAGATTATTTCATAACACAGTTTCCTAAGCAGATTTCTTTTTCTCTCCTATAATAGAACATACAATAGTATGTGTCCAGCTACACACAATATACGCTAACGTCCAACCTTCAGAGTTATAAAGATTCTCGAAATTTCCAAGACAACACGTAAGCATTGCTCTCGTGCTACTTAAACTGAAGATTATGGAATTGTTACGTTTGTTGTTATTTACCTTTAATATTAGATGATTTTTTATGTTCGTAGCAATGAATGGTCTTTTTTTCAGTGCAGATGAATATAATTTCTAATTAGCGAGTTTTGAAGTTTTGAAGCCTTTTTTTTACAACTGGTGTGATTATTAATAAGACTATTGATGTGACATATTTAAGACTCGTTTTAGAATTATTTTTTGAATTTTTATTTCTAAGTTTATTTATTTTTTATAAATTCAATTATTTTTTATTACAATTTTTGTTATATTTATTTTTATATTTTTGTAATTTCTTGTATATTTATATAGCTGTGTTTTCGAATTTGGCCACCAGCTGCGAAGGAGTCGCAAATGAAAGGCTTTTACTACATATGTTACTCTTAATTATCAATACTATACACACCACTCCTAAATTACAAAAAGGGGTGACTAAGGATGCTACTATATTACAGTCGCAATATG
This sequence comes from Pardosa pseudoannulata, assembly GCA_032207245.1. Taxonomy (NCBI): domain Eukaryota; kingdom Metazoa; phylum Arthropoda; class Arachnida; order Araneae; family Lycosidae; genus Pardosa; species Pardosa pseudoannulata. The sequence goes on from CM063501.1 coordinate 26,166,168, forward strand.
TCACGGTCGACACTCGCTGCATCGTGACGTCAAAAGTCTCCAGAGAGGGGAATTTGTAGTACCAAACTCCCATCTCTGGCAACATCTGACGTCATTATGACTTGGCCGTCACCTGTTACATCATATATCAACAAGAATATGATAATAGCCTTAATAGTTTTCGGACCCCTGGCCTTAATATTGTCCCTGGTCACTTAAATATTTTTGCCTTCTATTCTTAAACTTTCTTCTTGTTATTTTTATGTGTTTCTTTCCCCTTTTAGTTGTTTATTTCTCAGCTCGACTCATTTTTTGCTCACTATTAGAAATCTCAGGATTAGAGGGCTCGGTTCAGAGAATCTAGTTGAACTTACATCTTGTAGATCTTGTAGAATAGCCTTAATATGTAGGAACCTTATATCGCCTAATTAAAGATAAAAATTTAAATAATATATAATGCTTTAAATAAAGTATAATAATTATAGAATATTATGATATTTATACAATTAGTTTGGAAATTGGAGACGGTCAAATTTGTTATATACATTTAATTTTGATAAACAAAGAATGTGACTTCATATTCACATCTGTTCTTAATGCTTTTTAAAATCAACCTCTAAGAGGGCTCGACCCAGAGAATCCAGTTGAACTTACATCTTGTAGATCTTGTAGAATAGCCTTAATATATAAAAATCTTGTATCACCTAATTAAATATAAAAATTTAATTAATATACAATGCTTTAAATAAAGTATAATAATTATAGAATATTATGATTTTTATACAATTAGTTCGAAACTATAAATTGGAGACTGTCAAATTTATTATGTACATTTCATTTTGATAAACAAAGAATGTGACTTCATATTCACATCTGTTCTTAATGTTTTTTAAAATCAACCTCAAAAATGAGTAACATCTAAACTCTTTTTAAAATTATCCATTTGAAATCCCTGATGCGGTTCTAAAATCCTTCAAGAATATCAAGAAATAATCCCTACTACATAAATCTGTGATCTAAAAAATGCAGAAAAAAAATGTAACATCAAAAGCTCTTACTTTAATACATTTTCTTCGAAAACAACGTGACAAGATTTCTTTGTATATTTTTTTATGAGAGGAATATGTATATAATGCTTTTATTTTAAGGTGTGATTGATAATGTTAATCTCAAAGCTTTATACATTTTTTCTAGTGAATGCAAAATTTACAAACCAGAAGCATTGGTTATTTCTTCCAAAAATTTGTCAACTTCGCTTAAGACCGTAGGCAAAATCAATACAAAAAACGCATTCTCTTCTTTGACTATATCTTTTTTGTAGCGTTGAGTTAAAAGGGCTGACATTTGAATTCACTCCCTTTTATTGGAAAATTTAATGTGTATGTAATGTAAAGCTTTTTCGCTTTTTTTTCTATTGAGGCAAAATTGGATTGAATTCTCAGAGTAAAATTTAAGTAAACATGCAGGCTAAAGATTTGTTTAAATGTTGTTCCATTTGCTTTAACTTTCATGGATAAAGTACCATAACTAGGTAATTTTTTTCTATCTGAAAATCATTTAACGCTTTTGCTTCCTTATTATATCAAAGTCAGAGAAACGTTTTTTTTGAATTGTTATACTTGAAATTGTATTATTGATTATGTAGTAAAAATAACTTGTCCGTAGGGCACCTGTAAAGTAAATTTCATGGAGAATGAGGGTCTTATACTACATATGTTACTCTTAATTTGCTAAATTATCCTTACTATACACACCACTCCCAAATGTCAACAATATCTACTCCGCATTTCACATCCAATAAAACTGATGCTTTCAAAAGTTGAATTTTTTGCAAGAGCAATGCTTAATAAATAATTCATGACTTAGAATTATGTTTAATTCTTATATAGAAGTCTCCTTTTTTCTTTGTGTCGTAGGTTTTTAGCCGGTTAATTATCTCAATGTTTAAAGTTTGAAAAAGCTAGTTAATGTAATTAATAAACAAAATATATTTTACATAAAGATTATTTCATAACACAGTGTCACACGCAGATTTCTTTCTCTCTCCTATATTAGAACATACACTTTTATGTATGAAGCTACACATAATATATGCTAACGTCCAAGCTTCAGAAAGCCTTTTATTATTTGTTGAGGTATAATTCGAAATTTCGAATAGAAATCGAAATTTCCAAGACAACACGTAAGCATTAATCGAGCTCTACTTAAACTGAAGATAATGGAAGTGTTATGTATGTTGTTATTTACCATTAATATTAAATGATCTTTTCTTTTTGTAGCAATGAATGATCTTTTTTCCAGTACAGATGTAATATAATTTCTAATTAGATGGTTTTGAAATTTTGTAGCTTTTTATTTTACAATCTGGTGTGATTATTAATAAGACTACTAATGTGACGCATTTAAGTCTCGTTTTAGAATTATTTTTTGAATTTTTATTTCTAAGTTTATATTTTTTATAAATTCAATTTTTTTTACTATTACAATTTTTGTTATTTTTATTTTTATATTTTTGTAATTTCTTGTATATTTAGATCTCTGTGTTTTGAATTTGGCCACCATCTGCGAAGGAGCCGAAAATGAGGGTCTTATACTACATATGTTACTCTTAATTTGCTAAATTATCATTACTATACACACCACTCCAAAATGTCAACAATATCTACTCCGCATTTCGCATCAAATAAAACTGATGCTTTCAAAAGTTAAATTTTTTGCAAGAGCAATGCTTAATAAATAATTCATGACTTAGAATTATGTTTAATTCTTATATTGAAGTCTATTTTCTTCTTTGTGTCGTAGGTTTTTAGTTGGTTAATTATCTCTCTCTGTTTAAAGTTTGAAGAAGCTAGTTAATGGAATTAATAAACCAAAGGTATTTTATATAAAGATTATTTCATAACACAGTTTCCTAAGCAGATTTTTTTCTCTGTCCTATAATAGAGCATACACTTGGTTTGTGTCCAGATATACACAATATATGCTAACATCCAAGCTTACTTGCTGAAGTATAAAGATTCTGGAGATTTCAAGACAACACGTAATCCTTGCTCACGTGCTACTTAAACTGAAGATTATGGAACTGTTGTATATGTTGTTATTTAACATTAATATTAAATGATTTTTTTTTTATTTTTGTAGCAAGGAATGATCTTTTTTTTCAGTACAGATGTACTATAATTTCTAATTAGAAAATTTGAAATTTTGAAGCCTTTTTATTACAGTTTGGCATGATTATTAATAAGACTATATGACAATTTTGGCTTTAATTTGAAACGGAAGAGCAGTTTATTATTTGCCTATTGGCTGTTATAAACATGAAAATTAATGGGAAGGGTGTTATAGTAATTCGTGACGTTGAGACAAATTGCTCTATTGATGCGACATAGTTAAGACTCGTTTTAAAATAATTTTCCGAATTTGTATTTCAAAGTTTATACTTTTTATAAATTCAATTATTTTTTTCTATTACAATTTTTGTTTTTTTTATTTTGATATTTTTGTAGTTGTATATTTATATCGCTGTGTTTCGAATTTGGTCACCAGCTGCGAAGGAGTCGCGGATGAGGGGCTTATACTACATATGTTACTCTTAATTATCATTACTATGCCCACCACTCCTAAATTACAGAAAGTGGTGACTAAGGATGCTATTATATTGCAGTCGAAATATGTCACGGTAGACTTCAGCGTCATCATGACATCAAAAGTCTCCAGAGAGGGGAATTTATAGTACCGAATTTCCATCTCTGGCAACATGTGAAGTCATTATGACTTGGCCGTCGCCTGTTACATTTATCAACAAGAATATAATAATAGACTTAGTACTGTTCGGATGTCCCTGGCCACTTAAATATTTTTTGTCTTCTATTCTTAAACTTTCTTCTTGTTATTTTTATGTGTTTCTTTCCCTTTTAGTTTTTTATTTCTCAGCTCGACTCATTTTTTGCTCACTATTAGAAATCTCAGGATTAGAGGGCTCGGTTCAGAGAATCTAGTTGAACTTACATCTTGTAGATCTTGTAGAATAGCCTTAATATGTAAAAACCTTGTATCGCCTAATTAAATATAAAAATTTAAATAATATATAATGCTTTAAATAAAGTATAATAATTATAGAATATTATGATATTTATACAATTAGTTCGGAGCTATAAATTGGAGACGGTCAAATTTGTTATGCACATTTCATTTTGATAAAGAAAGAATGTGACTTCATATTCACATCTGTTCTTAATATTTTTTAAAACTAACCTCTAAAATGAGTAACATCTAAACTCTTTTTAAAATAATCCATTTGAAATCCCTGATGTGGTTCTAAAATCCTTCAAGAATATCAAGAAATAATCCCTACTACATAAATCTGTGATCTAAAAAATGCAGAAAAAAAATGTAACATCAAAAGCTCTTACTTTAATACATTTTCTTAGAAAACAACGTGACAAGATTTCTTTGTATATTTATTTTTTGTGAGAGGAATAGGTATATAATGCTTTTATTTTAAGGTGTGATTGATAATGTTAATCTCAAAGCCTTATACATTTTTCTGTAGTGAATGCAAATTTTACAAACCAGAAGCATTGGTTATTTCTTCCAAAAATTTGTCAACTTCGCTTAAGACCCTAGGCAAAATCAATACAAAAAAGCATTTTCTTCTTTGACTATATCTTTTTTGTAGCGTTGAGTTAAAAGGACTGACATTTGAATTCACTCCTTTTTATTGGAAAATTTAATGTGTATGTAATGTAAGGCTTTTTCGCTTTTTTATATTGCGGTAAAATTGGATTGAATTCTCAGAGTAAAATTTAAGTACACATGCAGGCTAAAGATTTGTTTAAATGTTGTTCTATTTGCTTTAACTTTCATGGATAAAGTACCATAACTAGTTAATTTTTTTTCTATCTGAAAATCATTTAACGCTTTTGCTCTCTTATTATATCAAAGTCAAAGAAACATTTTTTGAATTGTTATACTTGAAATTGTATTATTGATTATGTAATAAAAATAATTTGACCGTAGGGCACCTGTAAAGTAAATTTCATGGAGGCTCATAAGTAGAACAAATTTTTGAGGGAGGGAAGAGAAGATTCCCTCGTGAAGACTAGATTCAATTCCTGAAGAACTCATGCGAATTTAGTAAAATAAAGAGAGACAATGCATTTAGGTAATAAGAATTTTACCTCTATTAAAATTTTAAACTATTGTAGTGATACTTCAAAAATTATTAAATATAAGAGAAAAATATAGTTATAAATGGTGCTTCAAAAGCTAGTTAAGAAAGAGAAAAAATCAAATATGAACAAAATGTTTGTTTCTGTGTTAACTTGTACAAATTTGAGAAAGTAGCATTTCATTCTCGTGCTTATTGATTATGTAGTGAAATAATTTGTCAATCGGGAACTTGTAAAGTAAATTTTATGGAGGCTCATAAGTAGATTATATTTTTGAGGGAGGGAAGAGAAGTTTCCCTCGTGAAAAGTAGATTCAATTCTTGATGGATGCATGTGAATTTAGAAAAATAAAGAGAGATAATGCATTTAGGTAATAAAACTTTTACCTCTATTGAAATTTTACATTATTGTAATGATATTTCAAAAATTATTAAAAGTAAGAGAAAAATATAGTTATAAATGGTGCTTCAAAAGCTTGTTAAGAAAGAGAAAAAATCAAATATGAACAAAATGTTTGCTTCTGTGTTAACTTTAACAAATCTGAGAAAGTAGCATTTCATTCTCGTGCTTATTGATTATGTAGTAATATAATTTGTCCATCGGGAACCTGTAAAGTAAATTTCATGGAGACTCATAAATAGATTAAATTTCTTAGGGAGGGAAGAGAAGATTCCCTTGCGAACAGCAGATTCAATTCCTGAAGGATGCATGTGAATTTAGAAAAATAAAGAGAGACAATGCATTTAGGTAATAAAACTTTTACCTCTATTAAAAATTTACATAATTGTAATGATATTTCAAAAACTATTAAAAATAAGTGAAAAATATAGTTATAAATAGTACTTCAACAGTTTGTTAAAAGAAAAAACAGTCAAAAACAAACAAAATGTTTTGTTTCTGTGTTAACTTGCACAAAACTGAGAAGATAGCATTTCATTCTCGTGCTATAAACTGTTATTGAGAATTCTATCGAATATTAATCCTGATATTAGGCCTAGAATTGTTATCCCTCCAGATAAAGTTTTGTTGGAAAATATTTTAAAATAACATTTTATTACTTAAATTAGAAATCTGAGATTTAGGATACTAAATTGATGTACCTTGTTTCGAGATTAATAACAAAATTATCGTTCTCTACATAGATATTTTTCCATCTGTAACATGAAATAAAATCATTTTATGATTATGATTTCTCTTCTAGACCAAAATCATTAACATATATTTCAGTAAATACACAAAAAAACTATTTTCTCTATAATATCAAGATGTTGGTGTTTCAAAACACATTCTTTTGCAAAAATAGTAAAATTTCTTCTCTCGTAGATTTACTACTTCAAATATTTATTAATTAAATGTGTTCAATTCAGAAGGTCATTATATTACCTAAAAGTTTTCTGCATAATACTCAATAGGATGGTGGTACTTAAAGTAGGGAAATTTTGAGGAAAAACAGATTTTGATGAATACGCAGGAATAATTACATTAGATATATTCAATATAATCACCAGGAATATCTATTACATTTTTGCGAAATGTCAGAAAGCTATAATATGATATTCAGAACTTATTGGTAGTTGATGACAGAAACGAAGCGTTCTACTGCTCAAATCACAGGTGCCACCATAGGAAATTGGTGGGTTAGTTGGTTGTTTAAGATTTGTTTGGCACTATATATATATATATATATATATAGGATAAATAGTGCCAAGTTGATTGGTTGTTTAATGCTTTCTGACACTGAATCCTAAAAGTACATACTGTGCCAAACAAGAGAGAATAGCTATTATAATGCAAAAAATTTATAGCTTTTTTTTAGAATGAAAAGGCTTAATAACAAACGGTGTAGAAAACCAGATGAGTAAAAGTGTAAAAGTCAAATATGATGAAAAAAGCCAATGAATTATAAAAATGCAAAATATCAACATGAGGGATGGTGTAAACAATAGATCCAGATATTATTAAAAGTCAGAGTGTGCGTTATAGTTTATGTGACATTTAACGCATAGCAGGACAGGCTTACATATAATCAGGTATTTGTAAGTAAAAAGGGCCATTTCTATATTACTTAAAACAGCACGAAATCATAAAAGGCCACTTAAGTAATGTAGCTTGTTGAGATCAACATAATTCCAAGAGTCTTACAATGTTTTATAGAATAGATTTTTAAAATGTTTTTTAAACATTTTATTTTGGAATAGTTTGTTATCCTATCATCAAGCTCCTTTTCTACAGTTCAAATGGGAGAAGGAACTCAATAAAATGTATGTAAAAGTCCTCGAAAATGAGATTATCTGAAAGAATAAACTGTTTGAAACACAAGAAATAAAAGTAAATTCAGTTGAAGTAAAAACACGTTTTACTTGTTGAAAATGATAAATAAATGAAGAAATAGCTCTAGTCTAGAGGTAGTGAAAGATACTCAGAAAAATCAAAGGTGAAAAACTAAAGTCAGTTGTGGCATCTTGGAGGGTTTCGTTTAATATTGGAAAGAGTTCACAAATGATCATGTAAGGATATTCTAAAATCTCTCAGCACTCCCGTCAAAACATATTAATGACATAGTGTGGGATATTACACCAATCGTTGTCATTCCATAGCATAGGTCCATAGCATTGTCTCTCAATAAACAAGTAACCATTATGGATAATTCCTGGACAGTCCATCAATGGTTAATGGAAATGAGACCATACGCCATTCCTATCTGATGTTGAGGAATGGATGATCGACATACGTGATGTAGTCTCATTCCCATCGGTGATAAATGATTTCACCCATCAAGCAACATTTCTATACCATATCGCTTTCACAAGTTTAATGCAACACACAATTATTTCTAAATGAATAGATTATCTGTTCCTTCATCATTTTTGTATATAATTTATCTGACATTTTCTGCACAAAATTGATTACTTTTTTTAATAATAACTTTTGTAAAAATCAAATTCAATGCTCTCCTAGTGATCTTAATTATTTGATGTATTTCTGTTATCATTTGCAATCTACGAACACTACAAACCTTATCTAATAATGATAATTTGAAATAATTAAAGTACATAGTTTTTTATTTAAAAATCCTTATGTATTACAGAATGAAAGCATTAAAGTTGATTTAAATACTGAATAGATGAATATTCACGAATCATTCTATTATAACAATTGCAAGTTTTAGAATTTTAACCCACGAGTACGCTCTCCAAACTTTATAGGCCCGGTGCAACTTTTCTAAACCAAATATCTGCAAAATTACTTTTGATTGTGAACAGAAAAATTGTATTACCAAAAATAATTTATTAAAATTTAAAATATAGTTCGTATTATTTGAAATATTAATTTTTAAAAATATTTTGTACCGTAGATCTTTTTTTTTTGTTAGTCTTCCGAAAGCACAAATGTAAGACACACACAAGTTGCTACCTTAAATCATATCTTTATAATTCATTCTTTTAATCAAATAACGATGTATTTTGACAGCATATCTTCTTCTCAAACCACAAACACTAAATAAATATGCAACAGTGTATGTGCATGTATTAGGTCTCTGGAGACAATTCTGGAAACCTTAAAAGTATTTCTTTATGAGAAAAAATATTCAGAGAAAATTGCGGAAATGCATATTATTGAGGTCTAGACTTCAGGAAGACTATAAGAAAAGCTATCGAAAATTTAGGAAGTGTATTTATATTGGGTGATTTTGTATGACATGTTTTTATAACGCTTGAGCCTCAGAGGCTTGACGCGAGTCTTACTGTTTAACAATTCTATAAAATATGTTATCAATATTTCAGAGTTGTTATGTTCTAAATTTAAACTATTTAAATCTAGGAATACTAGCATATAGCCCGCCATATGATGGGATCAGTACAATTTTTAATTTTACAGAATTGTAAAGTACCCTATGAAGAAGGTAAAAAAAGGTTAGTTTTTTTGTTTGAAAATTATCTGGTACAAGCACAATAATTTGTTTACCTGCAAACTCCTCTAAAGTCTCCCGATACTGTGAATGCAGTTTAGAATTACGTTGAATTCATTTAGAAAGCTAATTCAAAGTTTTCTTAGCTATGTCCAAATTATCATTAAGTTCTGTTTTTGGAACAGTAATTAATGGAAGCAAAGGAATGAAGCTATCATTTCCACTACACACTGGAGGTAGATAAAATTTGTTGTTAATACCAGTAAAATTTTCATTGCAACAAAAAATAATCGATGGTTAAATTTAAAACTATCACATATGTACCTAATCTATTATTTAAGTCAAATCTAAAAGAAAATTATTTGCGTAATATCTAAGTTCATTGATTAAACGTATAAAAATAATGCAGACAATATTTAAATAATTTAAAATAAGAAATGATTAAATGAGATGGTTAAAGGAATGACATCATAATGCTAGAAAAAATGTTAATTTTACTTATTCATTATGGGATAAATTGATAAATTTAATCGCCTAATCTTAATTGGGGAAAATAGGGAATGAAATAATGGCATTAAACGTTCGAAAAGAGGGGGGGAGGAGTGGATTTTGAACATTTTAAAGACGACAGTATTTTTTTCATTGATATGTAGCATATTTATACCAATTTATTTTCGTATCAGATCGATAGTTTATAAGAAGAAACTTTACTCTCTTTGAATTTTGCTAACCCTAACTCTTTAAGAATCCAATATGGATGTCTCTATCCATTCCAGGTTCAACCGTTTCATAACTTTGAGGACAGATAACTTAGGTTATTGTTATATAGGTGATGAATTTAGAGTATTGGGAATTGATTAAAAAAATAGATATATTTAATATATTGTGGTTAACAAATTGTTAAAACAAAGAACACGAAAGCTAAGATCAAAAGATCACAAATGGAGTGACTAGAGATATTAAAAATATAAATACAGGTAAATATAAGTAAAAACATACAAATATAAGTAAAAACGTAATATTGATGACATTTCAAACAGAAATGTCATAAGACAAATCAATTTCGGGAAATAACTTTGAGAAGACGTACGCAAAATATCAGGAATGTAGAAACTAGAATTACTCCTTAGATTTAAATGTTTTGAAGACAAACAACTCTCAAGAAGAAGTTAAGATTTCACGAAGAAAAACAATACATGTATTTCCGCAAAAGAAAGATTTATGAACTCTCACTAGAATAGGGCTATGACTGCCACTGATAAATTCCTTTAGTCTTCTAAACTTTTTACTTTATAAGTTAGAATACATTTACAAATAAGTTTTTCCTTTGAATACTGTCAGTGAGATGAATGAATAAATCATGCCTATTATTAAATATGCTTAATTTACCAATGTGATTCCAGCAGAAAGAAGCTGAAAAAGTGTGTATAGATGAATATCCCTAAATCAAATCTTTCGTCAAAGAAGATTTAGTAATAATAGTAAAAAAAAGTAAACTTCAGATAAAGGTTAACCAATTGCACAGGTAAACTTTAATTAAATATTCTTTTATTTGAAATAATTATTTAACTTATGCTAGCATGCTGAGAATTTTTTAAGTGCTTGAATACTAGAAATAACTAGAAGTAATATTTACATTAACCACTTCCGGTAAAATGACGAGTCTAGCTCGTCA
>CM063501.1:26181902-26186902 GCA_032207245.1 Pardosa pseudoannulata
TAATTTCTTCAAGTAAATTATTTTAACAATATTTAATAATGATTAGTACGATAAACATTTTTCAAAATACCCTATTTTGAACAATGTACAAAATTTTATGATATGATACAGTTAATAAAAGCTTTCATGATTATTGATTTTTCAAAACTGTTTTTTTAATCTGAGCCTAAAAAAGTGATTAAATATTACATGGTTTTCCCTTGATATTACCGTTTTTTATTTTAAAAGAATGAAAATAAAAAGTGATATCACCTCATTCAGCTGACTATAAAAATGTAATTTGTAAGTTCCCACATAATTAAACTTTAGAAACTTGTTAGTTGAAAAAAAGTTCATATTTTAATTTTTATTCGCAAGAATATAGCTACCTTGGGAATCCTTTTACACTTTTTATACTTTACATTTGATTACTACATTTAGTTACATTGAATAGACTAGTTCGTTTATTTTTTTCCGTCTTAAAATATTAAATCTCATAAGAGTCGTTCTTTGATACTAAAATTTCTATTATTACTTAATTTGTGGATTAATAAATCACACTAGTTTAGTAACAATGATTTACAGATTACATATTTTATCATTATGTTTTTAAATATTAATTTGATTTTTAGTATCATTTTAAAATATTTGAAGAAAACATATACTGTGATTTTTCTTTATTTAATTCCTATCGTCGCATTGGCGTTGTTTCGCAACTGTTGCCACATAAGCTGACATGAAAAACATTCAACATAGGAATTAAAATCCACTTAAATAAATGGTATTATTTATTATGCCACGTATGAATGTTTTTTTCATACATATATGAAAATGGTATAAACTGACCGATAACTTAATTTTATTCATTTTTATAACTATACAACATTTAAATTATATGTATTTTCATGCAATTTTTTAAAGAACCGATGGAATCTTTTTGCGCTTGTTTCCATCGTGGGCAGATCTCTATCCTTCCATATCATAGTTCATGGGTCTAAATTCCACTGTTGGCATTGATGTTTTCAGCTGTATGGAACCGTCTTTAAGAAGTAGGTTGCCCTCTCATTAGCCTTCGTGTTTCAAAGTAGAAAATCGTAGTGTTCCAAACCAATCATAATGAGTGGGTTACATAACAATGCGCATTTTCTACTTCATGAATAAATGACTGAGGTATTTTTCTGAGAGAGGCTTGTCTTTCGAACTGGGTTATAAAGCAGTTTGCTGCCCGTGGAATCCTCTCTCAGATTTGGCTTAGTTTGGAGTGATACGTTATTGTTTGACAACTGGAACCAATCACTTAACATCGATTCTGAATCATTATGAACATCTAAGCAACAAGTGTGATTCAAATCTATGAACTCCGGTATCTAAAATCAGCTCCCTAAGCATTCAGTCTAGCCACACACGAAATAAGTGAATAGCTGGGAATAATTTGTTTTTATGACCTGACAACTGTTGGATGTAAGAATGGTGTGTTGTAGGTTTTCAACCACATCATTTTCACATGAAAGTTCATATCCTGTTAACATAATGTGACCTTTCCATTAACATGTTTATTTGCATTTAGAAATCGACCATTTTCTCTTCTAAATGTAAAATAGTAATTCAAACCCTTATTTATGTAATTGGTCTGCAAATATTTATCTCCAGGGATTATTGAATAGTGGACTGACTCAATGTGCAATTTTATGGTTCAACAATGCATGCTACCTCAACGACAACGGCCTACAAATGACTTGGTTGACTGGTATTGAACGCTACGGTTTACTGTTTGCTACACAAGGGCTAACGAAACCTGGTGCTTAAAGTCTGATAACAAGACCTGATGCTTAAAGCCGATTTGAAAGGCTACAAAAATTTCTGATTGTAGTGTTATTTGATTCCATGAATCCGGTGCAACAGAGGAAAGCTCTGCCTATTTGGTAGGTAGAGCATTCGGCTCTACCCACCAAGTAGGCCATCGTTTGGCCATCGTTCGTCTCTTCATACTTGATGTTTCTTAACGATTTATTAAATAATTGTCTCCATAATTTCAGTGGTGTAAAATTTCTGGCTTAATAAAGCAGCGGCACAATACAGATCAACTGTATGAGATCAATAGAACGGGGATTATTAAGGTCCGTAACAAATAGAGGATAGCAACCCTACAGCGGGTAAAGACAAAAACTATCAGTCAGCCTCCAGTTCTTGGAGAAGTAGCATAGTCATTATTTGTCTTGTTACTTATTTTATGTGTTTAAATGGTGTATGTCTCATTAGATCTTAAATATAATAATATTTAAGCCAGCCGTCTGTCATTATTTAAAATCACTTTGTCACAAATTGGCGATCAACGTGAGGCATAAATTTGGTCAAGTTAGCCAATAATAATGTATGTCGAAATACCAGGATATTTTGAACATATATTTATGTAATTATAAAATGGAAGTACTATTCTTTCACTTAGTAATGATTTATACAACTATTATATTGAATCTGAAGTTTTCTTTCTTTTTTTAAATAGGTATCGTATGGTTGTATATACAATTTATGTACTCTGAAAGAGTATGTCGAAGGCATCACGAACATTCTGAATATTAACTATGATAATCTAATATAAAAGTATCTACTTAAAATCTTTAAGAAAGAAATAAAATTAAGCTGAAAAACTATAATGGGATAAAAAAATACTTTTAAATTTTGAGGTAACAATAAATAGTTGTTATGTAAATAAAATAAAATTTACATTTCATCTGATGTAAATGATGTAACAACATATAATTTTTGTTTCATCTAACGTTTAAATAAAATATATTCAAAACTTTAAAGATTTTAAAACACTCAATCGATGTAGTAAGTTAATTTCTAATATTAAAAGATAATTGAGAAATGTATTAGGTAACTATTATACAAAGAGAGAAAATAATAAGAAACAACGAAAAAATTCAGCATCTTTTCTGGAGAGAAATTAGTACTAATATTTAATTAGCTAATTATTTTCTCTCTCATATATTTATTTGACGAAATTTTTATTACGTTTTTTAATAGTGCAAATGCTTATTAATACCCTAATAAATAACAATATATAATTTTTGTTTCACCTAACGTTTAAATAAAATATATTCAAAACTTAAGATTTTAAAATAGATAATAGATATAGTAAGCTAATTTTTAATATTAAAAAGTAATTGAGAAATGTATAAGATAACTATTATACAAAGAGAAAAAATAAGAAACAGCAAAAAAAATTCAACATATTTTCTGGAGTAAAATTAGTACTAATATCAAATAAGCTAATTATTTTCTCTCTTCTCCAATTATTAAAAAAATTATTACGTTTTTTAACAGTGCAAATAATTATTAATGCCATAATAAATATTAGAACGTTTCCTAGGTAAAAATGTTGCTCGAAATTATTGTCTTTATATAGAAAAACTAAATTTTTATTTCTTACATGTAGTCTACTTTTAGAGAAAAAATAGCTTATTGTGCTCCAAGGAAATAGTTTTCATTCTCCGCTTCTAAACCAATTTATTTCAGTATCGAAATATATATCCTTCCTGAAATTTTCAATCAAAGAATTAATTTCCTGTGATTGTGCGCTCTAGATATTGAAACACTGAAAGTTTTGTAACTATGTACATATTGCTTTTTATCTTTTAAACTTTATTTTGAGTCTCAGAAGAGTTGAAATTTCGAGAGAGGGATTTTTTCGAAAGATGGAAGGAAAAGTTTAAGTTTTAAGTAGTTGTGTTCAGAAATATGTCTACAGCTGTTTCAATTTGCTTTAACGTTACGAATGCTTTCAACTGTTTTGTATAAATAGAGTTACGAGAAACTAATAAAATGTTTTGTAAATCTATTACACGAATAAGGATTTTGTTTTCAAAATACTAAGGCGAAATTTATATAAAGAAGCGTAAGCTTATGCAATACGAGAAACAGTTTTGACAAATGAGGAACTTTTTTGCTTATTAAATGTAGAAAGTGAAAGCTAAGCAATGAACAAAGTATTAAAAGCAACTATTTAGTACCTTATAGTAAAGTACGAGTTCTTTTTAAGCACCTAAACATTTAATATGTTATGTTATAAATTTATATTCATAATCAAATATTACTTTAATGAAAGCATGCACAAGATATCTATATAAACATGGCATGCAACTTATGACTTTAAAATACCTAAATTATTTGTGTAATAGGTAATTATCTCGAAAATATTTTGTAGGATTAAAATTATTTCTAAAATTAATTTGAAATTATTTATACTAAGTTTTTGTTTAGAAAACATTAAACTTGAATTTAAACAAATGAAAGTAAGCATTTGCCTTTCAGTAAACTATAAATCATAAATTAGCAACCTTTTGCGTATTAAATATGTTGTTGTTGTTTGTGATGCCACTTAGTCAAACTAAGCACGATTGAGCTATATGCTACTAGTATAAAGGCAAAGTGGTGTGCCTTTCATTTTAAAGAGTACAACTAGAGTAAAAGTACGACTTATGCTCAAGTGGGTCCACTTAATTTAGAATCAGGGACCAAGCAAGATCCATAGGCTTGGCCTCCCATCTCCAGAATTATTGATTGATAGCTTAAAAAAAGTGACCACGAACATATTTATGTACCCAAGTCAGCTTTAAAGAGCACGGCGGATCTTAGGTCAGCTCGGGCTTCGAACTCGAATACCTCCAGTTACTAAAGCCTTGCCTTTTCTACCTGATCTACCTATGCTCTCTTATTAAATATAAAAAACTACTTCAAAATAAGGATAAAATACTAAAAGCATCTATATAGTATCATATAGTAGACTAAGAGATATATCTTAAAACATACTATAATGCATTTTGATTCTTAAATATGAAATTCATCGGGAATCGAAGTTTCCAATATCATGTACGAGGAAACAAAACATCCTTATTTGAAAATATATATTGCAAAAAATGCAGGAATATTAAAACTTTTTTCAACATAAGAATCATCGTAAATCCAATCACTTCTCGAACCGTAAGTCCAGTGTCATAGAAATCTCCTAAGCTATAGAG